>LPNX010493394.1:0-37500 GCA_001517045.1 Pseudotsuga menziesii | reverse complement strand
AACATTGTAAGGATTGGCCATATCATAATCATCATCAACATTAGTTACTCTCATCGTGTCATCGTCGGAATAATCTTCATCGGCATTGTCTGCTACATCATCTGATTCAACTATTTCATGGACATCTTCTGTTGGATCATCATCGTCAGCTAAATCAATTTGATCATGCTCTTCGTCATCGTATTCTTCTTCCAGAGAACCCTCTTCATTATGATCATCTAGGTTATACTTTACCGACCTTCCCCTTGGATCGTGTCTCACAACAAACGACCAGCCCACTTTACCTAGAACCTTTGAGTAAAATACTTGTTCACATTGTCTTGGAAGAACATAGGGCTCTGTTCCTAGCTCAAAAAACCTTGTGTTTACCATGGTAAATCCATTATCATGTTCAATAATAGTTCTATTGGGATCACATTGATTCAATCGTAACTTGTACCATTTGACAACGAATAGAACTACCTTAAAGGATTTAAAGTCACACTATATAATATCTTCCAAATACCCATAGTATCAATTTTTCGAGACTTCTGGATGTCGGTCAGTTCTAGATGAAACATTGGTAACCTCAAAGACAGCCAAAACCCCAGAATATGATGTTTTCTTTGTTCCATCCAATTTTTTGATCCAATATCTACCTCCATTGTAGACCATAACCTTATGGTGTTTTACCTGCAATAAGAAATACACAAAAATATTACACAACCATTCAGTCCTTATGCAACAATACATGGAAAATAAGAACATGTACGCCAAAAAGTAATTTGAAAAATAAAAGATTTAGAGGGATATTTAATTAATTATATGCTTGCCATTTTATCTTTTACACCATATGCCAAATCGATTTTCCTTTCTGTTAGATTGTTATCTCCATTGCGTTGTGCTGCTTTTACCAATGAAGCCACACCCATGATATTCCATGACCCGATTGTGCGCATCATTCAATCCATACCTTCATCTAGTCAAGATTGTTTGCGATGTATAAATGAATCGCATCCCATTCTTGACCAACTGTTTAATGACAATAACCATTAAAATGAAAGAAAGGTGTAAATCTCCTGAACAAAGACGTATATGCTCTTAATTGAAGCAATTATGACTAGAAAATAAAATTAGAATATGAAGGATATAATAAACATCCACTAGCTAATAATTACCTTTCAGCTTCCTCAATCTACCTTTCCCCTTCAATTGCTCCCCTTCAAATTTGTTATTGGAGTCCATATCACAAATGCGACATAAATTGAGCTTTGACGCTAAAATAGGAAGATATTCACTAACATACAACATGTTTTGGTATACCATATATCCTTCCATCAGAGAACCCTCCGCATGTGCTCGTTGTCTCACCAAACCCTTCATAAATTTCAAGTGTCTCTCAACCATCCACATGGAACTTGAGTGCACAGGTCCACACAACTCAATCTCCTCAACTTGGTGTATGAGGTAGTGTTCCTGTGCATTGAAAAATGCCGATGGTAGATGCTTCTACATTTCAAACATGAGACGAGGAATTTCTCTCCTCCAATACTTTATATATTCTTTATGGATTTTTTTAGATGTCAACCATCTACAAGTGATCCAAACGAATAACGATATCTAACAAAATAAACATTAAATTACAATATATGCTGAAATAGTGCACAAAAAAAAAAAAATTATACAAAGAATTAAAGAAACATTAAGCACATGCAAGTAATCGCTAGTTACCTCATGTATTTACCAAGATTATATATAAATTGTTTGACATTGTTTTCGAAGTTGTCCAGGAGAGAGAGAGGTAGAACATACTGTATCAATATACAAACCATGCCATTTATTAAACAAAGAGTATACAAACAAGAAAAAATTATATGGACATAAAAATAATAATTACCTTGATGAAGACATGCCAATGATGTGTTTTGACCCCCACAAAATCACCTTTTTAGTTATGGTATTCTTCAAGTTTGCACAAAATCCAATGGGAAATTTAATTTTCTGCATTACTTCTTTGACAATATTGCTTTGTTGCTCCGTAAACATCCATGGAATTGAGTTTATATTAACTTGTTGTCCGTTGGTATGAAATTGGATGACGTCTTTCATTGCATGGTTTCTTTCTTGAATGTCTTTGGACACTTTCACAACTTTATATTTCTACTTCCTTAGCTCTAGTAGTCGCCATAAGGTTTCAATAACATTCTTTCGAATATGAATTGTGTCAAACAAATGAGCAATTTGTAGGTGCTCATAGTAGGGAAACCTGCTGAATTGAATAAGATAACTTTTCATTCCTCGTGGAAGACCATTAATGCCTTCATGATCATTATGGACATCATGAATATTAGTTTATAATTAATAAATTACATCATAAATCAAATATGGCCACTACAAAAAACAACTCACAATAAAAATTAAAATACATAACAATTCATATACGATGATCCATACATACCATGATGACGATTTCTATTGTATTGCATCTTCCAAAGGCGAGGTGTCATTCTCCGTGGTTTTAATGCAGTCTCCTGTTTTCCATCGAAAAGATTTCTTTCAGTTGTTCTATACCTGTGATTGTTAGAGAGGAAATTCCTATACTCATCAAACACCTCCTTTCTTAAGCTTTTTGAACGACGAGATTTTATCTTAGGACCACAAACTAGACATGCAAATTTACCCTTTGTCTAAAGACCTACAATATTTATATATGGAATATCTATGTTAAATATATTCATATATAAAATATTCTAACTATTCCATATCATTAAATGCAATTAAAGTGTAACTTAAAATTACAAACTACAAAATGAAGTTAACCCAGGGGCATCGTGTATTGTCCATACAACCATTGCATGGAATTGAAATTTCCTTTGTCATATTGGTCTAGATACGTCATACATAGTTATGTCATTCCATAGCTTCAGTAGCTCATCTATAAGAGCTTCTATGTATACATTCATATCTTTGACTTGGAACTTACCTGATTCATAATTTGAAGTACATATAAAATATATCATTATGAGACCCATTAAGATATATAAACCATGCAGAAGAGTAAAATAATAGATATATATATGAAATTAAGATACATATTACGACAAATGAGATGCCACAACTACATTATAGATAAAACAGTTTTCGTCAAAAAAACTTGGAATAATCATCAACAACATTATGTGCTCCCTCTTTATTGATAACTATGGAGGAATGTTATTGTTGATAACAAAAATAGGCCACACCATGTTAATGGATTTCATCTGTGCAAATGGATTAACACCACCTGCTTCCAAATAAATACTAAGATTACGTGGTTCTTCTTTAAAGTGAGGCCACTTTTCCTCCATATCTCTAAAAGTAGTACCATCTGTAGGCATTTGGATAACATCATATTGACTTCTGTTCCTGGCATGGTAATCCATAGATTACGCTATGTTTTTGCACCTGAACAGTCATTGCAAACATGGAATGATGGGAATATAACGAAGAACCTTCTAAGGAACCTTTTTTGTTACTTTATCTGTACGATATCTACTTACATGACATTCCATACATTCTGTTGCAAATTTGTGCTGATTATAATATATAACATGGTCACTGGGGCATGCATGAATTCCTTCATAATGCATTCCAATATTTTTCATGATGGAAGATAAATCTCGATATGTGCGAGATAAAATATTTGATGGTGGTAACAAAAATTCAGCTATCAAGCTACAAAAAAATTAAAAAAATAGTTAATATAATAAATAAATAATAGTAATGAAACATGCTTCATCCGTACGATGATCAATAATGAGTTAACAATACAATTATTAGAGGAATACAAATAAACTTTATCACGATCCTATATATGTGATGGATTATTTTAGATACCTTATCATCCGTGTGATTGCAATGTTTGAAATACCATTCATAACCTTCAAGTTCATTATCAACAATATAGTAGAGAGAAGATTTGTTTTGGAGCCTTCAGAAAGGGGTTTCATATGCCTTATCAAGAAGAGGTATATCATGAACATCATCAAAGTCATCATCATTTTCATTATCAACATCATCGTCATAATCCATTATAACGTTAAATGAATCATGGGTCAATGTATTTGTACCATCATCTTCAATTAAATCATCGGAATGATCATCTTGTTCAATATGATCATTCACGTGTTCTCCATTAAACATACACGCTCCATGATCCTGATCCTGAAATTGTTATGAAAGCACTTCCTCTGGATGATATGTTGTAGGGTGTATTTCCTTTAATATAAATACATGGAAACATCAATAGATATGCATTAATATATGAAAAAATAATAATACATATAATTACCAAAAAAAACGAGTATAATAAACTTTATAATGCTAAACCTACAAATGGACGATATTCATTCCCCCCGTCATCGTGTCCATGTTCCCTACAATGTTTTGTGGCTGTTGAGATCAATATTCTTCTCCTCTTAAATCCCCTGCATTGAGTACACGGACAATAAAACTTTCCATCACCCCTTCATTTCGCTGCATCCCATAGTCTAGCAAGCAATTGTCGATTATCTTCGTTTGGATCCAGAATATTTAATCTATTTGAAATTTTTTCACAAACTTCGTTAATGAATATAACCGATTGTCTTAAAAAATCAAGTTCCACGCATCAACATTTTGTCAAACAGAGAGAATCCGAAGAATAAAAAATTCCCAGAAAAATGTCTATCGAAGAATTTTTTTTTTCCCACAACCACCGGTTGAAGAATAAAACAATTCATGAAAACGTCCGTCAAGGAACAAATAATTTTTGTAAATCGTCCGTCACTTCGACAAAAAACATGTCGAAATGTTTAAAACAATTTATATTTATAATGGACATGCGTCAGATATTCGACACCTTGAACATAGTTACCATTGAAAATATGGGACCATTAATTTAAGATCATGTAAACCTTACAATTTAAAAAAAAAAACCTACACAGAGCGTCAGTTATCCGACACACTGGTGTCAAATATCCGACACCCAACCATCGGAGATCCGACACTGAAGGGTCAGATCTCCGAATCCAGTGTGTCAGATATTCAATGCCAGTGTGTCAGATATCCAACTCTCGTGTGTCGGATATTCGACGGATATATAAATGTTTTTTGATCATCATTCTTTTCATTGATTGCTGTTTGACACATTCGTGTGAAATGTCGGATGACGTCGGATTTTGATGTCGGATTTCGGGTTCAAATCCTGTTGTGCCCCTTCTTTCTCTTTTTGCTCCTCTTGCTCCAAGAGACCTGCAAATGAATTATACCTTCCTCAAACCAATATGACCACATATAAATCAATGATAATCAAATAAACATGAAATAATAATCTGATTAACATCATAATATGATCATAAACAAAGATTCAATCACACATTGAACAATTATTTGGGAAGAAGAAGGACATCACATCTTTATCAATCTTGAAAACAAGTACAATTATACCTTCTCCTCAAGTTTGGCACCCCACAAAACCTTGATCTGGTTCTGCTACTTCTCTTCTCCAAGGAACTCAGCCTCCAAGCTCTGCAACACAAGGGGATGATCACTAGGGAAAAGGTGTTGGAAAATAGAGTCCCAATTCCTTCAGCATAACAATGAAAAGATTCAAGTCCCCTCTCATGAACCTCCATACCTCTATTTATATGCTTTATGAAGAGTTAGGGTCGAAGACAAAGTAGTTACAACTGAAGGAGTCAGTTGCATAACTACCCAAACAACCCGAATTTAAAAATACATATTTTTTTGACATTTTTAGGAGGCATATGTGGGTTGTAGAGACAACAGTTGCATACACGAGGAGGTATACGCAGGTTGCAATGCAGAAAATCATGTATTTAAGTTGTACGCAAGTATTATATATAGCAATTCATGTACATACGCAAGTATTATATATAGCAATTCATGTACATATGCGGGTTTCCTTAAGGAAACCCACATACACATAAAAAAAAATCATTTTTAGGGTACTTCTAGGAATTTTCATAGTTTAGTGTCTTCTAGAGAATTTTAGTTAACTGAAATATATTTCCAACAGTGTAAAGATGAGGTCAAATGGAGTTACAAAAATCAAGATATGGGTCCTCCAAGTTAGGTGTTTTTTCAGTGACTTTCATGAAGTGTCGTCATGGAAGTGTCGACATGCGACGGAATCATGGGAGAGTGGTCACAAGAAGAGATGTGTAATTTTGAGCTATAAAATATGCCCCCTAATGTATGAGGTTAGAGGGGAAGACAATAGCTGAAATACATTATAAAGGATACAACTGAGTATGGAGAGAGGATAGAATCCAAGATCGAAAGGCTCGAACAAAGGTACCTGAAAGAGAGATAAATGTTAGACAAAACTGATCTCTGGGACATACAAGTCCATATACAAATCATCGCCATAAAGATACAGGTGGATCCAACACATGTATAACTGATGAAACTATCATGGTCGCTCAATATGCAAAAAGGATCCATATCAAATCTAAAGGAGTCATGGCCACAAATGAACAAGGTGGATCCATGCTCGATAATCGATCATAGCCAAAAAAATACAAGGTGGATCTATGTCTCATAAAAATGTCATATAAAGTGTGACAAGGTCTTGCGTAGCTTGGACAATAGCAAAATGATGATGCTACTGTTGGCCGAAGGTCTTCAATCCAAACTGCCCTAAAGGTATGAATCCTAATCATGCGAATAAAGGAGTTGAGGTCAAACATGGAGGAAACTATTTGATTACCGGTCAATGATGAAAAATGTTAACAAACATGAGGGAAACCACCATTAATTAAAATGGTCCCAATGGTACCTAGTACATTCTAACAAGTGTGAGTACAAGGACTTGAAGTTGAACACTTGAAGAATCCACTGAGTAGGATACATTAAGGTATTCCCACTACCCAATAGCAAGGGAAATTTCCACTGATGACTACAATCCCCAAGGTATTGTCATAAAACTCTAAATCTCATCCCTAGAGCAAGATGAGTTGCAGTCGATAGGAAGAGATCCATTAGAAGGAAGGCATTAAGGCATCCTTAATCATCCAACATGAGGTAAGTGAAAGACTAATTAGATCTGGAATTGGTACTAAATTTCACGACAAGGACCACCGAAGACATGATGTAATGAACTGATACCAGCGAATGGCAAACACAAAAGTTCAAGGAAACTACAGAATGGATAACAAAGGTTTAATCCTTGAACAGTGAGCATGACACAAAAGTGACGTAGGCAGCTTTTGACACAAAAGGACCAATGAAACAAATCTGCAACGTAGGAGACATTGACAGATTCCCCATATAATTGGAAAAGAGACCAACTAGAGGAGTTAAAAACTCTGAATCAGGATAAGGTCACAAACTATGACCCAACTGTTGATAGACTCAAAACTGGTGCTTTGTTCAAGGAAAAAAGACTTGTTTCCATGATGTAAAAAACATGTGAATGAACTTCCCTTCCCCTCTTTCTTATAAAGGTTTAACAAGTCCAAGAAAGCAAAATCGGGAGCTTCTTCATTTTTGGCAAGCTCGAAGAAGAGACAAAAGAATGCTTGATAAAGCACTGATTCATAGATTTTATGAACCCGATCTAGTACATGCCCATCGGTGTTTTCATAGTTTAGAGAGTCTGAAAACTCCAAAGAAGACTCTAGGGGGGTAATTTTTCATACAATTTAGTCTCCTGAGGCCGGAAAAGTAAAAAACAAACCATAGAAGAACTCTCTTAGCTTCTGAAGAAGTAAGGCACACCTTTTTTGTATTTATTTAGGAAGGTCTGAAAAAGGTTAAATTACCACCTACCCAATTACGCTCCTTCAAAATAAACATATAGCCTAAGTTTTACTAGTGTGAAGAAAGGAAAGATCACTCGGAAAGATCCATTTGATTAAGAGAAATGGGGCCTACAATAGTAAACTCGATGCTTTGTTCTTTAGAGTTTAAAGAGCATGAAAAAGACAAAAAGTAAACTTGAAATCTTTTTCATGTTTAGGTCCAGAGCATGAAAAAAGAGAAAACTAATCTCATACCGAGGGTTCCTTTTTCGTAAATTTAGTCCCTCAGGTTCGAAAAAGCAATAAACCTATGCCTAAGAATACTCTTCTTAATTCCGTAGAAAAGAGAGTGATCCTTTCTCGTACTATTCCACATGGTCCGAGAAATTGATAACCTACCACCAATGTGGATTACTGTTCACATATTCTTAACGAGCCTGAATGGACAAGTTTACTCGCAGTCAAGTCTATTTTGAGGAGTCAGACCTGGATCTAAAGAAACTCAATATCTTTCCCATGAAATTTTAACGAGTTCGGAGAAGTCAACTCGTGGCCTACTTACTATTTTTAACGAGCTCAAAGGAGAGCATAAAGAATGATCTAAATGCGAGGAGACAAGTGTCATAGGCATGCGAAACTAGTTCCAAGCGCAAGGAAAAAACCTATGCATAATGCAAGGAACATGAGCAAGATAAAGACACTTGGGTAAGGTCTTGTCAAGGTAAAGGGTGTCAAGCTGCAAATGCAAAATTATACAAGGCTTAGCGATGATGAGAACAAAAATGAGGGCTTATACAATGAGCTAAAAGCATGGAAGTCGACATCAGGCTCATAAGCATGAGCAGGGCACATGCAAATGCAGTTACAACTTGAACAACAAGACAAGGGCAGTAAACAGCTGTGAATCCAACTAAGAATCCTGTCTCCAAGAAACAACAGTATCAGGATCATATTCAGAAGAAAATTTCTGATACAGGTCACTTTGGTAGAAACACATGTGACTTTGCTATCTTCTACAAAAGGTAAAGTCAAGGTAGAATTGACTGAAGAGGATTCTATAGCACCAAGTCTTGAGGGTTTATAATCAGTAAGATCAACCTTAGAAGGAGAGAAAAAATCAACAAGGAATATGGAGTCTACAGGAACAAACTCAGTATCACAGGAGTTGAAAAATTCATAAGAAAAATCAAACTCATCGGGATCACTGACTTGCTGTCCAAAGGAAGAGTCAAAAGAATCAACAAGACCAACATAAGAAGAAAGGTCATGATTACTAGGCAAATCAGGGTTAGAATTAGGAACAACTGAACCAACATCCAATAGAAGATAAGACTGTATCAAATACTCTAGGAAGACTCCATCCGAAGGAAGGAGATCATCCGAGATAGGACACATGTCTAAACTTTCAAATGGATCAACAAAGTGGAGAGCATGCTCCATAGTTTGTATAGGATGACTCACCTGGTCAACTGCTGGGACCAAGTCCCGAGAAGGTAAGCATGAAAATAGAGGCTGATTCTTAGTAGCAATTGAACGCAAAGGACATGAGGCCACATAGCTCACCCATGGTGGGGTATTATCTACAGAAACACTGGGAATTAATAAAGGAAAAACCTGGTCTCTAGTTGGATCAGGAGAGAGATCAAGAAAATCCAACTGATCAATAGTGACAATTTCTTCGCAATGATTAAAGTACATCACATGAAATAATGTTTACACCAAAACTTTCATGGCATAGTCATAATCACGTCCAAGGAGCATATTGAAGTCCAAGGAGTCTTATATTACCATGAAGTCAACTAAGACGGTCTTCCCACCCAATCTAATAGGTGTTTGAGCAAGAATCCCAAGGCTATACAAGTTCTTCTATCAAACACCAGTAAGTGACTACCAGTCGACACAAGGATGGGAGATCCCATGCCTCGCCATGCACATGCAGACAATATACTCACTGAGGCTCCTTCATCAACAATACAATGAGCAATCATGTATGTTTCAAATTTGACCTTTATCTAGAAAGGTGCATTAGAAGGAAGGCGCGACTCAACTAGGCTATCCCAATCAAATGAATCAATCTAAGAGCTTGGTGGGGGTTGATCCGAAGTGAGTTCAGTCCCCCCTTGTTCAGTAAATTTTGAACTGGCAGTGAAGAAAAAGTGACTAGCAGACACTTCACTCTCCAAAGGAAGAGTGGGATTGATCGACAATGGAATTGATTCAACCGCTTCATGAAATTCACTCTCTAAATGGAGAGTGGCATTGACCAAAGATGACATTGGTTCAATCACATCAGGATCACTCTTCAAAATAAGAGTGGGATCGACCAAAGATGAGATTGGTTCGACCACTTGATTAACCAAAGGTTGAGTAGGTTGTTGAGAAACTATAGGTTGTTCAAGAGAAGGAAATTATTGAGTCTCGGACCACACTCTTCGCACTTCTGCGATAGCAGGGCACTGGTGAGTAAGATGATCTCCCTCACATAGCTTACAAGGGAACTTAAGATTGCAGTTCGAACGACCAGTTTTCTCAACGGTGTCAACATGATTAGAAGTGGCTGACTGTTTTCTCTTAACATGACCTAGAGAGGCTGAACGGTTTTCCCCCAGCATGACCACCAAAGGCTAGGTGATTGGGTCCAACCTAACTAAGAGAGGTTGGTTGCTGAAAAACTTCAGGATGTTAAAAAATAGGATGACCATGAAACCAAACTCTTCACACCTCCATGATAGAAGGACATTTATAAGTAAGGTGGTCTCCCTCACAAAGCTTACAAGGAAACTTGGGCTTGTGTTTTGAACAGTTAGTCTTTTCAATAGTGTCAACATGACTCGCAGTGGTTGACGGATTGTCTTCAGCATGAACCATAGAGGCTGAGAGACTGCCCCAAGCATGACTTGAAAAGGATGAGAGAATGGGTCCAACATGACCTACAGAGGTTGCATGGGCACCACCAGCATGAACCACAGAGGCTGAATGGTTAGGATCAACATGCTTTGCAGCAGTTGAGTGTGTGCACCCAGCATGAACTTCAGAGGCTGGGTGGATGGATCCAACATGACTTGCAGAGGTTGGATGGGGAGGTTCAACTTGAACATCAGAGCTTGAATAAGTGCTCTCAGCATGAACTATAGAGGCTGAGTGATTGGATCCAATGTGACCTGGAAAGGTTGGAAGGATCCCACTAGCATGATCAACAGAGGCTGTATGGTGAAGATCAACTTGACTTGCAGAGGTTGAGTGCTTAGATCCAACATGACCTGCATAGGTTGGATAGGTGCCCCTAGCATGAATTGCAGAGGCTAGGTGGTGAGGTTCAACTTGATTTGCAGAGGTTGAACGGGTGCCCCCTTTCTTATGTGCCTTCTTCATATTCCTTCTTCTTTTACTCCTTTTAGACTATCGGTTACTAGTATCAGTACTTTCACCGCATGAGGTAGAAGGAGGAGGAGAATCAACTATAGGTGAAGCAGAAGCAGTGTTTTTATGCCCTTGATATAAGGAGCTTACTTGAGAAGCATCAGGAGCATTCAAGATGGTTGGAGTGGAAAACAACCACCCTGGTATCCCTAGGGTGAATCTAGGTAGATTCAGGGTGGCCATCAAGGGAACACCAACATTCCTCCTGAGAGGAATAGTATAAGGAGTTCCCATCATAGGGATCTCTTGTTTAGTGTTAAAAGGGGTGTTAGACATAGTTTCAAACTAGGAGACAAAGTTTGAGGTTGATAGGAAACCAAAATTACGAAGCACACACCTAAAGGAAAACTAAGTAAGAGAAACCACACAACACTCACTAAAAATTCCTAAATCCAAACAGACAAACATGTATAAGATATGCTTTCCAAAAGAAAGCTGATAGAAAGTTACTTGGCATCCTTGTAGATATTCTTAGGCACAAGCGGAGGAATCACCCACCACCCTCCCACACCTTATACTAGGTTTATTTTCCAAGCCCATCCAAGGTCAACCAGAAATAGCCTTTCGGTGTACCTGTGTATGAACCGTAGATGTCAAAGAGACTAAAGGCTACCTTAACTATATTGACAGTATGGGGGGGACAGTCGCAAGCCTGGTTCGTACGCATGGGCAAGGTAGCAAAGCCTGAAACCCTGTCTAAGACAGAATCCCCAGACGTGCAAAAACCTTGGTCTATGATTTGATAAGGAATTGGAGGTTTATCTCCTCAATCCAAGTCTCCATGCGGCCTTGTGCTTAAGTCCCATTTGAGAGGAGCTTCCCAGATACAATCAACATAGAAAAGTGTTTACCTAGTGATTGGCCAACTACGTCTAAATTTTAACACTTGTGGGGAGTTTAAACTCCCTATCCCACAAGTCTAGCCTAAGCTAGTTGGTGTATGACCCTATAAAATAAAAATTACTAATAATTTTTAAATTATATCGTTTATTTTAAGGGTTGTTTTTAGTCAGAGGGTAAATGGCATGAAACTTACGTGGTGTTTTGAATCAAATTTGAAACAAAATGACCAAGCCAAGATAAATGAAATGAAAAAATAAAAAAATATCCTCTTTTTCTTTTTCAAATAGAAACTTGAAAGACACAAAAGAACAAATTATTTTTATTTTTTCAAAAATAATGATATGCAGTGCATTAAATACAAAACCCTAATCTACATGCATATTAAACAAGCATATGTTCTTTTTATTTTTCTTTTATAAATGCAAAAGAAAAACTACCTACAAAGCAAAGTATACAGATAAAAAGAACAAAGCAAAAGGAACTCTGCTATACAACCACCAAACAGACTCTAGAATGCCCTAAAGTAAGTATAAACCTTACTTGGAAGGAAGGCTTGCATAAAAGACAAGTCAACTATTTTGGCATGGTGAAGTTAACCAACAAAAGAAGAAGGAAACAAACACCAACAAGCTTCTGAACTCAGACAAAGATCACTAACAGAGGCTAACCAGGAACATAAGCCAAAAATCAATCCAAGCATAGCGGGTGGGGGGAAAGAGCAAAGAGTAAAACCTAATGCTATGAAAAGGCTTACCACATAGATAAAGAACAACCAAAAGGGATGACACTAAATCCCTGGAGTCATGCACCTGGAGAGGACACCAAAAGACCTACCAAACAGCCCACAACAATAGAAAAAACCACAAAAATGAGGAAAAACACTGTTTTAGGGGCACACATGGGTTGTACTACTAACAAGTGATGTGTCATACGTGGGTTGACAGTACAGCAAGTCACGTGTACAAGCACATGCAGGTTGTATTACTAGCAAGTCACGTATCATACGCAGGTTGACAGTATAGAAAGTCATGTGTACCAAACCAGACATGCGACTGTTCAGTTTGCAACTCACATATGGGTGGAAAAAATCCCCCAAAAAGTCAAAAAATGCCTTAGGAAGGCTTGGGAGGTGTTCTATTAGAATAAGAAGTTGTTCCTAAGTGGTAAGAAGGACCTAAAACCAATGCAAAGGACTGAAAGAAAGACAAAGAAACTTGAAACAGACAAGTCTCTCCCCAGTGAAGTTGCCAGTTCTGTTGTAAAGGAAAGTTTCCTATGGCTAGGGTTTAAGAGGCCATCAACATACTGGGGTTGAAAGGTGGATGCAAATGGTTCTGCAAGTATATATAAACAATATTAAGAGATTAGAATGGTTCATACCTTAGCCAAATGAAGGTTGATCCAAGCAACTCTTCAATCCTCTTCTTGCTCCTCTCGCTCCTCTTGCTCCAAGAGACCTACAAAACGAATTATACCTTCCTCAAATCAATATGACCACATATAAAGCAATGATAATCAAATAAACATGAAATAATAATCTGATTAACATCATAATATGATCATAAACAGAGATTCAATAACACATTGAACAATTATTTGGGAAGAAGAAGGTCATCACATATTTATTAATCTTGAAAACAAGTACAAGTATACCTTCTCTTCAAGTTCGGCGCCTCATGAAACCTTGATCTGGTTTTGCTGCTTCTCTTCTCCAAGGAAGTTAGCCTCGAAGCTCTGCAACACAAGGGGATGATCACTAGGGCAAAGGTTTGGGCAAAGAGAGTCCTAATTCCTTCAGCATAACAATGCAAAGATTCAAGTCCCCTCTCATGGACCTCCCTACCTCTATTTATATGCTTTATGAAGAGTTAGGGTCAAAGACAAAGTAGTTACAACTGAAGGAGTCAGTTGCATAACTACCTAAACTACCCGAATTTCAAAATACGTATTTTTTTGACATTTTCAGGAGGCCTATGCGGGTTGCAGAGACAACAGTCGTGTATGCGAGGAGGTATACATGGGTTGCAATGTAGAAAGTCACGTATTTAAGGTGTACATGAGTATTATATATATAAAGTCACGTACATATGCGGGTTTACTGAAGGAAACCTGCATACATATAAAAAAAACTCACTTTTAGGGTACTTCTGTTAATTTTTAGACTTTGATGTCTTCTATAAAGTTTTAGCTAATCGAAATATCTTTCCAACAGTGTAGAGATGAGGTCAAACGGAATTTCAAAACTCAAGATATGGGTCCTCCAAGTTAGGTGTTTTTTCAATGACTTTCAGTGACTTTGATGAAGTGTCGTCATGGAAGTGTCGACATGCGACGAAATCATGGGAAAGTGGTCACAAGTAGAGATGTGTCATTTTGAGCTATAACAGTCGATAAATATTGTTTTATTGCTATCCACCATATTCGACATTGAATGCAATATTATGTTTTGTTATCTAGGTTTCATTCATTATCTTGCATCTTAATAATAGTTTTTCATTTCAGTGTATTCTATTAATGATGAATGCATGTTTTTTGATCATAGTAACTCTAAGTAAATATTGTTTTATTGCTATCCACCATATTCGACATTGAATACAATCTTATGTTTTGTTATTTATGTTTCATTCATTATATTGCATCTTAATAATAGTTGTTCATTTCAGTATATTCTATTAATGATGAATACATGATGTTTGATCACAGTAACTCTAAGTCATTTGTTGGTATGTTTGTGTTACATCCTCAATCCTGTTGTACCTTCTTCCTGGTATGTTTGTTGTTGCTATGCTTTCTTCCTGGTCATTATCTCATTGGAATGATGTTGGTCATACATGGATATTTTACCTAGAATGGAAACTATTTACGAGGATACGAAATCCGTCACAAGAGTTGAAATGGAATTTAAAATGGGGAAATATTTATCAAATGATCAAAGACCAGACCGTTCCCAATGTAGGATTAGAAGACATATCATTGTATGTGAACATAATAAAATCCGCTAACCCAAAAGTAGCTACACACCCCAAGCTTTTCCCTTGTGTCAAGGTGATTGGATGGATCCTACCTTGGGAAGATGCAACTACTATGATCATGACAAACACAGGAGGATAGCCTTTTGCTTCCTTCAACCTCACCTATATAACCAAATATTGCAAGCTACCAACACCCCAGATTCATATGACAGATGAATGGGTAAGGGATATGGATTTTTATGCGTTCGACTATGCTAATAGAATGATGACATCTAAGAAGCAGTTTCACCAGAAATCCTCAAGAGAGTACCAGACTGCCAGCTTGCACATTCCATACCGAATCATAGCGCTGATTGTAAATCGGATCTTTGGTAGGGTAAACAGGAAGTTCTATAATATGAGATGGATATCGTTGATATATTATGTATCCATGCGAGGAATTATCTTTAACTGGATAGACATTGTACCTGATAGCATGTCATCATCCATAGCTGCAGCACTAGGAGGTCTGACTCAAAGGAAGTCAGAATTTTACATGATCTCCTTTTTTATTGACTGTATATTATGCACACACTCATTGTCAAAGATAAATTGTGATTTGGATCCTGCTAGGACTCATGTACACTCCGTGTATCAAATCCTATGGGCACATAAGTATTCCAGTTTTTACAAGACCATCTATGAAGATTTTTTGATGCCATTGTATGAGCTGATTTTTCTTAAAGATTGCAATTGCATGTCTAAAGGAGAAATGGAGATGATAAGTCAATATGGAGATTTATTTTTCTCCAAGGAAGGTTTTTATTTGAGGATGTATGAAGGATCCCGGGCTCTTTCATTATTGCCAATATACGTCGTAGATTATGTCATCCATAAGGAGGTAGTAAGACAGTTGTACATAGATGGGTTCGGGAACTTTCTATTTGATATGAAGAAATTCATCTACCCACCACTTCCATTTTGCATTGGTAGTTATAAATTTACTAAGGTGAAGAGTGCCCCTTACATTTTCCAAGAGAGCTACGAATTTTCCATTTCAAGAAGAGATTTTTTCGTAGAAATGAATCTTGGGACAAGGTTTCGAAATACTATGCATCTATAGGGGTACATTTTGAATACTCCCATCATTTTGACTACGATGAGGAGATATACCGAAATGCATGTAACATGACTGATTTGAACAAATGGTTCAGGAATAAAATCACGACTACGGGAGGTAAAGGAAGTAGTAGTACCACTATTGAACAAAAAAAAAAGAAGAAGAATCCACCAAGAAGAAGGAAGAGGAGGCCCGAAGGTTATTAGAAGAAGATGATAAATTATTAGTTGAGGAGGCCCAAGGAAAATGGAAGAATAAGAACAAAGGA
This sequence comes from Pseudotsuga menziesii, assembly GCA_001517045.1. Taxonomy (NCBI): domain Eukaryota; kingdom Viridiplantae; phylum Streptophyta; class Pinopsida; order Pinales; family Pinaceae; genus Pseudotsuga; species Pseudotsuga menziesii. The sequence goes on along the minus strand of LPNX010493394.1, from coordinate 21,135 downwards.
AAAAGGAAGAAGAATAAAATATGCAAAACGAATCAGCTGACAGAGAAAGAGAGGAGGTAGAGAAGGAAACTGAAGAACTGAAGAGGAAAGAGTAGGAAGACCAAGACATGGAGAATTTGGAGCAGGACCAAGCCCATGACAATCCAGTTGATCCTCTTAACCCAACAGGTGACACACTAAAATGAAGCGAAGTTCCTATGGTAGAGCTTGGATTGTTACTATTCACCCCATCTCATAAACATGTCGTGGCCAACCTAGACACGATCTTCTTTGACAAGAATAGGAAAATAATTGTAAGAATGTTGGAGAAAAGGTTGAAAATAGGTGATCAACCCGTAGAAGTCATGGTGATGAAAATGACAGTCATGCAACACAGAAATGAAGATCCTCAACTCCTTGCAATGGAAATCATAGCAGCAGCATAAACCAATGCAGATAATTTCAGTTCGCTGGTAGAAGATGCTAAGCATTACAAAGAAAGAATGCTCAAGATGAAGGAAACTCTGGTAAAAGAAAGAGGAGAAGGACAAGAGTTAAAAAGAAAACATGATGATGCTTTCTCAAAGTTTGAAAGACTCAAGAAGGAATACCAAGCTCTAGAATAAAAAAAGGATGCACTAGTACTCTCAGTTACGATCACCGATGTAGAGAAGAAGGACCTTGAAAGAAAAATTTCAGAGTTGGAAACACAAAAATCTGCAGCTAGCAAGAAAGTAGAAGAACTAGAGACACATAACAACTCACTAGAGAAACAAATTAAGAAAGCTAATGAAAAACAACCCGATATTACTCCCTTTCATGGTAAATCCTGTTTATTGCAAAGGAAAATACACTAGGTTCAATTAAAACTGGTGGAAGAAATCTATAAGGTTAAGCAAATAGAGGCCATAATGAAGGAAATAGAAAATAACTCATCATATTTCAGGAAAGGGTTTTTATAGGAAGCTGAACTTGTGCAAAGTTAGCTAACTTGGATGGGAGCCAATTCAATTTTTCCCAACCACATGCCCCCAAAAACAATAGGAGGAGAATATGGAGTTGGCGCTCTTAGATTTCAGCAGCAAGGAAGCAATAAGATTGAAAACAATGATTGAAAAGACTATGGAAAAGTGTAAGGAGATTTACAAGAAAATGTGCATGACACATACTAGACACCAAGCTTCAACAGAAACCCAGGTTCAGGAATTTCCAGGAAAAGATCAAAATTTGAAGAATCTCTAGGAAAAATTGCAGACAGACGAGCAAAGTACTAGAAAGATCGAAAGCATTAATGAGGAATCAGTCAAAATTTGGGTTGCGCAAGCTTTTGTTCATAAATATCTCTTAGAATACTTGTTAAGATGGATCCCACCAAAGGTGAAAGATATCGAATCTCAGCTCACTACGCATGAAGGAACTGTACGATTTTTAGAGCCACTGGACTATCGATCTATCACTGAAGAAGCTCATGCATGGGGCAATTTCATTGGGAAACTAGCTAAGCCCACCTAGGACTTTATTTTGTCTCCATTTGGCACTCTATGTAATATTTATATTTTATTTTCATTTTCCTAGTGTAATATACTAGAAGACAAATTTTGAAAGATGAAAAGTTAGGGAAGCCCAAAAGAATGAGGGAGTCCAAGAGTCATGAGTAACATGTATAAATAGGAGTAGAGGGTAGTTTAGAAAATACTTTTCACTAGCACATACATGTTATTTGTATGAGAACTATTTCTTTTATGAATGAAGGAGAACCAAATTGTGCTGGAGGAAGTCCTGTACGAGTTTCTAAATGGATTATGTGGATTTCTAATGCTGAACTATTTCTTATTTAGCTGGTGTGCAACTATGAGATTGTTCTAACTTGAGGAATTATATATGCGGATTATGAATCATTTTACTTTCTGTTAAGAATCTTGTGCAAGTAATGAGTAATGGATGTTTTAAGATAACAAAGCTATCTTTGTTTATAATTTTCCGTTGTATTTATGTGTGAATAATTTAAACAGCTACCTGTAGGATTCCACATGAAAAATTACAATATTTTACTCATTTCGATATAAACTCTGCTCCCCTAGCGATAGGTTGAATAATTAAGAATAGGCGGGTTGTTTTTTCTTTTGGTGATTGACGGGCAATTGATTCATGTAAGACGAGAGGTAAGACACCGTGCAACTTACTTGTAGCTCCCTTGTGAGGTTCTTGTTTTCAATCACCTGCATTTATTTTAGGCACTTGCATTTCATCCTAAAACATAAAATTACATAAATGGTGGACCGGGCCGCAACCGATAAAATAGACTTAAAAATTCTTTTCATTTTATAGTACCTAGGACACAAACCAGACGGTTTCCCCATTCCAAAAATTAAATGATCTAATTGGGAATGATTATTGGGGAGAATCCCTACTTTTGGTACATCGGATTTTCCAGGCATCAACAATTTTGGTGCTATAAGGAGGGCCGCCAGTGCATGGCTGGAAAAGGAAATCTGTTTACTAGAAACTATTCCACTGGTGATAGCTCTAAAACTATGTTTCCTGAATATTTTGTTTCTGAAGAAAGAGAAGGCTTTGATGAAGAAGGTTCAGAATGCCTCTACCCTATTGCATTTGAAGTAGTTAACCACTTGAGGAGACATATAAGGTCTTATGTAAAGAAGCTTGGAGGATTGAAATATTTCTCTGAATTATAGATAAGGAGAGATTCTAGGAGAGTACCTACTTACACTGAAGATTCGATCTTGGTGGGAAATTTGGAAGAGTTGGTAAATGTGTCCATACAAGAGATTTTTCAACCAATTGATCATTTGGGACCAGATTCCCCAATTTTCCAATCTCCATCACAGTCACCTATTCATTCTCCACCATAGAATCCTCGTCGAATCATGGTTGGAAATGTACCCCCAAATGCTAATCAACCCATGAATACTAATCCACCAGCTTGGAGAGTCAAAACACCACTCAACCTGGATCCTCCTTTGCACAATTTGCCTCAGAATCTTGAAAAGGAATTGCCTAAGTTCGATCCAGGAAAAGGAATTTCAATAGAAGACTACTTGCAAAGTTTCTATTTGGCTCTAGAACTTTTAGTCGTGGAGCACAAATATGTGGTATGCATACTTTTTCCACAGACCTTTTAAGCTAAGGAATCTTCTTGGTATTTCGGTTTACAAGCAAATTCAATAACATATTGGGATACTTTTGTAAGGGTGTTTAAGAGAAAGTTTGGCAGTTAATGAACCATTTCCACTCTCATCAAAGAATTTCTATCTATGAGGATGGATAAGAAAGAAAATGTGCAATATTTTAACCATAGGTTTGCTGCTTATCTGAATAATTTCAGTGCTACAAAAAATCCCGCTGAAGAAAATTTAATAGAATATTACACTTCAACACTCTGTCCTAGCATAGAAATGTTTCTCAAAAGGGCAGTAAAGATTTCTTTGGTGGAAATTTATGAGGAAGCCAATAAAGTAGAAGATGAACTTGACAGCATAAAAAAACACACCACAAAACCAGAGGTAAATACTTTTAGCGTTAAAAAACCTCTGCTGTTAACGAGACCTAAGGAAGAACACTCAATCAAATTAGAAAATGTAGTTAAGATGGTACAAAAGTTGTCAAATAAAATTGTAGATTTGGAAAAGGACAAAGAATCTAGTTCAACATAAAAACAGTTTAAACCTTATTTCAAGAAAAGACAAGAAAGTGGAACATCTCAACCATTGGTGTATAACTCTTATGTTTTGAATTTTATTGAAGAAGGAATGGATGATTTCTGCACTTTTCATCAAGAACCTCATTCTGAAAAGATTTTCCCACAATGGATTAACTCAATGACTCTAGTTATGAATCAAATATTAGATTCTCAAATAACCGATCCTGAGGTTGAAGAAGAGAAAACAAATGAACCAAAAGAAACACATGAAACCACGATGGTCTTATGGGACTGTGCACCTACACTAGGATTAGATGAAGAGGAGCCTACTGAGGAAATCCAACTTTCATCGGTAAATGTTTCAACCAGAAGTAAAGGACCAGTCATGGACGATAGATCAATACTGCCTAAGATGAGGAAGAAACAAAAAAGTATGAAGAAGATTAGCAGTAATACCCAAACAACATCTAAGTCTAATTTGGTCAACAAAAAGACAAGGTTCCAACAGCTAGTACGCTTGTAAATATTGCGGAAAATAAAACAGAAAACAATAAGAAAGGTCAAGTAGATTATGATATGGGGTATGGAATAGTAGAAGACATCAAGAAAACAAAAGAAAATATTTTTTTAGTTGAATTGTGTAATTTACCTTAGCAAATAAATAAACTTCTAGAGGCCTTCGACCCTCAACCCAGTGGATCCCAGGATGACATTCAATATGATAAAGAAATTAATGAAGCTAGCATTGGAGGGAAGTCCAAATATCAAACTTTGCCATTCTTATTGTACTTTGATATTTTCAATCATAATTTACATGAATGTTTGGTGGATTATGGAGCTTCATCTAATGTCATGCCACTCTCAATATGAAAAAAGATCAATGGTTAACCTACACCATCCTCATGTATGATCATTCAGTTGGACAGATATGCGGTCAAGGTAACAGGAGATATGAAAAATGTGCTGATTCGGTTATGTGGAAATGATTCCAGCAACAACTAAGAAAAATGCATCTCAATCTAGAACCTCTAATCCAAAATGAGGTAAAGAAATTGCTTGATGCAAAGATAAGTTTCTAAGTTAGACATTCAGATTGGGTAGCAAATATAGTGCCAGTAAGGAAGAAATATGGAGGGATAAGATTATGTGTAAATTTCCGAAATCTGAATCGATCTTTAGATAAAGATAGTTACTCAGTTGCACCAATGGAACATATGCTACAAATGGTCTCAGGTTTTGAAATGTTCTCCCTATTAGATGGGTTTTGTGGCTATAATTAGGTGTTGGTAGTTGAGCAAGATAGACTGAAAACTATGTTTCGAACAATGTGGGGAACATTTGCGTATATAAGAATGCCCTTTGGACTTATAAATGCAGGAGCTACATTTCAAAGGGAAATGGATATATCTTTCTGAGGGTTGATTGGCCACCGTGTGGTGGTTTATCTAGATGATGTACAGTTTTCTCTAAGAATATAAAAGATCATGTTTTTCATTTGAAACAAATTTTTTTATCAATGCAGAAAGTACGACATATATTTAAATCCTAAGAAAATCATTTTCATAGTTTTAGAGGGAAAACTGTTAGGCCATATTATTTCTAATACTATAATATCCATAGACTACAAGCTATATCTCAGATTCCCTTACCCCACAACAAAAAAAGGTATGAAATCATTCATGGATACCATAAATTTTGTTTGAAGGTTTGTTCCTGACTTTGCAGAAATAGTAAAACCTTTGCAACAAATGGTAAAGTAGAGTACGCAATTTAAATGGACTGATATAGAAAAAGTTTCCTTTAACAACATCAAAGAAGAAATAGCACATGCGCCTTCTCTTAAAATTCCTTATTTTGAAAAGGACTTTATTTTGTACACTTTTTCCTCAGATAACTCACTCGCAGTAGTGCTTACACAAAAAGGAGAATTGGGAGATGAGTACCCAATATCATTTATGAGAACTGGGTTACAAGGGGCTGAGTTGAACTATCCTGCTATAGACAAGCACGCATATGCAGTATTCAAAGCAGTGAAAGAATTCAGACCTTACATTATGAAAAATCGAACCAAGGTAATTGTCCCTCATCCAGCTATCAAACCCTTTTTGTACAAAAGGAATTGGGTGAACAAAGAGGGAATTGGGTGACAACGTTGTAGGAATATGACTTGGAATTCAAACCAGCTACCATTACCAAAGGACAAGGACTGTGTAAATTAATTACTAAAGGTCAGACTAATGAATATGATGATTGGGAAAATGAAGCAGAATTGAATATGATTGACATATGTCATATCTTTACAGTTCCTGAATCTTGGTACAAAGATTAGGTGCATTACCTCCAACAACGATATTTACCAAAACACTAGAATTATAAACAAAGAAGAGCTCTTTGTTTAAATTCAACCTATTAACAAATAATTGATGGAGTTCTTTTCAGGAAGAACTATGATGGGGTATTTTTGAGATGCCTCGAACAAGAGGATGCCTCTAAAGTTGTCAAAGAATTGCATGATGGTCCGGTTGGAGGACATTTTTTGAGAGACACTACTACCCACAAGATTCTAATAGTTGGCTATTATTGGCCAACATTATTTAAATATTCTCATGCCTATGTAAGAAAGTGCAACATATTCCAAAGAAGCGATGGTAGACTAGCAAAAGCGGTTGGACCATTGTATTGACATCATTGGATAAATTAATCCAACTTCTTCATTACAACACAAATATATCCTCACAACTACTGATTACTTCACGAGATGGTTAGAAGAAATTCCATTATGCAAAGTGAACGAGGAAATGGTCATCGACTTCCTGCAGGAAAATATTATGACCAGGTTTGGGGTTCCAATTTCACTTGTCTTTGATAACATGTCTTATTTTTCATCAATTAAGATAACTGAATTCACTAGTAAAAAGGGAATCAAGTTGCATTATTCTACGGATTATTATCCACAAGGTAATGGGTTAGCCGGATCAACCAATAAAAATATTATCATGATTTTAAAGAAGATCATTATCGAAAATCAGAGAAGTTGGCATATAACTCTTCCTAATGCATTATGATTAGATAGGCCCCACCCCAAATAATTCCTTAGGAGTTTCCTCTTATACTCCGGTTTATGGGAAAGAAGATATCCTACCCCAAAACAATTTACTTCCATCCTCATAGTTAGCCCAAGCCTCATGAGGATCTGGTAGAAAAATTCTACAAGATCGAATTAATACATTGCTGAAACTTGAAGAGTCTAGGCTCAAATCCAAAGAAAGATTTAAACAACAAGAAGAAATTGCGAAAAGATGGTTTGATAAGCATAAATCTGTGATGGGAAGTTTTGAGGTTGGAGACTTGGTTCTTAAGTGGCATCACCAGCATGATGAAAAGGGAAAGAATACAAAGTTCCAACACCTATGGGTTGGCCACTTTCAGATTGCTTAAAAGCTAGGCCCCTCGACTTATTAGTTACAAGATTTATAGGGGTGGGAGGACAACCTTCCTGTTAATGGTCTGGTTCTCAAGCCTTATTTCACCTAGTACCTTAGGAGTCCTTTTGTACATAAATAAACCTTTTTCATTTATGTTTGTGTTTTCTTTTAGGTTTTGCTTGCTTTCTCTTTGCTGATTTACTTTTTGTTTCATTTGTTTTAAGAATTTCCTTTCTTTCAATGATTTTCTTTAGTTGTTTTTATTCCAAAATAAGCCAGCTCAATATTTTGGTGCTTGGAAACATAGGAATCTGAACAAATTGCCAAATGCTTTTGATCCAAGAACTGCTTATTAGAAGTTATTTACATAATATTTTGATCAAAACAAGATTCTTTAATTTGATAGACTACAGAAGGGAAGTTATTTTAAGAACACATTGAAGTCCTATTTAAACCTTGTAAAATAACTAAGTTATAGGAGGTCTAGAATACTATTTTGGGGTCTCATCCACTTTTGCACTAATATCTATCCTAGGAAGCTCGCCGCAAAAGAACCACCTAAAGGAAGAAGAACAGAAAGGTGTATGGTATTCAAAATAATCCCATGCCAAAAAATGAAAGCCAAAAGGATTATTATAAAGAGTCAAAATTTCTGAATAGAAAATATGTATCAAAAGGATATACTAAAGGAATAAATCAACAAAATAATTGGTTTGCTCAAAAGGTTCTTCTCCTTCTGTGAGCTAAAACAAGTAATCACTCACATAAAAGGACACTGTGGATGGAAGAGCCTAAATCAAATCTCAAAAGTAAAAGAAGCAATCAAGGAAGACTCAAAAAGACAAAAGTCTTAAGCATCAAGAGAATGCAAAAGGCATGGGAATGATGAAGAAACAAATGCATTTGTCTAACTCTGCCACAATCCTGTGGAGTCATATTCGGTAGCAACCAAATACAGAGGTAAAATGAATCTCACATTTTGGCCCCAAGAGAGTTATCGGGACTTCTAAGCCTAGTTAAGATACTCCAAGGGACTACAATAAATATGATGTTATGAATCTTACATTCCTGGAAAAGTATAGACTCTTAAATGATCTTGGAAAAAAAATCCTAGGATAGGTTAATCTAATCAAATGCCACATAACAGTTTTTGTTTTGAAAAGATAGTTTTTTTAGATATCTGTGTTGACCAGCCAGTTGCCAATTGTTGCTGCTGCAACCACTACACCAATTTTTTTTAATGATTTTAGGGCCCCTCCTTATATTCTTTAGCTTTTAAATTTTCTTAGAATACTATTGCTATCTTAAGGATCCTTTCCATGACATAGTTTGTTTTCAACAAGTTAGAAAAGCCTTTTTGCCAAAATTTAGAACTCAGTTTTTTCACCCGATGTGTCAACTAAACTCATCAAGTCTAGAAGACAGGTCGGAGAAACTCCTCTTTACCATCGTATTTTACCCAAAGCCTAAGTTTCCTAGAATATTTTGATAAGTTATTGATTTTGTCGGCTAAATTCATGGTTTCCACCCAATGGAGTTGGAAAAAATCATAGTTTCAACCTGAAATTCTTAGCGATATTCATGTTTCTTGTTGGTGTTTTTTTCGGACATACTTCGCCGCAGAATCCTTTCGATTGGAGCCGGCAATTCAGCCCGACTAATTTTTTGGTGCTGAAGCTATCAACAGATACGTAGCAGTTCTTATAACTTTTGCCGATAGACCTTTTCTATGGAGTTTTCAGAGAGTTGTGCTGACAACATCGGTATAGCTTAGGATTTTTCATAGATACGTTCGATGAAACTGATTGTTTGCAACCGATGATCCTTTCACGTTTTGATCGATGAAGTTTTTTCAATATTTTTTTATGAGTCTCCGTGATAGTGTTGGAAGAACTCCAACGTTGGAGCCAACACTGTCGTGGATTGTTTTTTTCTTTCACCACCGATTAAAGTTTTGAGAATTTTACAGATAGCCTTGTTGTTGGTAAGATTTGTAAAGTGGCGATTGATCATGTTTGAAATAATTCATGGGTTAAACTGATACGGTCGCAGGAAGCTTAGTTTTCCTAGCCAATTCAATAAAGTTGACGATGGGGCTTGTAGTTTTGGTGCCAAACGACATTTTTTACTCGCAGGCCATAAATCACCTAGAGACTAAATTTATTACTCTTTTAATGATTTTTTTCTTGTTTCCGCCTTTCACACACCTGGGGGGGAACATGGGAGAATTATTCAAGCCACTTGGTGTGTCCTTGGGGGCACGTCTTGAGTCAAGGCTGTCACCTTGTTCTTGACTCCTCTGTTTAGGAAAACTCCTGACGAAGCCAAGGGTCATAGACCCTACAAGTTACTAAGGCTGGTTACTTAGATGATGATGGTATTAAATGAGTATGTTTTTTAGGAGTTTTGACTTAACAATTGTAAACAACAGATAACATGATGAGATAATCACAAATAAGCACGAAATGATACCCAATCACATATAGATTGAAAGAAATAAACAGTTGACCAGTTCCTTAAAATGGAGTCGAAAATAATTAAGAGTGCTTGCAAGTGCTGGAGTGAATGTTGTGCAATTGTATCTTGGTACGTTTTAAATTAATGTGAAAAGATGAGTGAATTAAATTAGGTTGGGGGACTCCAGACATACCCAGGGGGTACTTGGAGTATGTCCAAAAGTAACAACCACTAAGGCTACCCGCAAGGAATGTGTGGGATAAATCGAGTCTCTCAGAGTGTGTTCATAATACACCCACTAGGATGTAATAGAGATCGATGCCTCAAGGTCACTGTCTAGTAGTTCCCACTTCCTTTGGGTATTTCACCACCGTTTACGGTTTAATCGAGGCATTGGATTTTCGCTTGAGGTGGTTAATTGGGAAAGTGAATCCTAATTATTCTAGTCTCTCGCATTTCTTTTGAGGCAACTTGACTAATTGGACGAACAACAGCCAAGTGCAGAGCATACACACCGGAGTCTTGTCAATTTTAGTAAATTTTAAGAGCGCGTTCTTTTAAAAAAAAAGACCCTCCAGGAATCTCTTTCGGTCCAAGTGGACCTCAATCCGGAAATCAATGAGGGTTTAATTTAACCACTTGTTTGTGAAAAATAACAATGAAAATAGAATCAGAAATACACACCACCGGTTTTCTAATTAGTCCTACCACGATCCTCTTTCACCTTTTGGTTCAATCAGGGATTCGTGGGGTAAGTGTTAGTATTAATTTGATTTCAAAATATGGAATAATGAAAAATATGATCAAAGTATACAATCCTGCATGACAAGACTAAGTTAGAGCAAAAACGGGAAAAAATGCAAAAAATTGAAATGAACGCAGATACCCTCTAGGGGGATGGGGAGTGGGCTTGAAAGAGCTTACTCGAAGTGATTATTTTTTATTATTAAGGGTTACAATATCAGCAAACTAATTTTCATTTTGGTCCTTTTTATCTGGGATACAAAGCCTCACAACAAGCTTAAAAAAAAAGCACAGCGGTGGGGGAAGCCTCCGGGAAGCTCCGGTTCGCCCAAGAGTCCGAAAACGGGCAGAGTCTCCTTCAGGGATGATTTTAAGACCCCCCCTAGATTTATATGTATAAAAAATGGGCAAATCTCTCCGATATATAGGAAAATTTGAAGGCAATTTTATCAATAATATAATATGTATATATAAAATTTTGGTGAATCTTTCATTTTATTATACAATGTTGTAAAATCCTGGCGAATCTTTCATTTTATTATATAATTTTGTAAAATATTGGTGAATCTTTCATTTTATTATATAATGTTGTAAAATCTTGGCGAATCTTTCACTAAGTTATAAGATATTGTAAAATCTTGGCGAATATTTAACTTCATTATAAAAAAATGCAAAAATTGGCGAATATTTCACTGATTTATAGAATATTGTCAAAATAGAGGAACAACAACATTAGTCAAATAACATGAATTGCATCATGATCAATAGAACATGTAGACTCATAAGTAACAACTGGAAGGTGTCAGTGAAACACAACTGCACTGACTAGATTCAGGGAAAGCGGGGATTCCACTTGTTATCTCGTCCCTTAATGGTCCCGTGGACATGTGGGGACCTGAATCTTGACAAACTGATAAACTGATAGAATCATACATTATGCTCGATCTTGGTCTCCACTTGCCAATTATGGTCATGGAGGATAATACGAGTATGCATTGTAATTATGCCAATTGATTATTGCATTAGATGAATGTTGGTCTTGTGACAATAGTATCCTACGATCAATGCATAGGAACCTAGTGCATAGACCATTTTTTTCTTCTCTTAGCTATGCAAAGATCGTTTATTTTTTTGAATAACAACAAGTATTTGCAAAGAAAATTTACAATCAGCGTAAAAGAATCGAAAAACTGAAGAGAATTAATTCATGCAACTAAAAGTTAATAAAATAATATTTTCTCAAACCCTAAAACCAACCTTGATTCAAGCTACAAAAAAGGATTAAATCAAGTATTGAATGAGAACTAGAAGCATTGAAAGGACTTAACACAATATTTAACCAAAATACACACGAACTTCAAAAATTGACAAAATGCTTCAAACAAAAGCAATAAACAAACCATAAAAAATTGTAAAGATATTTGTGCTAAACACCAACATGGTTTCATGTACTTAAATGAGCCCATTCTTGCTTAGCGAAAGTGTTGTCAAATTAGTTATTTATCATTTAATGTTAGGAAACTATCTATGTGAAGAGATAACTCCTAGGCCTAGCTTTCTCAAATTCTAGTGTCATTTCCTGTCACATGCAAGAAAAAGACAATGCAAGAGATAAATATCAAACCATCAATCTTAAAATAAGCTGCATGAAGGTAATGTAGCTCAAATCATCAATGCTACAACAAAAAACTACAATGTAGAAACTATTTTTACCTAAAACATAATTTCCCGAAGATGGAGATACCCAACCCAAACCTCTATACAGCTTCCCAAGACTTTTTACAGGCTTCCCGTGAAAATTTAGGGTTGCCCGAGTTTTCCTGTTGACTGCCTGTGAGCAGAATAGAGCTGCCCAGACTCTTTTCTGCTTCCCGGAACAACTATTTGCTGCCCGGAGCTTGCTCCATGGTTGTCCGTGATCTCAGCTTTCAGCTTGAGCCTTCCTGGGATTCTGGGTGGCTGCCCAAATGTGCCCAAAGGTAGCTATAGGGATGCTTGAAGTTCTACCCAAGACCTGCTTGTAGGTTTAGGGCATGACCGAGCTTGGATGGAGACTACCCGAGGATGTATAAGAGCTATCTATGACCTTGTCTTTGCTGTCGTGAGGGTTTATGGGAGTGCCCTAGCACGTGAAGAAGTGAAGAAGATACCCTAGCATATTTGGGTATCTATAGTGATGCCCTAGTTGCTTAGGTTTTGGTTATAGTTAGTTGTTGATGAAGGCTAGAAAGCCTCCATGCTAGGGCATATAACCCAAAAAGACCAGAACCTTCTCTCTCCTCTAGAGAAAATATCCAGGAGCAGCTGAATGATGATAAGCAAGTGTGTCAAATGAATTGAGTTGATATTCTTTTATAGACTTTGAATTACCTGGAAGTGGGCCAAAACTCAAAAAGACAATAATAATATTTTATTCTTTTGTATTTTTGTCTTTCACCTTTAGTGGTTATGGAGGTCTTTTTGTACTTTCACTTTGACTCCTTGGTGGTCCAAAGGTCCTTATGTATTTTTGAATTTTACCTTTTAACATTTTCCAAGTGCCCTATGGTCAAAACAAGTGGTCATAAGGTGTCCTTCAAACCCACTCAAAGTACATCATCATAAATGGAGATAATTACTAATGCTTTTATCTCAAACTCCTTGTGCCACCAAGATCGGGTACTAGGTGTCTTAACTAGGGGTAGCTAATCCATGGAGAAGATTACAAAGCCCACAGATCAAGGGAAGGAGTGCCTCACATGCCCAGACCTGGTCTAGGGATTACAGTGATGTCCTGGTAACTGACCAGGTCCCTCAGCTCTAGGCTGCATCATTTGAATTCAAGGTCAAATACTTGGTAACTGATCAAGCCCCTCCATTCTCCTGGAGATTGGCCCTCAACCATTGGCAGAGTCCCCCAGTCCTGGACTAGTTCATCAGGTACCTCCATTCAAAGATTGGCCACTCAGTTCAACTGAGTTCACCCAGTGCTGGGTTGGTTCCATATCTTGGCCCGTAACCAGATGTCTCCATTCAAGAGAATGGATACTCAGCTCAAGGATGAGTTCCCCCAGTGTTGGACTGGTTCCACATCCTGGTCCTTGACCAGATGTCCCATTCAGAAGAATGGCTACTCAACACAAGGCTGAGTTCCCCCAATGCAATACTGGTTCCACATCGTAGTCCGTGATTAGATGTATCCATTCAACAAAATGGCTACTCAACACAAGTTTGAGTTCCCCCAATACAAGACCGATTCCATGTCCTGGTCCTTGACCAAATGTCTCCATTCAAGAAGAGAATGGATCTCAATGTTGCAAAGGAAAAATCAACAAGATTCCCCCCGAGTATATTTCGGGCAATGGATATCAAAATTCCTGATCTGATGCAAAATTGACACTCTTCATGTTCCCATGAGTTGTATTATGTAAACTATAATGATTGATGGGTCTTTAACAAAAATACCCACAAGCTTGACATCTAACCTTACAATAATGCACAACATCTTTTAAAAGGTGGAATGGCAATGCAATAATCCTTTTGCAGACCATTTTGTTCAGAGAGGTGCTATGAAATGAGCTTGTATGTCATACAAGTTCAGTGAAAATTTCACAAATGCCATCTGCTTCACATTTCTTATGACAAGAATGCTCATTACCACAGAGATGTTCATCACTTGTCGATTCATGGGACTAATCCTTGTAACTGCGGGTCCTGGGACACCCCTCCATGATGCATTTTTTGGGACAATATCTTCATGAATGCCATCCGCTTCACATTTCTTATGACAAGAATTTGCATTACGACAGAGATGTTCATCACTTGTCTATTCATGGAAGTGATCTTTGTAACTGTAGCTTCTAGGACACCCCTCCATGAGGCATTTTTTGGGAGAATATCTTTTATGGAATCATGACAAGCATGTTTTTCATGATCCCCAAGCTCAATCTGTATCACACAAGGATTTTTGCAGCTTGGACTATCTTTCAATTATGATAAGTTTAATAAGAGGTGTTACGCCCCATTTTGCATGGGTGACCACATTCATCACAATCTCATCCGGGGAGTGTATGTGATGGAGATTGAATGATTTGGTCCTAAGTGCTAGATCCTAAATGATGATGCCCTAGTGATAATGCTTCATGGAATATGTTGATTGTTTGACCTTGAACTAGTGCCTTGTTTGAAGCAGAATAGTTCAGCAATGGAAACATTCATTAGATCTAGGTAGTTTTGTGAGTCATGGCCTATTCCTCTCAATTTATGGGCATACTCCAGTCTTCAATTAGCAACAATTAGCAAAGTTATGGCCCTTGGACAGCACTAAGAAGCATCTTTGGGTAAATATGAGCACATTGGGAACAAGTTTGTGGAAGGAAACATAAGTAAAACCTATTTATTCTTAATTATGGGAAGCAAGCAACCTAATTCTTGCAGCAGCACTCCATGTTGGGTTGTTTCCTAGAATTTCTACACATTCTAGACAGTTCTGGGTATGTTTTAACCATGTCTCAACCCTCCAAACAGCAACAAGATCGGTTCTGGGTATAATGTGGGCATCTTCATTGTAGTGGCAACCATGATTTAGCATCAACCAGCAATAAGAAGTCTATTCAATCTGCAAGTAAAGAACAACAATAAAGATCTTAATTTCTCCACATTCTGGGTAGATCTTAAGTGAATTTAGGGCTGTCCCTAATCCCAAGCAGTTTTAAGTCCAAATCTGGTCCAGTTCTAAGTAGATCTAGCAATTCTAAGCATCCTGGTCCCATGTTGCAATAGATTTGGGAAAGTTTAGTGGAAATAAACAAACTAAATTCCAAATATGGGCATAGTTTGAACTTTGAAGTATTTTTTGTCACAGTAGCCACTAATTATGTATTCTGTGTAGCTTTGGGTTTGTTTGAAAATGCTTCATCAAACCTGTCCAATCTATATTCCAGGATGATTCATAAAACCTATGTATTAAAACCTTAGATACTTGAGCATCAAATAAATATAAGACTCAAGTACATTCATCAAAAGCAACGAAATCAGAACCCCATTTAAATGGGCGAATAGGATTGTTCCCACATAGAAATGGTCCTAGATTTGGGGGCATGTACAAGTTCATCCTATTAAGTACTTTGTCATGGATAGAAACCAGCAACTGGAAAAATCTCAAAAATGCCACCTTTTTTTATATCTTCTACCTTAGGATCACAGCACACTAATTCAAATGGGTTTGAGCAAGATGGGATAATATGATGCATGCAATTTGAATTTAACTCGTCTAAGTCTTTTTTCTTTGGTGCCATGTACATTCATCAAAACAAACCAAATCAAAACCGCATTTAAATGGGAAAATAGGATTTTTCCCACACAGAAATGGTCCTAGCTTTGGGGACATGTACAAGTTCAGCCTATTAAGTACTTTGTCATGGATAAAAACCAGCAACTGGACAAATCTCAGAAATGCCACCTTTTTTATATCTTCTACCTCAGGATCACAACACACTAATTCAAATGGGTCTAACCAAGATGGGATAATATTATGCATGTAATTTGAATTTAACTCGTCTACTTTTAGAGCCTAGTATGTGCCCAACAACATGGATTTATTTCCCAAATATCCATTGTTTACTGCTGCTACTCATTTTAAGAAGTGCACAGGTCTACGTTTTAGCCACTTTACCATTGCTATGATGCATAAACTTGTCAAAAATGTACCCAAAACACACCAATACTTGGATTTGCTTGATTTATGGTTATTTGAAGGCTAGGGCAGATTTGATCTGTTGTTGTTTGAGGCTAACAAATACCAGAACTGCCCAAAATATCCCAAAACAACTAATTAGGTTGTTAGGAGGCTCAACATATGCCCAGGTCATCAAGGAATGTGCCCTGAAATCATTTTGATTCATGTATGAGGATTAAATAGGACAAGATGCTCGGGTTTTCTTTCAATCATCCATAGAACTACTGAGGGCTCAGAGAGCTCCATCCATATCAAATGAGATCACAAGTTATCCATGTCACCATCATATGAACCAAAGATCTACCAATCTGGACTTGAAGGCATCATACTAAGCCATCCATCCATGATAAAACAAATGCAATCAACAAAGGAGTTTCATGACCTAAGCATATATTAATGATCGTGAACCAGTTGAGATTAAGAAGACAGGTCTTGGAGCACCTAAGCTCTATGCAGAGCAACAAAAACAATTATTTAAGGATGCTATTGAAATTTGTAGGAGCATGGTTGCTAAATATATCTCGAGTTGCACATAGGCATACAATTTAGTTCCAAAATTTATTAACTAGACGTATCATTGCAAAAGCATCCTAACATTGAGGGAACAAAGAAGATTAGTCAATCAATTGGTGGATTGGTTCCACTTATTTCAAAGTATTTTGGGAATTAGTACCTAACATATGAAAATTATTCCAATTATATTAGAGGAATGTTGGTCTCATGCCAATAGGTCTCCTACGATGAATGGAGAAAACCTAGTAACCATTGTCTAGGTGGATTCAGAACACAAGGAGGAGCTTGAAAGTCTAGAAGGGTTTGAACAGTTGGTGGGATAAAAGGATGAAAGCTTTGAACAACAAGGTTTCTTCCTTCAGTTTTCACAGAGTTTTGAATATTGTGTAGACTCATATATAAGCAGATATTTGAAAAGGAAGAAGTGTGTCTATGTTCGATAAAAGATGCAGATCTAAAATCAACCCCCCTGAGAACAACAGATGAGAGACAAATTCAGCCTGTCCATCTAGCAAATGGTTAGGGAGTCTCAATCCCATCAAAAATCAACCCCCCTACCACCACTTGAACACACGTCAGTTTTGGACTGCTTCAAATCTGATCTATCACTATTATGAAGCTACTAATTCATTATTACAGACCTATATCAACATGTCAAAACAACCAGTAGTCATAGCCTCATCTTTGAAGGCTTTAATGTTATTACAAACATATTTTGATGATACTTCCTGAACCTGGATAGAGCCTGATATCTCCATTATGAATCTTCCAGCATGAGACAAATTTTGGGGTTGAGAACCATTGAGTCATTGATATATCTAACCACATCTTTAACTTATATCACTTAAAGAAGAGAAGCACCTTTAATTGAAGAACCTGGATTAATACCCTTCAAATATGGAACATTGGATGGAGACTTTGCAGCTAACTCCCCTCTGGAAAAGGAGGGAATCTAACAACCAGAATTTTCCTTCAAAGAAGCTTATCCTTCGTGCAAGAAGGAAGGACCTGAGGCCAAGGAGGGCGCCTTTATCACCACAGGCACTGATCTCCTGTGGGTCATGTACAACTTGCTCATCGACATACAAAAGATAGTGACTAAGATCTGTTGAGAAGAATGTAAGCATATTTATTGTTCCAAGTGATGAGTAAATTTCTCTCCAAGGGATCGATCTTTTTTTGCAGTAATGAAATATATTCTCAATATTGACTTGCAGATGTTATCTATGTGATGTTGCAAACTATCTCACTTCAGTGGCATATCCCTCTACTGGGATTCTGTTCAACATTAATACCCCTCCTCTTCAATCAGTAAAAATAAGAAATTCGTCAATAACTTTCCCAACACAATGGTAGAGCCACAATGTAGGTACAATTAAAAAAGTCCCAACTCAAACATTAATAGCCCTCCTCTTCAATCAGTAAAAATAATGAATTTGTTAATAAGTTTCCCAATGCAATGGTAGAGCCACAATGTAGATATAATTATAAAAGTCCCAACTCAACATCACAAGTAGGTTATCTCCCGTTTCTATCTAGATCCATCATAATCGATGAATACCTTATAAATTGAAGCTGGTATGACCTTGACAGTCATTGAAATACACAGTCTAAGAAAAAGCACAAGATACTAGACTACCGATGAATTGGGGTTCGGATTTTGTTTGGCATTCTTTAGGACTCCATAATAATTGAACTGATAGACCAAAAATGAGGAACAGAGAGGATAGGGACTCTGAGAACAACAGATGAGAAACAAATTCAGCCTGTCCATCCAACAAATGGTCAGGGAGTCTCACTCCCATAAAAAACCAACCCCCCTACCACCACTTGAACACACATCAGTTTGGGACTACTTCAGATCTGATCTATCACTATTATGAAGCTACTAATTCATTATTACAGACCTATATCAACATGTCAAAACAACCAGCAGTCATATCCTACTCCAAACAGGCCTAAAAAAATTGCATCCCTTTCTAATAGGATGAACAGACCTTAGGAAATTTATGGTTCAAACTTAGAGGTCTCACAATTATCACAACTTAATCCAAACATCCTTTAAACATTCACGGATGAGTTTAACAATTTAGCAAGTGTTCATGGTTCAGATCTAGAATCCCACAAGGTTCACAAGACATATATAGAAGCCCAAAAAGTCACGGCCCTATCTACAACAACCCACAAGGTCAAGCAAGGTCACAAATGTCGCGACCCAACATAGAATCGTCAATACAGTCACATATCAGCCTAGGCAGGTTTAGTAAGGTTTAACAGCCCAATCAAGACTACGACCCAGCTCAAAAAGAAGCAAAGCAACAGCCTCAACAATATACAGGAATTAAACAATAGAGAATCAGTACCATCAATGAAGTACAAACAACCTCACAAGATCTTTGGTTGATAATGACAGTCTTTTGGAAGAATAGTTGTCACTGGATGCTAATACAATTATGCATTGTAATTATTCCAACTGATTATTGCATCAGATGAATGTTGGTCTCGTGCCAATAGTTATCCTACAATCAATTCATAGGAACCTAGTGCATAAACCATTTTTCTCTTCACTTAGCTATGTAGAGCTCATTTTTTTTTTTAATAATGATAAGTATTTACAAAGAAAATATGCAATCAACATAAAAGAATCGAGATTCGAAAAAGTGAAGACAATTAATTCATGCAACTAAAGTGTAATAAAAATATCTTTTCTCAAACACTGAATCAATGGAAACCGATTAAAACCAATCTTGATTCAAGCTACAATAAATGGCTAAATCAAGCATCAAATGAGAACTATAAGCATTCAAGGGACTAACACAATATTTAACCAAAATACACACAAACTTCAAACAGTGAAAAAATTCTTCAAACAAAAGCAATAAACAAACCATAAAAATTTGTCAAGATATTCCTATTAAACACCAACATGGTTTCATGTACTTGAATGAGATCATTCTTGTTTAGTGAAAGTGTTGTCAAATTAGTTATTTATCCTTTAGTGTTAGGACACTATCTTTGTGAAGAGATAGCTCCTAGGCCTAGCTTTCTCAAATTCCACCGTCACTTCCTGTCACATACAAGGAAGAGACAATGTAAGAGGTTAATATCAAAACATCAATATTAAAATCATCAATGTTACAACAAAAAAGTACAATGTAGAATCTATTTTTACCTAAAACACGACCTCAAATTCACATATAGTGACCACCAGCAAGGGTACATGGAACATCTGGACAAAAATAAGACTGAAGAGTCCTTAATGTGTATTAGATCGTATACAATATTAGGTGAAATCCAATTTCCAACTCACATTTTGGCCCTAGTCCTCATTTTTGACATTTTTGACATTCTGGCTCTAGTCCTCATTTTCCACATCAAGTTCATTAGAGATATTTGTTATATTGTTTTCTCCCCTTCTTTTACGATCTGATCGCCAAAGAGTTAATGCTCTTTCATATGGAAAATTGTCAACCTCATACTTTGTTACATATAATCTTAAGCATGTATCCACTTTTTTATCAAGCTTGTTCCTCAACTTTGACTTCAAGAATGTTAGTGCACTAAACATTCTCTCATCCTCCACTGATCCCAAAATCATGGTTTGACATAAATTTGCTAATTTGAAATATTCTGACATTCTTTCCCATAGAACTTCGCTACCACTGAGCTTAGTCCATAATCTTGTAATTGCACCATATTCTTTACTATCCAAAGGAGAAAATTGGTCCCACATTGTTTTATCAAAGCATTGAGATTGTTCTGGCATTTTTTCTTTATCTAAAATACCTTGAATATGTTCTCCTTGTATCTCGGCCTCTCGACAAAAATGGCTCTGCAAAATCTTGATTTTCTTTATAAATTCAGCTTCTAAAATTTTTACATTTTGACTATGGTCCCAATATTGAGGGTATACGATAGACATGGCCTCCAACAATTCATCTCGAGGAAACCGTTCTCTTATCTCTGATGATAGTGATTTTGCAATTTCTTTCAAGTTGTCTCTCACTGAAATTACAACATCGTGAAATCATTCTCTTGAGACGGAGCACTGTTTGGTGGATCTTCCTATCTTTTCATTATAATAAAAGGGAACCATATGCCCATGAAATTCCATACATAGCATCCCTTTTTCATCAAACTTTAAAAAAAATTCATCATTTTCTATATTGATAATCTTCCTCCAATTTGTAAATGCTAAATCTGTAAAAGAATCTTCCATAATATACAAATTATCCAATGCGAGGCATGTTAATTTTCTTGATCTTGTGTATTCAGCAATATACATGGTGCGACTCTGAGCCATCTTCATGAGGTTATTCATTTCATGAAGCATATGCAGAATTCTAGCCAATGTTAATAATGTCTCTATATCAGTTATTAGAAATAGAAGAGTTTGAACTTTTTCTACACTTGAGCGATGTTCATACATCACCCCTACCAAGGATGCATATTCATTGAATAGTCTTTCAGCTGGTCCCTTCAATGATATCCATCTTGTATCAACATCTTTTAATAATTTTTTTCCATTTGTAACACCATCCGAAAAAAATTTAAACTCTAAAAATCATTTGGGACTCCAACAAAAGTATGCATGAACCTCACGTACAAGATATTCTACCTTTGAAACCAATGAAAAGTTG
>LPNX010493356.1:26445-43526 GCA_001517045.1 Pseudotsuga menziesii | reverse complement strand
TTACTTTTTCCAGGAATCAAAGCTTTATTAATTTATTTTCTTAGAATATTTCATTTTCATATAATATTTACTTATTACTTTTTTTAAGAATAAAAAAAATTATTAGATTTACTTTATTAGTATAAAAATTTCTTAGTTTTATTTTACTAGCATGAAAGATTTATTATAATTAACTCCTCAATAAAAATCTATATATTAAAAGTACCAAGAAATTTAGTATCTCTTTAACACATTTTTATATAACATTTAGTTTTATTTATCAAATATTTATTAAAGATTTATTAGTTTTATTTTATTAGAATCCAAGGTTTATTACTTATTACTTATTTTTATTTGTGTAGTTTCTTTTTATTAATTAATTAAATAAATAGAAAATTCCATATGACTATTTTATATACATTAAAAAACATTTATTATATAATAATTAATTATAAATAAAATTGAATAGTAAGATACATATTATATTTTAAATTGAATATCTTTATATAAAGACTATCTATAAAATTTATTTTCTATTTTTTTTAATGATTTTTTTATGAATTTAAAATTTATGTTATTTATTTTTTATGGTTTTTTCTTATTTTTAGAGTACAATGTACATTTAGCAAATTTCTCTATTATGTGGTTGCTGTAATCACTTGTAACATTTTGTTTGTTTTATTAAAATCATGTAATTTTTATTTCAAATGGAATAATGGATATGTGGTTTGGTATTTGATATTAAAAAATTCATTTTTATTAAGTTAGACATTGTATTGTTACAATTGATGGTTTAGAAAGTAGAATTATGGTTAGGATTCTTTCTTAGGTTAAGCTAGGATAGAATAGTATGAGCTAGGATAGATCAGGTTAGAGTAGGAAAATGAAGGTAGTTTTCTTAACGAAAGCTAGGGTAAGGTAATGTGTTAAAGGTTAGGTTAAATTAGGCTAGAGTAAGTTAGCTTAGGCTACGTTAGGTTAGGCTAGCTTATACTAGGTTAGCGTAGAATAAGCTAGAGTGGTAGAGTAGGTTAGAGTAGAGTAGAGTACAATATGCTAGAGTAGGCTAGGCTAGAGTAGGTTGGTCGTAAGTAGGTTAGGATATGCTAGAGGAGGTTAAGCTAGGCGAGACTAAGCAAGGGTAGAGAAGGCTATGGTAGGCTAGGTTAGACTAATCTAGGCTAGAGTAGGCTTAGCTAGGCTAGGCTAAGCTAGAGTAAAGTAGGCGAGGCTAGGATAGAGTGGGATAGGATAGGAAAGGGTAGGCCACGATAGAGTAGGTGAGAGTAGACTCGGATAAAATAGGATAGGATAGATTAGGCTAAGATAGACTAGAGTAGACTAGGTTAAGCTAGAGTATAGTATGATAGA
Organism: Pseudotsuga menziesii; assembly: GCA_001517045.1. Classification (NCBI taxonomy): domain Eukaryota; kingdom Viridiplantae; phylum Streptophyta; class Pinopsida; order Pinales; family Pinaceae; genus Pseudotsuga; species Pseudotsuga menziesii. The sequence goes on along the minus strand of LPNX010493356.1, from coordinate 42,176 downwards.
GAAGTCTAAACTAGAGTAGGCTAGGTTAGGCTAGCCTAGAGCGGAGTAGGCTAAGCTAGGCTAGAATGTGCTTGGATAAACTAGATTAGGGTAGAGTATGCTAGGTGAGGCTCGACTAGAGTAGGCTAGGGTAAAATAGGCTAGAGTATGCTAGACTAGAGCAGGCTAGGCTAGGCTAGCCTAGAGTGGAGTAGGCTAGGCTAGGCTAGAATGTGCTTGGATAGACTAGAGTATGGTAGAGTATGCTAGATGAGGCTCAACTAGAGTAGGCTAGGCTAATATAGGCTAGAGTATGCTAGAAAAGACTAGGGTAACCTAGAGTAGGGTAGAGTAGAATAAGATACGTAGGATAGGCTAAGGTACGGTAGGCTCCTCTATTCTAAGCTAGAGTATGCTAGAGTAAACTAGGCTAGGATAGAGTATGTTAGATTATGCTAGGATACAATAGGTTAGGCTAGAGTAGGATAGGATAAGCTAGGGTAGTCTTCTCTATTCTAGGCTAGAGTATGGTAGAGTAGGCTAGCCTAGGATATAGTAGGTTATATTATGCTAGGGTACAATAGGTTAGGCTAGAGTAGGCTATGCTAGAGTAGGATGGTCTAGAGCAGGCTAATATAGGCTAGTCTAGAGTAGATTAAGCTAGGCTTGGCCAAAGTAGGTTAAGCTAGGTAATGCTAGAGTAGGCTAGGATAAGCTAGGGTATAACAGGCTACGCTAGAGTAGGCTAGGTTACACTAGGCTAGAGTATGCTAGAGTACAATATGCTGGAATATAGTAGGATAGGCTACAGAAGGCTAGGATATATTTTGGTAGGCTAGAGTAGACTATAGTAGAGTAGGCTAGGATAGAGTAGTATATTCTAGATTAGGCTAGGCTATTCTACAGTACATTAACCTAGGATAGAGTTAGGATAAAGTAGCATAGGGTAGGCTAGGTTAGACTAAACTATGCTAGATTAGGCCACGATAAGATAGGTAGGAAAGAGTAGGTTGGGATAAGGTAGAGAAGGAGAGAGTGGGGTAGGATAGGCTAGGCTAGGCTAGTATATGATAGGCTAGGCTAGTGTAGATTCGGCTAGGCTAGAGTAGGCTAGGGTACGATAGGAGAGAGTAGCATAAAGTAGAGTACCATAGAGTAGGCTAACATAGAGTAGGCTAGGCTAGGCTAGATTAGGTTAGGCTATCTTAGAGTAGGTTAAGCTAGGCTAGAGTAGGCTAGGCTAGGCTAGATTAGGTTAGGCTATCTTAGAGTAGGTTAAGCTAGGCTAGAGTAGGCTAGGCTAGGTTAGAGTAGTAGCCTAGAGTAAGCTAGGATAGAGTAGGAAAGGGTATAATAGGATACGCTAGAGTAGGCTATCCTAGGCTAGAATATACTAGGATTACCTAGAGTAGCTTAGGTCAGGTTAGGCTATCGTAGGCTATGTTAGGATAGGGTAGAGTAGGAAAAAATAAAGTATTTTAGGCTAGAGTAGGCTATTCTATAGCTGGTTAGGCTAGGATGGAGAAATTTTAGCTAGGATAGGGTAACCTAGGATAGAGTATGCTAGGGTAGGCTAGGTTAGACTACGCTAGGCTAGAGTACTCTAGGATAGGATAGGGTAAAGTAGGCTATATTAAAGTAGGGTAAAATAGAGTTGAGTAGGTTTAGCTAGGCTAGAGTAGGCTAGGATAGAGTAGACTCGAGTAGGTCACGTTAAGCTATGCTAAGATAGAGTAGGTTAGGCTTGGTTGGAGTAGGTTAGGCTAAGGTATATTAGGCTAGGCTAGGATAGGGTAGAGAACGCTAGGATAAGGTAGAGTAAAGTAGGCTAGAGTAGGCTAGTCTAGCATAGGTTAGGCTAGGCTATAGTAGTTTAATCTAGGATAGAGTAAGGTAGGCTAGGAGATGCAAGGCTAGGATAAGCTAAGTTAGAGTAGGCTAGGCTACTCGAGGCGAGAGTAGGGTAGGATAAAGTACGCTAGAGTAGAGTAGGTTACTCTAGAGTAGACTAGAATAGATTTGGCTAGGCTAAGGTAGAGTAGGTTAAGCTAGAGTAGGCTAGAGTGAGCTAGGCTAGTGTAGGATAGGGTATTCTAGGATAGTCTAGAGTAATCTAGGTTAATAAGGAGTAGGATAGGTTAGTCTAGGCTAGGTTAAGCTAGGCTACGCTATAGTAGGCTATGATAAAGCAGGGTAGGGTAGAGCACAGTAGGTTAGGATAGGCTAGTGTATATTAAGGTAGGCTAGAGTAGGCTTGAATAAAGTAGTCTAGGATAGCTTACATTAGACTAGGATAAGCTATATTAGGCTAGCTTACTATGGCTTAGCTTAGCGTACTATATCCCATACTGCATGCTTGGGGAGGTCTTTGGCAAAGTGCAAGATCGCACTAGTGCCATATGTTACTTCAACTAATAAATATAATTGGAAAGAATCCTCTAAATTGATATAATTTTTGAACATTTGAAGAATTAATAGAAATAGTCTCATTGGAAGTGGACCCTGAGACGTAGGACACCAGTCTCAAATTCCATTATAAAGTTGGAGTCTTAAAATTGTGGTTTGCATCTCTATGATGTGCAATAATTTTGCTTATGTTCTCTTTTGAAATATTCCATTTTAAAATATTTCTAAATGAGTAAACTAATGAGACATGCGCACATAATTCATGGTTATTTAAGATTGTGTAAAATTCAGATCAATACATCAAGAACAATATGTGAAGAGGGATTATCATCTAAACTTATTAACACTATATGTTGATAAAATTTATGAGGCTTGTAAAACTATATAAGAACAATTGGAATAAATACATGCCAAATACAAGACAAGCCATGAAAACCAACAAGTACATCATCATTTTCAATTTGGTGATTAATTTTGGCTTCATATCAACAAATAACGACTTAAAGGTAAAGGTAAAATGATTAAACCACTTAGGTATGGACCCTTCACAATTTTGGATAAAGTTGGTAATAATGTTATCTCCTTAGGTTTACCTCCATAAATGTAAATGTATTCCATTGTGAAATTAGAAAACTTGAAATTGTATGATTCTCCAATGATCATGGATCAAGAGGATAATGTTCATGTTCCTTATGTTGATGACTTTGAACCTAAGTGTATTGATGAGTTGCAGGAAAACAACATTCTTGACAGGAGGAGAAGAACTTCACTAAGAAGAGATGCTAAATATCTTTGCATGGACCGTAAAGCAATGCATCCAAGCAAGGCATGATGGATAGATACATAAAAGGTGAAGGATTTGTACCCTCACCTGTTTGTTGAATATTTTCAAGATTTTGGTTGTCCAATAGATTTCTAATTTGGAGGTTTGATACAAGAGGATATCCCAACTGACTAAACATGTCAGTATTCAAATTTTGAACAAAAATATACAATCACGTAGAGATCACCAAAATATTTCTTGTGACTCTCATTTCATAAAAAAATGACACTCGATGACAAAGATATCAACGAGATAAGTTGGAATCAATAAGGGCCTATTGAATTCCAACGTCAAGATCAAAAATTTGGGAGAATCATTGTTAATTTTATTAGGACAATGTTGAATTATGACTTTCAAAGTCAGTATCAAAAAATCAAAAGGGTTGTAGTTACTTTGTTTGAATAGTGTTGACTTTTGAAGAGTTGTAGGAAGACGTCATTTTTGTCATGAGGATAGGAAATTCATGAATAATATATGCAGAATATATTTATGTGGGTTTTAAAAGAATTCATCCAAGCAAGGAATGATGATTAGATACTTAAAATATAAAGGAGTTGTACCCTCACATGTTTATTGAATATTTCTGGGATTTTGGTGGTCCAAAGTAGTTCTAGTGGGGAGGTTTGATCCAAGAGGATTTACCAAATGACTAAATATGAAACCCTTCAAACGCTAAAATCAAATGTATAATCACTTAGATATGACCAAACAATTTCTGGTGTCTCTCGTTTCGTAAAAAATGGACTTTGAATAAGAAAGATATCGACAAAATAAGTTGGTAGTGATTTGGGCCTATTACTAACTTTTGGCTTCCGACATAAGGATGAAAAAATGGACTCCAAATAAGAAAGATATCAAAAAAATAAGTTGGTAGTGATTAGGGCCTATTACCAACTTTTGGATTCCGACATGAGGACGAAAAAGTCAAGAGGATCATTTTTAATGTTTTTAGTCTTATGTTGACTTATCACTTCCAAAGATGGTATTGAAAAATTGTAATGGTTGTAGTTATTTTTGTTTGGACACTTTCGAATTTTGACTTCCAAAGTTGGGATTGAAAAATTCAGGTTGGTCGCATCGGGATTGGAAAAGATGTATCATAAAATTTAAGATTGGCAAGCAGAAGATATAAATCAAGAGTCCAACAAAATAAACATCAAATTCTAACAAACGACTATGATTTTTATCTGGGATTTATGCTATCTCATCTAGAATTTTTGTCACTACACTAATGCCTTCAATCTTGGCCTTTATATTGAAAGTTAATTTAAGTTTGAAATGAAATTTAATACCTAACTTGAGCTCATTCCCTTTGACCCTCAAAACAAACCCAACTCTTCTATCTAACCAAGAGTTTGGATGCTATATAGGACATAGGAGTTTATGCTGAGAAGTTCAAAATTAATAGTGAGAAAGGAGTGGAGTTGATAGTCATTGTGGATGATTTCCAATGTAGTGAAGGTAAATAACAGTTTAGAGGAGGTTCCAAAAAACACAAGAGATAGAGTTTCTTATAGTGCATGTGAGGGGAGGTCTTTAGCAAAGTGAAAGATCGCATTGGTTCCATCTATTACTGCAGCTAACATATAGAATTGCGGGGAGTCCTCTAAATTGATGTAAATTTGAAAAATTGAAGAATTAATACAAACAATATCATTGGAAGTGGACCCGAAGACACAGGCCAAGAGACTCAAAATTCATTACCAAGTTGCATTCTTCAAATTGTGATTTGCATCTCTATGATGTGCATTCATTTTTCTTATGTGTTCTTTTTAAATATTCCATTTTAAAATCTTTCTAAAATAGTTAATTGTTGAGACATTCACATATAATTCATGATTATTTAAGATTATGTAAATTTTAGACCAATACATCAAGAAGAATAAATGAAGAGGGATATCAACACTATAAGTTGGTAAAATTGATCATGTTTATGACATTAAATTGACCATGTTTGTAAAACTATATAGCAACCACATTTTTTTTCGTTGTTTTAGTTTGTTGATAGTTCAAATTAAAAATGTTAACTTTATGGTATTGTCCTTTATGGTGAATATAGTCAACCTATGAATATGTCATTTGTGGATGTTGAAGAAACTCATCTACTTAAGCAAATATCTATGGATATTAATTGATGTCACAATAGAGTATGAAGTGGTGAGCTTATATTCAAGTAGAAAATAAACATGAAGAAAATATTTATTATAAAAAAGACTACACTAATGGATTTATTTTCTAGTCTGAATTTTGAGTCAAACACATCTCAACAAACAATTTCAATATGAGTAGCGATTCAAACACACATAGCTATATTTATATTCTAATCATGTTATAATTTACTGCAATGACTTCAAATAATCATATCTTAAATTATAGAGGAAATTTCTATAGATGTTAATGCATGCCACAATAAACTATAAAGTGGCAAGTTCATATTCACATGAACATTATATATGAAAACAAAGTTTATTATAAAAAGATTATAGTAAATTTATTTTGTGGTGTGAATTAAAATTCAAATACATCTCAACCAACAGTTTTAATAAATAGTATATTATTTGATGACACATATATAGAGTGAGTATAAGAAAAATTCATATACCAATTATATCATCTTAAATATGAAGTAAACATTATTAAAATTAAAATTTCATATACATATTATAAAATCTCAAACAAAATTATTTATATAAATTATGAAATATCAAACTAAATTATTTAAAGAAAAAAATGTGACGTCCCCCTTGAAATGCCTCTAATACTTTGTAAATTCTGAATGTATATGTTCTCTAGCGAGGAGCTCAAGGCCAAGGCCCCACTAGCAGAACCTTATATGTTAGGTGATGTGAATTGTTAAGCTATAGACCGTGGAGACGTGAGACCTAGAAAACAACTTAAGAGGCGACTGAGTCCGCTAGAGAAGATAAAACAGTGATTGGGAAGAAGAGTGAATGTCTTCTTGGAATGACATAAGATTTTAATTGTCACCCTAGGTCGAAGTAAGCCCAAGTGGACTAACTTACATCCTAGGTTTTTAAGAGTTAATGTCCCCGCCTACCTTGATACATGTTTCATCAAAACTTATCTCGACTAAGACAATTGCAACCCGGTACAAAACCCTAATAAGACAAAGTCAAGATAGGAGGAGTTGTACTCGGTTGGTATCGACGCAAAGGGAAAAGGGGGGGCTGATTCAAGGAGGAAAAGCACCCTAATGAAGCTGATGGTCAAAAAAAAATTCTAGGTCGTAATCCCCTTAAAACAACTTAAGTACTCTAGTGCTTATTTTTCCACCTTACGTGAACCAAAGGGTTTGAAAGGAAAAATATGTGTATACTATATAAAAGGGTATTATATAGTATAGCGTTTACAAAATTGAATTAACTATAATGGCGGACAAATTATTCCATACACTTGTATATTATATATATAAGGGTAATATATAATATAATGTATATAAAGAAAATTATATACATAATGGCGGACAAAATTGTTCCATAGACTATATAAAATGGTATTATGTAGTGTAATGTATATAAAAGAAATTATATACATAAATGGCGGACAAAATCATCCCATGGTGATGTAGACTATATAAAATGGTATTATATAGTATAATGTGTATAAAAGAAATTATATACATGAATGGCCGACAAAATTGTTTCCATAGATATGTGGACTATACAAAATGATATTATATAGTATAATGTATATAAAAGAAATTATATGCATAACCTAGAATAATTTCATACATGTATTTGGAAGGGAGATACTTGTATCTATATGCATAAATGAGAGGCTTCACATGCACCCAGCCTTGAAAGGAATCTCCTCTGCGTGAAGGAGGCTGATCTTCGGCCTGATTTTAGGAAAATCCTCCTCGGCAAAATTAGTGCCAGGACATTCTGCCTTGACTTGAGGAATTTAAGTGGCTGTCAGTAAGGCGAATAATATTTGGGCATGCTAAACGCATGCCTCCAGCTAATTCTGAATGGCAAAAATTTAAGGATCCATTTTCCAACCTGGGTGGCATATATAAATCGCTCTGGAGGAAGGGGCTGCGCTTATCCTCTGCGACCTGGGAATATAGCTGAATGATCATATGGTGAGCATGGAGATAGCGATAGTGGTCTCGTTACTCCTGGCGTATCTCCTAGCCGCTTTGTCCTCATCGGCAAAAGGACTCCTAGATCTGTTGCAGCCAAGCCCCTGTCAACCAGGTCACTGCACGTTATTCTCAAGTGAATCAGGTTTTTATCTTTTTAGCGTTTCTTCTTGTCCAGTTTAAATATCGATGTTGTTTACATCTATTCAGTATGATCGCTGGCAGCTTCAGATAAGCTTTTTACCAGCACTAAAATATTAACTTCTAAATTATAAGCCATCATACCCCATTTAAGAGCTTTTGGGCTCGATGTTGGAAGGTTTTTATAACTGTTTTTCTTGAGCCGCATTCCAGGGACAACCTGGAGTATTCGTTGCAAGCGAATCAGGTTCAATTCTAGACAAGCTGTCCACAGTAAGACAAAACCTGCGTCTCCTTCCAATACTGGTGAAAGTACCAGCAACGTTTCTTTTTAGGCCATCTCGTTATTAAATGGGTAAAGCTAGAGCATATAGGGATAAGTTGGACCACGTGGATTGGAATGAAGGAAAAGTGAAGCGCCAGTCCTTACTTGGGGTTTTTACCGTTAGCTTTGATTCCGTTAGGCACACCCACCAGCAATACCGGGTGTTTCACCCAGGACCAACGTTTCCTCCTTCCAAGACTGTTCGACGGTAGTGAATGGATAAATTTCGGGAGTCAAAGATATCTAGAGAATGAATTGATAACGTACAACAGCTCTGAATTATGGGCATATTTGCTAGAAATTACATTGCTCACTCCCAGTTCTTGTTAATGTATGATCATGTAGGATTGGACTGCTAGTTGATTTGATATCTTTGAATCATGGGCTAAGACTGTACTCTATTTTGCGAATAACGAACAAAGAAGGAAGACTGCGTTTTTGTCTTAAATGAACATAGATTTATAAACTGTGAATTGCCTCCCTTAAATTACCCATAGGTATAAGGTAGCGGTCTTCCATTAATGATAATGAACGTAGTTGGAAGGCTGCAATCGTCTTGCTGATAACGAACACGGCTACAAAGACTGCGAATTGTCTGGATGGCAATAAACATAGGTATAAGAATGCAGTTTGTCTTAATAATAATGAACATAGACTGCGATTTGTTTAAAAATCGTTGTGTGCAAAGAATTGAAATCGCTGTGTATCACAGCTGCTGTGTATTTTTTTTGACTGAGGGAAACGATCCATAAAACCGACCCCTGTGTTGATTAAAAACCGGTGTGAAAAGAATTGAAATCGCTGTGTATCACAATTGCTGTATATTTATTTTGATTAAGGAAAAATGATACAAGATTAGTTACAGCTGCTGCTGCTGTGTAACGGGAAAACGATAGAAGTCGTTTTTAGCTTTTAATGGGCTGTTTATGTTCAGTTTGGCGATGGCCAGTCCCTGTGAATATATAGGGATTATGTCTATATTTTTTATGCACACTGTCATAGTTACCTTCAGAGAAGATAAAGATGTAGATGTAAAATTTTCTATCAAGAATCCTGTAAGATTCAATTTCCGGAGGAATTACTCCCCAGGTGGGATCCTGTGAGGTTCAAGAGAAAAGGATGGCAACATTTATGTTGCAAATTGTAACTTTCTGATGAAATGAAAGTCGCAGGCACGCGACAGCCTTTGGTGGACGTAACCCCGGGGTAGGGGTGAACCACGTACATTTTTGTTTGTCTCCATTTTTCATGTGTCTCAATGCTTTTAGTTCCTTACATGGTTTGTGTGCCTATACAAATTGAAAATGGTTTATGCTGTGGTCGAGAAACGTTAGTGTAATAATGTTGTTCACACATGGTACCGTCATAGCATGGTTTTAAATGCAAAAGGACGATGATAGCCAAACTACTAGTAGATGAATGGACTAATGTCTTGTGAAACATATATTGTTGAAATGAATAAAAGTACTCCTCATGCCATTCACTAACTAGAATTAGACAATGAGTAACTCTATTCCATATTGGACGAAGGGTAATAAGATCTTAAGGGATATTGGAGTAGTTATAAAATGGCACGTAAGTTGCTACACCAGCACTCCACCCCTGAGGGGACTATTTGATCATATGAATACAAAAAGCATAATCAGCAACATTTACTTTATGGTATCAATACAATTGTAGTAAGTTGAATGTAATTTACATGACTGATTCGTAGGTCAAGGAGACCAGTGTAAATCTTTAAATGATTGTTTTACCATGCATGCGTTTTGACCTTATCAAATTGAATTGAATATGTTCATCTGTCACTAACATGATTGAGTCACGTGGTAATAGCAACAAAGTGAAAAAAATTCTACCACTTTTCTTACCTAATGACGTTAAGGTACAGGAGGTACGTTACAAAAAATATACATTAAATCTTATTTATTAAAATATATCTCAATTAAATCTTATTTAATAAATAAACCAAAAATACAAAATCTAAACACAAAAAAAAGGCACAACACGTGATAAAGACGATAGGTCGAAATCATGGATTTGTGAAAAAACACAAAAACTAAAACTAAAAAAGAACAAATGCCAAAACAAAAATTCGAAATCAAAATTGGTAAAGCACAAAAGCCAAAACTAAAAAAGCACAAAAGCTTTTCAACGTTCTTCTCTGTTGCATCTTTATGTGCTCAGGCGCCTGTGCTTTATGATTAAAATATTGAAATCAAAACTAAAAAAAAAACAAAGGCTCCGAATCTTGGATAAACTGAATTAATTTGTGAGAGAGGGAGGTTTGATAGAAGAAGAAAATATGGAAACTATTCGTTGAAGGCTGGATAAGGAATAATATATATAGAGAGGGGGTTTGAACATTCTCCTCCACATATACATATATGAGCGGTTGGGATCCTGTGTGGTTTAGTCCTGTGTATGCGTGCTTCAGACTCTGTGTGGTTCAATCCTGCGGGTTTCGGCAGAGTCTGAGTTTGCGCATCTCTGCATCAAACAACTTCAAGAGAAGGTCAGTTGAACAACTCAAGGGTACATGGTATTGTTATGTTCTCTACTTTGCTTTGAAACCATAGTTTTCATCAAAAGTACATTTAACAATACTAATATCTTGTTATCTAAAATCTCACTCATATATTTTCTTTTGCAAGTATTTTATGTTTCGTTCTGTTCTGTTCGGACTCCAAATATTTGGTGTTGGCTCTGTTATATAACAGATGCAACCAATATACGATCAGGACATTCAGGTTGTAGCGCTGTAGGAAGTTTGGTTTGGCCCTAACTCTAACGGCTTTTTAAGCCCTGCAGGGCTGCATATTACCTACGATGGATTTGTGTTGTTGGTTACTTCTTCAGAAGTACTGGTTGCGAGATGATAGAGATAGAACGCTCACGCGTCCTTTCCTATGAAGGGCAAGACCTACCGGAACTATCAATATGGCAAAATATGCAATTCAGGAGAAATACGGGATAACTCCTGTTAACTATTAGGCTAGGCTACTATTTATGAAAATCTAAATGTAATTAACATGGCAAATACCGGGAAATATCGCAGAAGCTGTAGAATCACAACTGGAGCTTGAGTTCATTCGTGGAGGGTTCTGAAGGGATTGAATCATTACGTAGAACCCTTTACATAGCGATGCCATCACAATTATAATATTGCCAGAAAAGTAGGAGAAGCCGCTACCATACATAGTTGTAGCTCAAATTCTTTAACCAAGGCATCATGGTTAAAATTTTCAGAGAGGAAGGCGAACCTAGAAAAATAAATACATGTATCAGAGCGTCTTAAAGGGCTTGATTCGTATCAAATATCTTCCTACCAATCCCAGTTTGGATCAAAACTTAATGGACTAGAAAAAATAAGGAAACTATTCCCCCACAAAAATAGGTGCAGAACAGATTCATTTGACGACGTCTTTTAAGGGTTTGAATCATTACATAGAGCCTTCTCCATAGCCACAGAATCATGGTTAAAATATCTAGAGAGAAGTAAACAGAACCCAGGACCATACATGCTTGTAACTCAAATTCACTCTTGAAGGTATTTGAAAGAGCCATGCACACCTGTAAATCAAATTCCTTCATGGAGGGTTTTGAAGGGCTTAATCCCTATGAGAGACTCGTCTTCCTTGCTCCATCCTGCTCTTTCTGCGAGTCGTAGTTTGCAATAAAATTGATACGTGAGATAAAAAGGAAGCTAGGGATGAAATTTTAGCTATTAATAATGATGAAAGAATTTACAGAAAGCAATGTTTCTAATGTTTCAAGAAAATGGTTTCAAACTACTTGATTTCATCCATATGGAAGAATTTTCTTCATTGCTTATCTATATTTGCATCCATGGCCAACCTGCTCCTTATTCAATGGGCATGCTATTTTATAGTATTTTTTCTAGGAATTGATTATTTATGAGCCCCCTACTCCTTAGGTCTCGAGAAGGAGTCTTGATAGTTTTCTCCATTTGTCATTTCCTCTCAGTATTTTAATTATTGAAATAATAATAATCCATAAAATTTATTTCTACTCTATTATCAAAATATTCAAAAAAGTATAATAAACAAATTAACAATTATTAGGTGTATTACATGCTTCAATGATATTGTAAGTCTTACCTGCCAAACATAACAAAATCATAAGATATTAACAACTTACAAGGGGAACAATTTCTTAAATCTTCAAATAACATTTTACAAATCCTCCATCAACTTAAGAAAGTCTCAAATTGGTAGGGTAAACAAAACCATCAACACTTAATAATAATTTTTCTACTCTTATTTATAAAGGGAAAGGGAGACTTAAAGACAATTTGTCATTTCATTATCTTACAAGGTGATGCCATAAATAAATATCAACTTATAATAAAATTCCATACAAATTTAAATAAATAAAATGGAATTTTAAACTACAACAAAACCAAATAAAATTCAAAATAGAGAGAGGCGTCACTAAAATGAATTGTATGATCCTCCTTTGAGTTATCCTAAAATGTTAATGGTTTATCAAATCAAATTAACTACTTATATTTTTATGGATATTATCACACCTAAAAACATTAAACACCTTCATAAAATGGATATTGGAAATTCTATAATAATTTCCTATTATATATAAGAGTGTTCAATTGTACTTGGAAAAAAATAAATTTAAGAGATTGTGGTAAAAACAACATAAACTACATAAACATTTTTAAATTCATATAAAACTAAGAGATTACTTAATTTTACTTTGCATAACAATGTTAATTACAATAGTGTAATAAGAATCTTGAATTTAAGTTTGATTTAATGCTCTTGCATTAATAAATAAATTGATTGAAGAGAAAGGAGCATACCTATTTTATTCAAAATATGATTATGTGTTATTTAATATGCATTATTGGTATATTAAAGAGGGTAAATATTTCATATTAGAATAAAGGTTTCATGGATTTTTAATTTCTAGTTAAATCCAAAGATAATAATTCTCCAATATAAATTTTGGTATCAAAGAAGCATTAATGTGGTTACTAATAAGTAATCCTATGCTATTGAGACATTAAGACATTGTGGAATTCTCTCAAAACATAAAGGTAGAGAATTTTTCAATGATATAAGAACAAAATAAAATATTTTTATTTCCATTTTTATTTATTAAAACATAAACTAAACACTATTAAAATTAAAATTTTACATACAGATTATAAAATTTCAAACAAAATTATTTATAAAAATTATAAAATCTCAAATAAAATAACTTTAAAAAAAGTACATTAAATAAATCCTATTTATTGAAATGTATCTCCATGAAATCTTATTTCATAAAAATAATAAAAAGTACAAAATCAAAACTGAAAGAACCACAAAAACATATAAAAATAACAAGTCCAAATCATAAATTTGATTTGGCACAAAAACTAAAACCTAAAAAACACAAAATCAAAAACAAAAGTACTAAATAAAAAAGAAAAGCACAAAAGCCAAAACCAGAAAAGCTCAAAAGCTTGAATAACGGCATGTCCAAATCTTGGATAAAGTAAGCACTTATGTTGGGGCTGCTTAAACTCTTGAAATAAAAACTGAACGGACGCTTCGAAGAACGAGAGCTCCAAATCAAAAGTGAATCGTATGCGCGTTTGGGAGCCTGTGTGGTTGACTCCTGTGTGTTTCAGCACCAGGGTCAGAGTTTGGGCGTATGATGTCATCGAGTGGATCGTCTCATGTAGCAAATAACTTCAAGAGATGGTCGGTTGAACAACTCAAAGGTGCATGTTCTTGTTTATTTATGTAGTCTTCAACGAAACCCTACTTCTCATTGTTAGTACATTCAACAATCTTAATATCTTGTTATCTACAATTTCAGGCATATATTTTCTTTCATTCTATCAATTTTAGTGGAACTTTTTTATGTTTGACTTTGTTATGTTCGGATTGCAAATATCTAATGTTGGCTCTGTTCTGTTAGGATTGCAAATATTTAACGTTGGATTTGTTCTATAATGTAGGCTCTGTTATGTTCGGATTGCCAGAAAGTTCTTCCATATCAATGAAATTGAGCCCTTTGAAACTCTTTCCTTGAAATGTTAGAAACATTCCTTTCTGTAAATTCATTCAGATGTATCATTGATAATCTCAAATCTGATCCATAGCTTCTTTTTTATCCCACATCTCAATTTTTTTGCAAACCACCATTGAGTCTCCAATACGATTTTAGCTCCTCATAACCCTTCATGAACGAATTTGAGTTACACGTGTGTATGGCTCCTTCGAAGTCGTTCATGAACTAATTTGAGTATGGCTCTGGGTTCTGTTTATTTCTCTCTTTCTCTGAATATTTCAACAACGATGCCCTTCGAAGAAGTCCTCAAATGAATCTTTGTGGCACGTTTTTTTCGTCGTCCGTTATGTTTTGATGCAAACCAGGATTGGAAGGAAGATATCTGATACGAATCAAGCCCCCATCAAACGATCTGATACATGTATGTATTTTACTAGGTTCTCCTTCCTCTCTCAAAAGTCTAAGCATGATGTCATGAATAAAGAATTTGAGCTACAGCTTCGCCCCCAATATTATAATTGCAATGGTTGTACGGCCATCGGTTCCCAATAGGGTGGTTGTATGGCCATGGATTCCCAATATTATAATTGCTACACCATCTCTATGGCAAGGGTTCCACGTAGTGATTCACGCCCTTCATAACCCTCCTGGTATGAGCTCAAGCTCCATTTGTGATTCCATGGCTTCCGCAACGGCTACCTGTATCCGCAATATTGATTACATTTAGATTTTCATAAACAGTAGCATAACCTAATAGTTAACATCAGCTTACTTTTTTTAATTAATTTAAAGTATCATTACTAATTTAAAATTAGTTTTATTTTAATTAATAGAATGGAAGTTTTATTATTTTGTTTTTAATTAATTAAACAAATGAAAAAATTGTATATGAATAATTTCTGTACTTAAAAATGTAAGATCCCCCTCCCACCTTGAAGAGCCGAGAGCGATTTTGACTCGTAAGAATAGAAAATGGATCATAAATGCATCCATGAGGAATAAAAAACCCTCACAGCCATGAGGCTACTCCCGCTGCAAATTAATCCAGGGAACTAGAGACATTCTAACATTATCAGAACAATGAAGAACATTATATGTATGAAGAAGGTATACATTTGAGGTATGTATTGTTGTGGAACATGTAATTTGTTACCTAAAATCATCACATGGTGAAATAAACTCCATACATATATATATAAATTATATGTAGAACATCACATGTAAATAATGAAGGATACTATATATATATAGATTGGAGATGTATATATAGATATAAGAATGGAACATATATAGTTACATATAACCATGAAGAGTTGTATGGTGAAATAAACCTTTTTATAATAGTGGAATTTATATACATGATAATGAAGAAGCATATATATAATTGCTGGAGGCTTACATACATTGGATATTGTATGTTAAAACTTATAATGGTACAACTTCTTGAGGTGAGGCAAAACCTCCTGCCTACCTACAATATATGTAAGAAAACACATATAATGATGTAGTCTTTTATAATTATATATATATTGATGGAGAGTAGTATATATGTATTGGAGACATATATATGTATCTATATACATCTCAGGTATGTAGTAATTGAATAACATAAAGTGTTACACATGATGGTGAGACAAAACCTCTCACACACAAACATGTAATGTACATGTATGTAGAACCATATATATAGATATATATATGTTTATGAAAAATAGTATATATATATATATAATTAAGGGAAATATATAAGTATATATATATTGTTATAAGCCTCCTACATGCAGGTACTATATGTGGAGCCTTATGTATATTGGGGAATAATATATATATACACTTTAAAGACATATATTAGAGATATATGATGTATGTAGAACTTAAACCCCATGTGTGTGTGTATATATATATATATATAG
>LPNX010493356.1:7195-26250 GCA_001517045.1 Pseudotsuga menziesii | reverse complement strand
ACGGCGGGCTATAATAAATTAACTGTGGGGGGGCGTTATGGAAACGCTTGGACTTGCCTGGAATTTTGAGGAGGCGTTACAGCTGATTTGAAGCTAGTATCCATTGATCATGAATGCCCAATTTTGGAGGCCTTAATTACTGGCCTTTGACGGAATGCCGATGGGGGCACCATACCAGGAATTGGTAAGCTGAAATGGTGGTAATGCCAGGGTTTTGACGAGATAAGTCTCTCACCGTAGGGAGTGCGAAGGGAGAGGAGGTTCTTCCTGGAACATAACTATTTCAATGCTCCGACCTGGAGTTCCTTCAGCGCTGTGTGCATCCTACTAGAGTGAAGTTAACACTTAGAATACTATTGATTTACAAGATCCATGAGATACCATTTACAGGGTATTTGGGGGAAAAGGGTTGAGCATGACTTCAACCAGCGCACTCAAAGTAAGAAATGGGAAGAAGGCCTGCGGAAGTGAACGGATCGAATGCTAAGCGAGAGCAAGTCGAGGTTGCTGTCAAGTGTATGGAGCATGTGATCCCATCTCAGGTGACGTTCAGTTTTCAATTGCTAAATCAACCGAACAAGCATTCTGTATCATGCCTGCGTTTTTAGTTTGTTTAAACAAATCCGTGGGATGAACCTTGATCTCTTTTATGCATTTGGGTGTGTGATTGATTTATAGCGTCTTTGATAGTTGAGATCGAACTGAGCATGATTTTATTCCTAGCTGGGAAAGGATCTTAGTGATCTGAATCTAAGCCCCACCGGCGATCCAAACTGCGATTGTATGTTGAGTATTCATGTGATTTCATTAAAATTATGGTGGGTGGCACCCGATTTGCCTTTAACCGTGATAGGTTTCCACTTCCCGAGTTGTTGTGCGTAGATGAATCCTTAGTGACATATCATGATTCTTTCACTATCTGCGATTGAATTCATACAGACTGATCTGATTGCGAACCATGACCTCCATCTCTACATTGTTAGTATAAAGCGCGCTATAATTTTTGTTAAAAAGGATTGATATCCTCGGAGTGGATTGTTATCCATTATTTTACTCGAAGGTGCAATTCCAATATCCAGGCATGGATAATTCAACCTTAGAGCCCCGGATTATTTTCTTTTCTCACAAATATGTGTCATATCTTTAGCGGCTCTCTTTATACCTGTACCTCTGGAAAACGGATTTCGTGTTGAGTATGACGGTGTTTTGTATTATTATGAGCTGGGAGTTACAGCTCGAGTTTCGAAGAAAACCATGTTATTATTTTCCTGTCGATCTCCTTATTGCTCTACAATCCCTATCTGTTGGTTCATGCGACCTAGCTCGCTGCTTTAGGGGGAAAACCTCTATCTCCCAAGCCTGCCGATTGGTATTTTTTTTCTTGTACCGGACTTCGAGCTAGTTGTTTACTGGGCAGCGAAGGAGTGGTATTAGAATTGATCAACCAGAAAATGCATTGGATATGTGTCCTCACGGTTTCATAGTTACAACTCGTAGGTTAAATGGAAATTCCCCTTCACCTCTAGCGGTGAGAACTGTATTGTTGTTCTGTTATAAAAGCCTCTATCTTTTTACTAATCAGAACCATGTTTTGACAGTCCCTAAAATTGTATACATTTCAGTGTCAGCATGTCGGATTTCATTTTCTAGAATCATACCCCCAGAATGTTATTCTTTACAGATGGTGATTGCACATCTTAACTTGTAATTTTCCTATGGAACCGGATCTATGAGATCCAACATGTATGTGTGTTAATGTAAGGGGTTTTTGACTGTATAGACCGTGATTTCATAAACCACATTGTATTGCATTTCTTTTTCCTTGAGGATGTGTAGAGTGGTATCCTAGTTACTTTGTTGGCAAAGCGCAGTCTCACCTTGTTGGTAAATCGCAGAAGAGAGTGCGTCGGAATATCTCTCTCTGCGTTGGAATATCTCTCTATGCGTTGGAACTGTGTAGGTTAAAAACCATATATATTTATGGTAGCAAAACCTGCCTGTGTTGTGCCAATGACCTAACCGTTCTAATATTGGAATCTAGATACAATCATTACTGATGCAAGTTGATAAGGGTTCAGCCTCTATGCGGCTGATTTGTTTCAAGACATTAACTTTCATAGGTTTTGGGCCGTAGCGGCATGTGGCCTGGAATATTTATCATGCTGGTAAATCGATTGGGGCTACTGAATCAAGTAGTTTCCAGTTCCTCCTTGGATATCTATTATAACCATGGCTGGTATTTTTCTAGACTAGAAACCTGTGGCATCTACAAGATGTAGGTCGTACTTGGGATAAGATTTTTCTTATTCGATCTCTGTTTGGTTCTAGTTTGTCTTTTAATTCTGATTTATGAATACATATGCATAGCTACCTGCTGATTGTTCCTTCGCGGAAAATCAGAAAGCTATTCACGTATTTCTGTGATCTAGCGGCGAAAGCTTTAGTTGATTTTAATTCCGGTTTATCAATATTTGTACACACTTGTTTGTTGATTGCTTATTTGTTGCAGATCAGAAAGCAATCCCCTTGATTCTATGATCGGAGTGCGAAAGCATTCGCTGTTTCTAATACTGCAAGTTAAAATGGTTTAGGAATATGTGTTTGGTAATTTCCACTACTTGCCTTGTGGATGTTAGATTTTCTCAGAGAAGCATATGCATGACTCGGACTAGTTTTGGGTACAACAAAGAATGTACCAGCATCTATCTCAAGAAACACCTATGCTCTTGTATAATTTTGGTATCTTATAGAATATGCCAGGAGGAACTTGTACTAAGGAAAAGTAACTTGAAGGCAGAATTCTCAATGGAGAATTTGGGCAAAGGATGTACCTGGAACTTGTAAAAAAAACTACATTGAATGAATTAATATAACACAAGCTTTGGTGGACATAGCCTCGGGGATGAGGTGAACCACGTACTCCGGTGTCCCTTTCATGTTTGCATTGTGTCTCTGTGTGTTGGGTCTTCATGTTTACTTTCTTATTATTGTTACTGTACATATGCTCATAGGCTGTAATACTGTAAAATGATGGTCAAAGGATTGTGGTTGTGATCATAAATAAGTCAGTTTCCGGATATTATGATGATGCAATGCTGGTGAGTGAAAATAATGCTGGAGTTACATTAAAGAAAATTGTCAAGTAATTGTTTTGCTATGCACATGGTTTTTGACACAATATATTAAGATTTCTTGTAAGATGTTGCTCACACGCTGAACCTCTTTGTAGTAATAAAGGAAAAGGAAAAAATCTTTACCCCTTTTCCGCACTCAATCGCATCAAGGTCCTGCAGGGACATTACAAAAAAAATAGCATTTATTATATGATAAATATTTATATAAATATATTATATCCTAATTTGAATATTTTTATATAAAAAACTGTGTATAAAATTTATTTCTTATTTTGTATTTATAAATTTATTATTAATGTTAGATATTTTCTATGTGAATTTTTCTCCGGAACTTGTACTCAGGCCCACATTGTAGTCAGGCCCACCATCGTCTGTAATGACATAATCTTCCCGATATCTAGATTGCTGGTTGTCTGCCAAATACATCTGCAATTTGACTAATTGCTCTTTCTATGGGCCTAGTTGGACCTGGGACTATGGAAGTTAGTATAGTCACCCACCTTTGGAATAAACCGTTTAGCAGGAGTATACCCATCAAGCAATTACTATTAGCGCTTAAGCTTACTCCTTCAACTTTTACCCTTTTAACTGTAACCAACTTCCCACCTACTTACTCAAAAGAATTAATGAAATCATCTCTAGGATGCTAAAGAGAGAAGATTCCTCCATTTGGACTAGCTTTGACTGAGTGGGAGAGGAGTAGGGTACTAATCCTATTTAAGGAGAGAAGAGATCGATTAACAAATTGAATGTGCATACCAATGATGCATTATTCCACATTCATTATATTTTTTATTATGTGTCTTTCGTAGTTATTTGTATGGTTTTGTTTTTTTAAGTAAAACCGTGTAATTTTAATATAAAATGGCATAATGGATGAGCTATTTCGCATTAAAAAGATGGGTTTTCATTAAGTTATATATATTTTATTGTTAGATTATAATTCATGTGCCTACAATTAGGATTATGGTTAAGATCCATGCTTAGGCTTATTCATGTAAACATAATATTTCTTTGGGATATTAGATTAAAGTTAGACTAGGAAAATGTATCCTAGTCTACCCAGATTAAGGTCAAGTAGATTGCGTATGCTAGGTTAGAATAAACTCTAAGGTAGGTTGGGTTAAGTTAATCACGATAGGGTAAGGTATGGTGATAGGCTAGGATATCTGAGACTAAGGTGGGCTAGGTTAGAGTTGGTTAAGGGAATCTTAGCTTGATTAGTGTATGATACATTAGGTTGCACTACGATAAAATATGATTGGCTAGGCTAAGGTAGGTTAGGCTAGGATAGAGTAGGAGAGAGTAGGATAAGGTAGGTTACTCTATGCCAGAATAGACTAGGCTAGAATAGGATAGGATAAGATAGGGTAGAGTGGGCCACAATATGCTAGAGTAGAGTAGAGTAGGATAGAGTAGAGTAAAGTAGGATACAATAGAGTAGGCTATCCTAGAGTATGCTATCCTAGATTTGTGTATGCTAGCATTATCTAGGCTAGGATAGGCTTGAGGAGGCTAAGTTAGGCTAGCTTAGGATAGGATATGATAGCATAGAATAGCATAGGATAGAGTAGGATAGGATAGCCTAGAGTACAATAGGATAGAGAAGGCTAGGATAGAATAGGCAATGCTTGTGTAGAGTGGAGTAGGATAGAGTAGAGTTGGAAAGGCTAGAGGAGGCTAGGGTAGAGTTGGGTAGGGTCGACTCATGCTCTACTAGTCTATGTTAGAGTAGGATAGGATAGAGGCTAGGATAGAGTAGGATAGGATAGTCAAGGGTAGGCTAGAGAATGATAGGGTAGGGTAGGATAGAGTAGCGTAGACTATGCTAGTCTAGGACAAAGTAGGCTAGAGTAGGCTAAGGCAACCTACACTAGGTTAGGATAGGCTAGAGTAGAGAAGGATATGATAGGCTAGGCTAGGCCAATGTACACTAGAGTAGGCTATGGTAGGCTAGGATAAAGTAGGGTAGGGTAGGGTAGGCTATGTTAGGCTAGTCTAGGCTAGGCTATGATAAGATAGAGTAGGCTAGGTTAGGCTATTCTAGTCTAGGTGATAGTAGGAGATAATAGGATAAAGTAGGGTAGGCTAGGACAAAATAGTCTAATGTAGAATAGTCTAGTATAGGCTAAGGTAGAATAGTCGAGTATAGACTAGAGTAGGCCATGTTAGAGTAGAGTATAGTAAGCTAGAGTAATCTAGATTAGAGTAAGATAGTACATAGTAGAGTAATGTAGGCTACAGTAAGCTAGAATAAAGTAGGATAAGATAGAGTAGAGTAGGATAAAATAGAGTAAACTAGGCTAGAGTAGACTAGGCTTGAGTATGTGTAATATCCCTCTCATATGCCTTGGAATATCTTGTAAATTTCTGCATATTATTGTACTAGTCTCGGTGAGGAGCTCAAGGCCAAGGCCCCACCCAAGACAACACCTTGTGGCTTATAAGGGTTAACTGTCTAAGTAAAAATACTTAGATGATAAAAATGCAATGAAACATCTTAACAAAGGGCTAACTAATGGATAAAGAAAACTTAACCCAACTCAAGACGCTCTGGCAGAATATTAAATCCTAGTAACCTTGACGAAAGGGTTGGGGCAGGTTAAAGAAAGAACCCAAGGAGAAAATAATCCAAAGAATTAGAGATATATAATATATATGAAAGAACAGTAATTATAGTGAGAGGAAAATTATTCCACACATGTGAATATTATATATATATATATAAGGGTATTATATATATAATGGAAGGAATGGTGGTAAAAGGCATGATAGGGAAAAGCCTACATTGGTAGGCTTGATTATTAAAGCATAGGGTACTTATTTTTTACTAAAGACCCCTTAACTACTGAAGTAATCCTTAATATAGGGTTATTGCCTAGTGAAGAAAATAATTACCCATACCTTACAAATAAAAGGATAATTTCACCCTTGAAAGGAATGTTTTTCCTCCTATGTAAGTGAGAGGTAATTTAGTGCTCTCCACCACAAGATTTTCAAAGTGTGAAACGGACATATTTTTATTTAAGGAAATTATGCTATCAATGGAAATATGTCAGAAAAAGTATATTAGGGGATTGGACGCATGTGCTGGAGGCAATGCTTTTGAAAGATAGATTGATGGAGGCCTGCCTTAGTAAAAGCTATGACTTTTTTTCTGCCGTGATTCTGTAAAGTTTGGCGCACCTCAGGGAGAGAATCTTTTTCTTTTAGGTTATTTAGTAGGTTAAAAGAAAAAAAAAGAAAGGGAGGAGGGCGCGTGGTTGCTGGGAAATCGTTTTCTTTTCTACCCGAATTTTTGAAGAGTGAAAATGCTCTCTACCTTTGGAACAATAATTTGGAAGGGGAGCATTTTCACCTCTGGTTGGCGTCTCTCTCTACCCAGGATTGGCGTCCGTCGAAGTGAGGGATCATAGATCCATTCTGGTATGCATTCTGGCAAGCACCGTTTTTAGTTTTATAAAACTAGGTAAGACCATATGGATGCATGTCCTTGTCTGCATGTTTATCACTACTAGTTTTATTTGAAAATAGATAAACATATGTGTGTGGTCTTAACTATTTGTGCTTACACTTCCTCTAGAAAATGGGACTGTTCTCTCTCTTGAGATCTGAGCCTGCCACCGATATGATTTTAGACCCAATGTGCCATCATTTGTATCATTAGCCGGCGATCTATCTTTTATGACGGACGGATTCAAATCTAAATCCTCGTCATATATATATATATATATATATATATATATATTCCAACTGTCTGTGATTTGTTTGTTAGGGATCGGCTGGGTCACGGCCCCATCGTTTTTTGTTCCAAGCCGTGATTTTCTCTTTACATGTTATGAACCCCTCTCTGTCGAGCTCATTCCAGTCCTTACTTTCTCTAACCTGAAACTGCGCTGTAGAAATTCATGCAAACTACCGTGAAGCCCCTCAGTTCTTTTTCGATCTGAGCATTAATAACTTTTCACAATCTGCGATCGCCTTTGTTATAAGGCAGGATGTATTCTCCACTACCTGCGATTGTTCTTCTTTTAGATTGAACCTAAAGGAACCATTGAAGAATTTTGGCTCCTTGCAATAACTCGATCTGAGGGTCCGTAGCCTCTGATACTCGCCTTGTCTTTAAACTCGTAATGGGTCTTGATGCGTTACTTTTCCCTTATGATAAAATTTATATAGGTCAGTTTAATATGGTAAAATATGGGTTAGTAGTAAGTCATTTTCCATACAAGATAAGTATGATGACTACTTCTTGGAGATTCATTCCTTTGTCTGAATTAAACAACAAATTGCATACACAGTAATATTATGATAGGAATCAGTACTATCTGGAAAATATAATAAGTTATTCTATACAGAGCCTCGATGATTAAGACATACAAATTTATGTTGGGAAAGGAAACTCTCATGCATAGTCTGAAATGATAGGGTCTGGATCCATAGACCTCCTGTAAGGTAAGGAAAAACCGGCCATGAATGAGCCGTGATTTTTGTAAGAGCTCTATTTTTTGATAAAGAAATAAAAAGAACAAATAGGTTGGTGGATGTAGCCTCATGGACAAGGTGAACCATGTGAAGATGGTTGTCTCATTGTGTTATTTTGTTGTGTTGAATTATTTTCTTTGTTTACTTGATGATTATGAATACAGTGTAAATGTTTTAATTGGTGAAAGATTTCTAAAATTTTACTTTGCAGAATTCTTGAATGTCTTATATGTTTTCAGGTATCAGTGGGTATTTCACATATGGTATCAGAGCGAGGTTGAAACGCTCGGGCCTATTGGGCTCAAAACGCTCCATCATGTTTTATTTTAACTAACGATTGAATTTTTCTCTCTGACCCCGAAAACCAACGAGTTCGCACTGTTCGTCTCATCTAGAATGAGAATATCGATATCGACAGAATGGATGGAATTGATATCAGCAAAATGGACGAAGTCGCGGTGTTGAAAAAAAATTGGCGGAAATGAATGTGGAGACGGAGAATGATGGAAGGTTCAAGCTCTTGTCCTGCAATAGCCATGGATGCGGATGATGGTAGCGAGTGCTTCCTTTGTGAAATATGTCTGTAAGTTTGGTCTCGATATTAACCGATAAGGTTAGCGCTTATTCTTTTTCCTTTTATTCAGGAAAAATCACAGAGGCATGAGGTAATTTGACTGTTAAATACAGTAATAATTCTCCCTGTCCGTCAAGAATGTTCAATAAATTTTCATAATGGGGACATAGTGGGTGAAACTGTCAAATTCTTAATTCCTACCCTCTAACAACGGTCAAGACCTGTATGACAAAATACTCATTAATCTACTCGTTAAAAAGAATTGATCTGGAAGGAAAAGGGGCAATCCTTTTGGGGAAGGTTTTCTGGACAAGAGTCCAAACGCTGCGGCCTTGCCTATGCGTCCACATATGGAGAGAGCCATGTGATTTATATATGTATATTTTTTTTTTCAGGATGGGTTAGAATGGGTTTTATGCTGTTTATCATAATGATCAGGCTTGCATATTGGCCTGCATACGATGGCATGGTTTTTATTAAGCTATTTATTATAATGATCGACTTAGGTAGTGACCTGAATAAGGTAGATGGTTTTTATGTTGTCTAATATAATCAACAAGCTTATATAATGGCCTGATTACTGTGCTTTGTTGATTTTTATATGGTGCCGAGATATTCCAAGTTATTGGTTTATTTTGATTTGAAAATACAGAGACTCAATTTCAGTGATGGAACACTTTGTAATGGCTGTAAGTTTTAACCAGTGCACCGCTGTACAGACTTAATCTCTGCAACAATTCATGCATTCAATGCCTGCCATCAATGTATACAACAGGTCTGATGGGGAAATAGAAACAAAGAACAGAGCTAACAATATCATAAATTATAACAGGCATACAGTAAACCAAAATCTGGAACTGCAGTGAACAGAAGTAACATTGCTGACTTTAAATTTTTTTACAAATACAAACGTCGTTGTGAATACCTTTTGCTAGCAGGTACTGCTTGTGAATGCTTTGGTGCTGATGGCATATTCTTCTGGAGGTAAAAACATGATTCCTTACTTTATTTTATCTTTTGAGCTAAAAAGGTATTGGTCCTTTGGTTATTAAGTAATGGACCCTTAGACCATTATGGAATGCAGTTTTGTTTCCTAAGCGTAAATGTTGTTGTATCCACCGTAGTTTTAGATCTGGGTTATCATGGGTACAATCTTATTGAACCCACCTCGAGTTTGACTTTGATTTTGCTCTCCATCCATTTGTTAAGCATAACCTTGTTGTTTCACCCATCGCCTGATAGACCTGTGATTTATGGTTCAAATCACCGAATTTTGTAAATTATATCCAGTGTTTATTTAAGGAACCCAACTGCTGAAGGTAGACGTTGCTCTACCCATTGATGTTTGATCTTTGTTAGCCTCGATGAAAATGCTGTTAAGCCTAACTCCAAGATCTTAGAGACCTGTCGCTATTTTGTTCTGTATAAAACATTGTGGGCGTCCATTCGCAGGTTCAAATCCATGTAGCGTGGATGTAAATATATGTTGATTCTGAGCTCAAGCTTCAAAATAGATCCTTATTCTTATGCTGAGTATAAAGGTTGCAGGTTAAGATCTACTTTATCATGGGTACCAATTCTATGCATTGCACATTACGGTTGTAAATTTTTAGGAGTGAATCTTATTTGGCCCAAATTATTTTCCCTGAAGATGCTATGATAACATACTGATTACTAAAATAACTACTCAATGTCGATTTTTGACTGATTACTTGCAACTTTGCATTGTTGCCTAAAATGATATGTTAGTATAAAGTTTTGAAGACAGGACATAATTTGTTTCGAAAAAGAAAATATTTATGACAGGAAAAATGGTTCCACAGAACTAATTAATGGTTGGCGTTATTTGTTGTAATAACACAGCGTTTGTTGCTTAATACTTGAGACATAACAGTTGTAAACTCAGTATGCTAAAAAGTTTGAAAGAACATTTGTCATCTGAACCAGGAGAATTTCAAAGCACATTTTCATTTGAACTGATAGAACTTCAGTGATAGTTTCAAATATATTGCAGCGATAAATTTTGGTTTTCTTTGACTGAGGGAATTATTTCAAATTATTTTAACTCATAGATTCCAGAATATGGGTTTATAGATTGCCAACATGCATTCAATAAACAATGTTTAATGGCGTAACAATTTTAAGGAAATGACCCCTTTTGGGTACAAATTTGGAAGGTAATGGATAGATAAACTAAGCCTTACCCCAATATCCAATAGTTGATGAAATAGGTGGTGAAATACAAATGCGCTTCTTTTGTCATGCAGGTCAATCATATACCTTTTTCCCTCTTTTCAAAGTGTTGACAGTCTTGGTGATTTAAATGCTTTTGATGGTTTAAAATACTCTAAGAGGAATTATCCAATCCATATTATTATGCTTTGAGTTTGGGAAAGATAATTATTTGGAACAGTCTCCTCACATTGGAATATTTAGTATGATAATGCTTCCAGAATCAAAATATATAGTCCAAGTTTTAACTTTTAGTTGATATGGAGAACTTGTAGTCTTGGTCTTAGCTTTATATTTTCAGAAATTCAACACTATAGGAAAACATTTTTCTAAAGTTATTTGGGAAGGTACAACATTGCTGTTTACATATGTTTATAACCACAAGATGTGGTTATATTTCGAAACAGTCAATTTAAGCCTTTGTTTTCTGTTATGACTTCAACTATTGTAATCTTGCTATGCATACAAGCCTTCTATTCATCTGGTACAAGTATGTGGGATTTTGAATGTTGTATGCAGATTTGTGAGCTTTTTCCTGACAAGTTAAAAATGCTTACCCATCTTCTTGAAGACAAATATATATAGTTTTGAAGGCATGATTTATGATAAAAGTTTGATATTCTTTGATTAATTATCGGCAGTTCATTGAGGATTCCCATCTCTGTGATTGATTTATTTTGATTATGGATATTGTAGAAGGGACAGTTTAATTGAAGTAGTTGTTTAATTGATCTTTTCGATTGGGATTTTCTTACTTCATTGTGGTGAAGCTTATTGCAGGAAATTTACTTTGTTTAGAAATTGTTAACAGGTTTGGATGTTGGCCTTATGGCATTGACAAGCACTTTAAAAAAAAAAGTTTAGAAGTAGTACACATAAAATGGCAACACTAAGTGAATCTTTCTGTTGTAGTAAATTGAAGTTAATGAGCATTTGAATTGTCAAATCCTCAGGCTATATGTGGCTCCTTGTGAATTGTGTTGTTATAAATTGAAAAGGTTTGTGGCTTAGTGTGAATTCCTTCTTGTCAATTCTCGTGATTGAAAAGGATCTTATCTGCCGAATGAGAAATGAAGTAAGACATGCTGTATGCCAAGAATTCGATGTTCTTTTGATAAACTGACCACTTACAAATTGATTGCAGGAAAGGGAAATTGTGGCCCTGAGGAGTGCTAAAGCTCCAGGACTATGATGAGTTAAATCTCATGTGTATTAAGTTATCACCAGAAGAGGGAGTGGTGATGGAGGTAGTGGTTAAAATCTACCTTGTTTTCCCTCGGGCCAGCGAGGGACCATTATGCATTCTGGCAACGCCTAGATGTAAGACATGTGGTTAAGACTCGTTCCGCACACATTAGAGGACTGTCACATGAGTTGGGGGACTCTGTGAAGAGAATAACCTCTAGGCACTGTGGAGGTGTGCGAGAACGGAGTGCCTCAACTTGGTGAAGCACCCTGAAGAGCACAAGGAGATACCGCTAAGAGGGGTATAGGGTATCGTCCTTGTGTTGGGTGGGATGAAGGAACATCTAGAGAAAGACTAATGACAAGCACCCTGAATAGCACAGAGGAGATACATGAAGGGTTGGTATCGTCCCTGTGTTGGGTGGCTTGAATTGGTACTTGGAGTACTGTTGGCACTTGATGTGCTAGGATAGAGGACATCCAAAGAAAAGGACAATGCGGAAAAAGGTATTTGCATTGCAGGTAAACTTGTATCGATGAGGTAATATGTTGATTGATTGACATTATCGATATAATGGTATTTCAATGCTTGTAGTCATGATTTTGTTGATGTATCAATTGCACTATGGAAAATAATTGGGTAACATGGCACCAATGAACACTAGAAAATTGCAGATTGCAAAAAAATCTATGACTCTTGTTTAAGTTGAATTGTGATTTGGATATGAATTACTGAAGGGACTAAGTTGTAGTTATGATGCTGCAAAAGACTTGCTAATTACATTCATGATGAATTGACTCTTATCTATGTGAAGTTTGGGTAGAACCGATTTTTGCAGGTCCTATGAACCCACAAGGATCAGGAAAGAAAAACCGAAAGAGAGATCCAAACAAGGCGAAGCAAGAAGAGATGACTCTAGAGAAGAATGATAGTTTTGTCGAAGAAATAAGAAACACCGAGGATGGTGTTCTTTCTTCTAGGGGGGAAGGATGTAATATCCCTCTCATATGCCTTGGAATATCTTGTAAATTTTTGCATATTATTGTACTAGTCTCAGTGAGGAGCTCAAGGCCAAGGCCCCACCCAAGACAACACCTTGTGGCTTATAAGGGTTAACTGTCTAAGTAAAAATACTTAGATGATAAAAATGCAATGAAACATTTTAACAAAGGGCTAACTAATGGATAAAGAAAACTTAACCCAACTCAAGACGCTCTGGCAGAATATTAAATCCTAGTAACCTTGACGAAAGGGTTGGGGCAGGTTAAAGAAAGAACCCAAGGAGAAAATAATCCAAAGAATTAGAGATATATAATATATATGAAAGAACAATAATTATAGTGAGAGGAAAATTATTCCACACATGTGAATATTATATATATATATATAAGGGTATTATATATATAATGGAAGGAATGGTGGTAAAAGGCATGATAGGGAAAAGCCTACATTGGTAGGCTTGATTATTAAAGCATAGGGTACTTATTTTTTACTAAAGACCCCTTAACTACTGAAGTAATCCTTAATATAGGGTTATTGCCTAGTGAAGAAAATAATTACCCATACCTTACAAATAAAAGGATAATTTCACCCTTGAAAGGAATGTTTTTCCTCCTATGTAAGTGAGAGGTAATTTAGTGCTCTCCACCACAAGATTTTCAAAGTGTGAAACGGACATATTTTTATTTAAGGAAATTATGCTATCAATGGAAATATGTCAGAAAAAGTATATTAGGGGATTGGACGCATGTGCTGGAGGCAATGCTTTTGAAAGCTAGATTGATGGAGGCCTGCCTTAGTAAAAGCTATGACTTTTTTTCTGCCGTGATTCTGTAAAGTTTGGCGCACCTCAGGGAGAGAATCTTTTTCTTTTAGGTTATTTAGTAGTTTAAAAGAAAAAAAAAGAAAGGGAGGAGGGCGCGTGGTTGCTGGGAAATCGTTTTCTTTTCTACCTGAATTTTTGAAGAGTGAAAATGCTCTCTACCTTTGGAACAGTAATTTGGAAGGGAAGCATTTTCACCTCTGGTTGGCGTCTCTCTCTACCCAGGATTG
Source organism: Pseudotsuga menziesii (assembly GCA_001517045.1). Lineage (NCBI taxonomy): Eukaryota > Viridiplantae > Streptophyta > Pinopsida > Pinales > Pinaceae > Pseudotsuga > Pseudotsuga menziesii. The sequence continues at coordinate 12,587 of LPNX010493356.1, read as the reverse complement.
GCGTCCGTCGAAGTGAGGGATCATAGATCCATTCTGGTATGCATTCTGGCAAGCAGCGTTTTTAGTTTTATAAAACTAGGTAAGACCATATGGATGCATGTCCTTGTCTGCATGTTTATCACTGCTAGTTTTATTTGAAAATAGATAAACATATGTGTGTGGTCTTAACTATTTGTTCCTACGCTTCCCCTAGAAAACGGGGTTGTTCTCTCTCTTGAGATCTGAGCCTACCATCGAACTGATTTTAGACCCAATGTGCCATCGTTTGTATCATTAGCCGGCGATCTATCTTTTATGACGGATGGATTCAAATCTAAATCCTCGTCATATATATATATATATATATATATATATATATATATATATATTCTAGCTGTCTATGATTTGTTTGTTAGGGATCGGCTGGGTCACGGCCCCATCATTTTTTGTTCCAAGCCTTGATTTTCTCTTTACATGTTATGAACCCCTCTCTGTCGAGCTCATTCCAGTCCTTACTTTCTCTAACCTGAAACTGCGCTATAGAAATTCATGCAAACTCCCCTGAAGCCCCTCAGTTCTTTTTCGATCTGAGCATTAATAACTTTTCACAGTCTGCGATCGCCTTTGTTATAAGGCAGGATGTATTCTCCACTACCTGCGATTGTTTTTCTTTTAGATTGAACCTAAAGGAACCATTGAAGAATTTTGGCTCCTTGCAATAACTCGATCTGAGGGTTCGTAGCCTCTAATACTCGCCTTATCTTTAAACTCGTAATGGGTCTTGATGCGTTACTTTTCCCTTATGATAAAATTTATATAGGTCAGTTTAATCTGGTAAAATATGGGTTAGTAGTAAGTCATTTTGCATACAAGATAAGTATGATGACTACTTCTTGGCGATTCATTCCTTTGTCTGAATTAAACAACAAATTGCATACACAGTAATATTATGATAGGAATCAGTACTATCTGGAAAATATAATAAGTTATCCTATACAGAGCCTGGATGATTAAGACATACAAATTTATGTTGGAAAAGGAAACTCTCATGCATAGTCTGAAATGATAGGGTCTGGATCCATAGACCCGCTATAAGGTAAGGTAAAACCGGCCATGAATGAGCCGTGATTTTTGTAAGAGCTCTATTTTTTGATAAAGAGATAAAAAGAACAAATAGGTTGGTGGATGTAGCCTCGTGGACGAGGTGAACCATGTGAAGATGGTTGTCTCATTGTGTTATTTTGTTGTGTTGAATTATTTTCTTTGTTTACTTGATGATTATGAATACAATGTAAATGTTTTAATTGGTGAAAGATTTCTAAAATTTTACTTTGTAGAATTCTTGAATGTCTTATATGTTTTCAGGTATCAGTGGGTATTTCACAGTATGCTAGGCTAGGCCAAGTTAGAGTAGCCTAGGCTACGTTACACTAGGCCAGAGTTGGCCAACCTAGACTATGATAGGAAGAGTAGTCTAGGTAAGGCCACGTAAGGCTAAGATAGAGTAGGCTAGGTCAAGTTAGATAAGGTTAGGCTAGGATAGCCTAGTTTAGAATAGGTTATAGTGGGATATACTAGACTAGGATACAGTATGCTAGTGCACTCTAAAGTAGGCTAGGATATGCGAGAATAATCTATTCTAGAGTAGGATAGGATAAGCTAGAGTAGAGTAGTATACAACAAAGTAGGATAGCCTAGACTAGTTTCTTCTAGTGTTTGCTAGGATAGGTTAGGCTAGACGACTAGCAGTGAGTAGGTTAGGCTAGACCAGAATAGGATAGCGTAGAGTAGGATAGAGTGGGATAGAGTAGGCTAGGATAGGATGGGATATAGTAGGATAGTATAGGCTAGAGTGGGTTATGATAGAATATGCTAGGATATCCTAGAACAGGATAGAGTAGGATAAAGTAGGCTAGTATAGGATAGAATATGCTAGGCTAGAGTAGTATAGGTTATATAAGGATAGGATAGAGTAGAGTAGGTCAGAGTAGGTTAGGTAACTGTATAGTAGAGTAGGATAGAGTAGAGTAGGATAAAGTAGAGTAGTCTAAAGTAGCATAGGCTATGCTAGAGTAATATAGGAGCGAATAGGATAGGTTTAAACTAAGAGTAGGCTAGGATAGGAAAGTGTATGGGCTGATGCACAATCTTGGACTCCTTTAACGACACTTTAGATGCCACATAATACTGGAATAAATAGAAAACTATGACTTTAGGTGACAATTGAGGGTACTTCCCTAACTTATTTGAAGATGAAGTAAAAAGAGAAAAGATAGGTAATTGAATCAGCTTTCATAATATATAGCATTTATGCAGAGAAAATGTGTGTAAATGATTATAAAATTAGTTTCTGTGAAAGTGAGTTTTCAAATTTTCAACACATCTTAACATATATGTTTGTGTGGGTGCAGCAATATATGACGTAAATGATGTCCATTTGAGATCAAATATTGAAAATATATAAAGGACATATGGGCCTAGTGCAACACTATTTATTCGAAATTTTTCATGAATTATTTTATTATTATTATTAATTATTGAAGTGAGAAAAGTTTGAAAGTAAAACCTTATGTGCGGGTGCAACACTTTAGGGGAAAAAATTAATGAAATCCTTGATTTCTTAATATAAGATTGTAGAGCTTAATCTCGTCTAGTGCACCATATAGTTTTTTTGGGAAATGGTGATGGAAATGGAAAGTTATATAACAAACAATCGATGTATGTATTTTCAAAAACTAACGTGTGTCATTTAGAAAAATAATTATAAATAAATAAAACATAGTTTTGAAGGAAAAAATTACATATTCAGAATTGTAAAGTACCCCAGTTACCTTAGAGCTATAAAGCAATCAAGAAGTCTGCAAAAATAAAATTTTAGTAATATTTTCACAAATTAAAGCATTTATGCTGCATTCATAATCATCATGTAAACAAAAATAATCCAGCACAACAAAGTAACACAAAAGAGACATACATCTTCACGTGGTTCACCTCGTCCACGAGGTTACGTCCACCAACTTATTTGTTCTTTTATTTCTTTATCAAAAATAGCGTGCTTACAACAATCACGGCTCATTCATGGCCGGCTTTTATCTTATCTCAAGGCTCTACGCAGAGAGACTGGTAACTCAACAGCCCTCCCTTGGGACCCCTTATAATCAGCTCATAGAATAAATCATTAACAGTTTAAAATCAAGGAAAGACTTCTTGTACTTAATTTCCCCCTTTTATGGTCACACCATTCGCTAATCTAACGGGGCGAGGTTTGTACAATACCCTAATTAAAACAGCGCAGGTTTTTCAGTTTTAACATGCTGAAACCCAACCATATATATTTATATACATATATTTATATATAGTTGTAATAGAGGTACTATTTACTAATGCATATCTTACTAAATTGACCATTTTAGGAGCACGCTAACAATTGTTTATTTGAACAAAACAACTACGTCATATTAAATACTCAAAATGTTCAACGGCTACAAAACTTCTTAAAAACTTTCTTCAATATAATTTGTGTTTCTCTGTACAGAGGTTAACTCTTTGGTCTATTTACCAGCGTAACACTAGGTCATTTTCAATGAATAATATTGTCCACTAACATTTTTACATCGGATAGTTTTTAACTCGAAACTGTGAGAACACGAAAACGTATTGACAGACCGCTCAAAGAGGCTAGAGTGGTGATGCAAGTCCTGGGCTGCGGAAAAACTTGAGTATACCTTCCCTTAAATCGGACAAACAAAAATGTCTTTCAGCTAAGCTTAAAAAAATATGCTCAAATAAACTAAGAAAACAGAAAGTGTAACGGGCCACTTTTGCTAAAATGGCCAGCCACCCACAAAAGTGATTTTATGAACCTTCAATATAGTTCACCCTAACAGAAACACCTTATACTTGTAGACTATAATATAATTCTTTTAATTATCAGCTCGGGGTCCACGCAATGCATGGGTATAACATAGAGGCATACCAACTCTGTTTACGCCCAAACAGGAAATCCATACTGAGTCAAAAGAACCCAGTTCACGCTGCCATGCCTCAAAAGGATGATCCACTCGACGGAACGGGCACGACATACACTTTGCCACACGAGGGAGGGTCTGAAATCGTGTAACGAAAGCCTACCAAAATGGCCATGGGGAAACTGAGAAGATGGGGATTTTTCAACAAACAATATAAATTAAAATACACATCAGCACAACACATGCTCCCTAAGAGATATCCATATGAAACAAATTCCATAACTGACCTACGGCCTTCGGGATAGGGCGCATACAAAAGAAGCAATACAGGTATTAAATTCTGGGTTTTCTTTTCTAAAGAAAAGTTTTTAAACAAAACCGTAACCACATGAGAAATGGGTCTGAACACAAAACGAAAACCACCGTGATATAACTACAACGCATGTAGCTTTACTTTGAGGGGATAGATTCAAATCCACCCACGCAGGTTTGAACATCACTGGAATGGTTTCAAAGTTACACAATCCGAGACAACAAAAATCCAGTTGGAGGCTAGGAAATCACGTGGGGAAGTTCAAACCCAGGAAAAGTACAACAAAACCAAAACACTTACAGGCTTGGAGCCGTAATGAAGAATCGACTTACCGATCCATCATGCTACAATAGATCAGAGTTGGGTTACCAGCATTCTCTAATCTACCCGTTCTTAATCAAAAGAAAATACTACACAGGTTTTTTCCCGTGGGTTTTCCACTAATGCGCAGAGGTTTGCTATAAAATCCCCAGTCGCTACACAAGGGTCCCTTGATATTCATACTTTTCTCTTTAACTGAAAACAACAAGATCTACAGCTAAGAAAAATGGACTCGTTACCTTTTCAATGAGGGCTGAGAGGGGTTGATTCGTCGCAGCCACGAACCCCGATCCAAACCCTTCAACGCAGCGTACTTCATTCCCTGAAAATGGGATGCAGAGCTATTCACCTTTCCCCGATCCGTGTGTGCCTTTTTTCCCCCCCGTACACAAAGATTATTTCATTTATAAAAGGCCTGAGAGAAAAAGCGAGGATCTTCTTGTGCCGACTCTTTTACGTAGAGCCCTCTCCAACCGAGCTTCCCCCACCCAAGGTACCCTGATCTTTCACTCCTCCACCCTGAATTATGGCACAGGACATGCCATTATTCCCGACCACAAGGAAGCCATACTTGGAAAAATCTCCTCGATTAGGATCTTTCCCTTAATCGCGCTGGGAGGCAAGCTAAAATTTCGAAAAACACTTGCTCCCATAATTGGTATATTCTTTTTTTTAACTGTCGTTGTTTTAAAGATCTGTTAAGAAAAACCGTAATAAAGAAGCAATAAGGATCTTCGCTATGATCAAGCGCTTAATACTTTCCCATAACATAATTATTTTCCCCATCATATAATTGCTTCCATGTCATTCT
>LPNX010493336.1:275919-288922 GCA_001517045.1 Pseudotsuga menziesii | reverse complement strand
AATTTTCTCTTATGCTTTCAATGTACCAAGGGGTTCCTTATATATCTTTTCAAAGGGATATTGAAAGGTCGAATCCGTGCGATCTCAAGGAATATGGAAGGCCAGGAGTCATATGAGTCAGATCCAAGTCAAGGAAAACTCCAAAATGTTTTGGACTATGCACACATCCCTATGTACGTGACTATCGAGGGAATACCCGCGTATGTACTTGGTTATCGGGGAAAAAGCCACGTATATCAATATTATAATGTTTTGGGGATGATCAAGGTAACATCAAAAGATATAAAGTGGTCCAAAGGGGCTAATGAGTCTGCAGCGGGACAAGGGAAGGCCATACAATGTGTGATTCACCTAGTGTGGTGAAATCCTCTATAACAGTCCCTGGGGAACATTTGCTTACAGAGTGCTTCCCTTTGGTTTATGTAATGCACTAGCAACATTTCAAGGTGGATCCCTTATGCAATTTATTATATTAGTAAAAACAAATCCCCTGCTGAACTTAATTATACTATGACCAAGAAGGAGTTCTTATCTATTGTTTACTCCATTAACAAATTTTGACATTATATTATTGGATATCCTACATTTGTGCACACTAACCACTCTGCCATTAAATATCTAATGAATAAACTTGTTACTAATGCCAGAGTGACTAGATGGCTTTTATAATTATAGGAGTTTGATATTACCATTATAGATAAACCTGGAAGAGATAATTTGCCTAGTGAGGACTCTTTTCCAGATAAACACTTATTTGCAGTTTCAGCTCACTCCCCTTGGTATGCAGATGTCACTAATTACTTAGCTACAGGAAATCTTCCGTCACATATGTCCAAAAGAGAAAAGAGGAAAATTATTCAGCAAAGTGCCGAGTATTGTTGGGTAAATGGTCATCTCTTTTACATAGGCCCTGATCTTAAGATTAGAAGATGTGTAAGAGAAGATGAAATCTTCCATATACTAAAGGCCTACCATGATGATCCTTGTGGGGGACATTTTGCAGACAGAAGGATAGGACACAAAGCGCTGAGAATGGGATACTATTGGCTAACTCTTTCAGGGATGCAAAAAGATATGTTCAGTCTTGTGATAGCTGCCAAAGGATGGGCCAACCCAATATATTAGATCAAATTCCTATGCAACCACAATCAGTGGTTGAACCTTTGATAGATGGGAATTAGATTTTGTTGGTCCTATCTAATCTGTCAGACCTCAACTTGTGTGCACTAAAAGATTGTTGTGAAAATAATGCGTGCAACAGGTTAATTAATGGAACAACATTAACAGAAATTAAATGCTCAAAATAGAACAGAAATGAACAACCAGACTGATAAGCAGGTATAAACGAAACGCAGAAAGAGAGAGTCAGAAACAGAAGTTGATAACGGAGTTCACCCCCTCCACTGGGCTATGTCTCCAATTCCCTCTCCAATGGGTACCGATCCAATTAATCTCTTTGAAATGGTACAAAAATGGTTCTGGAAACAACTTCAGCAACTGTAAACAGAACATTGTACAAAGTCTTGAAGACCTCTCTTCTGGAAATTACAATTAGCATTCAAAGACAAGAAAAGTAACTATAACAGAGAATGTCGACTTCTATAGTAACAACATCTGGGCACTGCGCAGCAAAAACTCTCTAAGTTTCTCATAACAGAGAAATGATGCTCTGCGCTCTAAACAAACTGCCTTTCTCCACTCTGTCTCCGTCTCCCGGAAATGTGGCCAGCGTCCTCTATTTAAGCATTTATCGAGAGGATTCGTAATGGTCCACAGCTGCTATTTTCTTTATCACGTTACAATCATATGCTAAACTAAATCATGCAATTCCACCAAGTCACTGCCCAAGCGTTATGTGACCATGATGTTCCATATCCCCGAAACATTGCAACCAACTCCACGTACATGTGCTGACTCACAACACGTTGCCATGACTTGCAACTGGGCTATGCTACGTAACGTAACCGTTTGATGTCCCCACCAACTTCGCGGAATAAAATGTCGTGGCATATGAAGACTCCGCCATATACCTGATCCGCTGTTGCAGCCTATAAATGTCGTGGCATATAAGGACGTCGCCGAACCATTCGATATTCAATCTGGACGGTGCGCAAACTGCGCGACCCGTGCCACAACTGCGCAGTATGCGATAAGTTGGGCGGCATGCGATAAGTTGCGCGACATGCGATAAGCTGCGCGGCATGCGATAAGCTACGCAACGTGCAATAAGCTGCGCGGCATGCAATAAAATGGCAAGCATATGCGTTAGAACCATAGATTAACTACCATTGTACCATATTGGATCAGTATAAATTAAAGATGAATAATACTCCGGATCACTATTATCCCTCATTCCAAGCAGAAAGCCTACATCTTGGTTTGTATCGATTATATGAAAAAATGGGTAGAAGCTGTGTCTCTGGCGAAAGATAATGACTAGGAAATGATTGATTTCCTGTATAGTGAAATATTTACCCATTTTGGGGTACCCAAGGAAGTGGTTACTAATGGAGGACCGCAGTTCATGTTGCATCAATTTGAAGATTTGCTACGAAAGTACCATATTCAGCATCGGGTAGCCTCACCTTACCATCCCCAAGCCAATGGCTAGGTGGAAAGCACTAATAAAGTCATTGATTCTATCCTTACCAAGATGATCAAGAGCCATCGTAGAGATTGGGCTGACAGACTTCAGGAAGCATTGTGTGCATTTTGCACCACTTGGCACAACACTACAGGTTTCTCTCCTTACGACTTAGTGTATGGTAAAAGTGTCATATTCCCAATTGAATTTGAAATTAAGACCTTGAAGATGGCCATAGAGGTAAACCTATATGTAATTGAATCCCATAAGAGAAGATTGAACCAATTGAACAAACTGGATGAGAACCGGTTAGCTGCTGTGGGCCAGACAGTGTTAATTTAGCAACAAAGATCTAATTGGCATGACCGATTCATCAAAAATAAGGTCTTCTGTGAGGGAGACTGGGCACTATTATACAATTGCAGATTCAAAAGATATTTTAAGGGTAAACTACGCATAAGATGGCTGGGCCCATACCTAGTAGACAGAGTACTTGACAATGCTACAGTCTGCCTGGTAACCATCGATGAGAACCATGAACCATTATTTGCTAATGGTAACAGGCTACAACTGTACCATAAACCCATTTCAAAGGATTCATTTATCTCACAAATTGTAGCTGATCCAGACTACCACCTAGCACAAGGGCAGGAATTTTTCTCTGCCCCTGTCAATCCTTAATTAATCACTGTAAATCGCATATGAATCTTTGTACATAAATACATTGTTTTTTTTTCTTTTCTGTTATTTTTTTTTTCTTTTGCACTTAATCCATTTTTTTTATTAAATGTGTAGGAAAGAACATAAGAGTGATGGTCATTATTGGGCCTGGCGACCAAAGTCATTCCTCTGTAACTTCCTATACCATTTTTTTTCCCTTAATTAAATCTGTCGCAGGTGTGACACCCTTTTTTCGGCAACTGTGACACCCTTTTTTCAGCAGCTGCAACACCCTTTTCCAGACAGCTGCAACACCTTTTTTTCAGCAGCTACAACACCCTTTTTCTGGTAGCTGTGACACCCTTTTTCCAGCAGCTACCACACCCTTTTTCTGGAAGCTGCAACACCCTTTTTTCGGTAGTTGTGACACCTTTATTCTAGCAGCTGTGACACCCTTTTTTTGGCAGCTGTGACACCCTTTTTCTGGCAGTTGTGACACCCTTTCTATGGCAACTGCGACACCCTTTTTTCGACAGCTACGACACCGTTTTCTGACAGTTGCAACACCATTTTCGGTAGCTGCAACATTGTACAACTCTGCCCTTCTTCCGTTTCCATAGCTGCAACACCATCAACTTCTGTACACTTAACATTCTTCTATCCTTTTCCAGCAGCTATGACATCTTTCCCGGCAACTGCAACTCTGCTACATTTGGTTAATTTTTCTATCATGCAAGGCCACACCTATGCTAAACTATTTGATTTTGTTTATATCCTGCGGCTATGACTCCTTTGTTATTGGCAGAACTTTTTGCAAGTTAGCAACTCCTCTAGATATGGCTCTGATTCTTGACGCTAACGACTTGACTTATCCTCCAGCATTCATCATATTTCTGAGCCATTTTTACATGAAGATTCTTTGGTGGCAAACATCATTACAACATCCCTGTAATAATGACTATATTTAATGACTGCGCCTTACACATTCTACTAGTCTCCAAGGACATCATCCATCGTGCATTTTTGAAGGTATGGCTTTTATTAACTACTTGATTAAGTCTTAATTGGATATGACAATATCAATCGTACCTTCCATTTTTGTGCCCATTATTGCATCGTTACTCTCTGCTCGTGCGATGTAATGACTAATTATGTTACCTAATAACTGCCACCTTTCCCAATTTGGGATCAATTTAAAAAAATCCAACACGCTGAAACTTTCCAAATTTACCCAACTCTACTCTCATCTATTCATGCATACTCTGTGCTGTAACCTCCATCTTCAGAATCTGTAATTTTGCAGACTACAACATACCTCTGAAGGTAGGAAAACATGGGTATTCTAGCTCGGTATGAACCTTCAAACACATGAGAACTCAGACAAAATGCTGGAGTTTTCGCCATCTTTCAAGCTGCTGGTTGGACTGAATTTTTTGAATGCATGAATGGATTTCATCGTTAAGAAGATTTACAGTTCACTTTGAATCTTACAGAAACCCACTTAGAGGTTTGAGGATTGCATATTGAAATCTCTAAAGACATAGTGGCTGAGGTCACTGATCTTCCTCAGGTGGGAAGAGCTTGGTTCAGACATCGAATCCCCACTATTGAAGCAGTACATGATTTTATAAGGGAAGGGGATTAGATTCAAATGATACGAAGGGGGATAGCATTACAATCATTGTCATGGCCATGGAATCTAGTCACCATTTTTCTCAAGAAATACATCACCTGCAAAGGTAGGTACCAAATAGTCTATCATTCTGAATTTCCTTTACTATCTCATCTCCGTCACAGGGCTGTGTTAAATATTCCATTTTATTTGCTCAATGATTTACATCATATGGCGAGGTTTGTTCAAGCTACCAAACATCCACTCTCCTCACTAACCCACAATGGCCTCATTAAATTAATAATATTATGGACCCTCGCTCAACCTAATCTAACCTGGGAGCAATTTACAGCCCAAGTTCAGGAACCCACTCCTTTGCCTAGTGTTCCATTAGAAGAGGATCAAAATCAAGAAGAGCCAGTCTATCTAGATTTGGGGGGAAATGTAGAGCAACAAGAGGTTTGCATACCCTCCAATAAAGTTGGTGGGGGGGATATGAAACTGGATCAGAGGATCAGTCAATGGAACAAGCAGAACAATTGGGAGAGGATGTACATGAAAATCCTGTGGAAGAACTAAATAGTAGGGAAACTCTAACAGTAGAGGGTGAAACTGGAGCATCATTAAATGCTATGACAGTTGAAATTGAATATGGTTGACCTATAATAACAGAATAAAACACTGAGGTGGTGACTGTTGAATCTTCCCCTGAATGGGGAGGAACCCTGATTGAGGAAGAACACCCTGAAGAACAAGAAAATGATGGAACTGGGGATATTCCTTCCACATCAGTTGCAAATTTAGAAACTCCAGCACCACAGAGAAAAAGGAGGAGATCAAAGGATGAAATAAAGGATGAAATTAAGGCATCACCACCTATAAGATGGAAAAGAACCAGGTCAATCGCATCGGCAGAAGCAACAAGAAAAATATGGGAAACATTAGAAGCACAAATTGAGTTCCCTATCCTTAGACCCAAAACAATTGACACCCCACAAAAACTGGTCACAGAAGAACTGCAATTTGAAGGACTTTTTTTTGAAAATATACTATTAAAAGAGGAAGTACAAGCACTACAAAAAGAATTGGAAAATTGGAAGGAAGCGTGCAAAAAACAGGGTGAAAGGAAGCTACACACATTGGTTAAAGCTGCAAATCAACTGGAAGGATCAAATCCTACCGAGGCTAGCAGTGAGGAAGAAAGAGTGGTTTGTCCTATGTGTGGAGAAATATTTGATGAGTTAGGTTATAAGGTTATAGTTCATGCCTTTACAACACAGTAGTCTGCACCTACAACTATGGAAGGACGGGGAAAACCTGATTTGAGAGATGGTGGGACTCCCAAAGAGAAAATTCAGGAGATGGAGGTTGCAGATGAATAGGATGTTGCCACACAAGTACCAACATCATTAAATATTCCTAATGAAATTACTGATTTGAGAAGTGGTGAAAATCTCCAAGAGAAACTTCAAGAGAAGGAAGTTTCAGATGAGCAGGATGCTGCCACATAAGAACCAACATCTTTGAATATTCCTATCCAAATTGACACTAACCATGGGATAGAGGAACCATAGGATGAAGTTATTCCTGATTTTATGGATGAAGATTGCACTGTGACCCTGGAATCCTCCCATGACACAGAAATAATAGAAGTGGAACGACAACAACAAAACAATGATGAGGTCAAACAAGATGGTTTCACACAAGAACCTACATCCTCGAATGTTCTTGATCACGTGGCTATAATGTCCTAGTTTTGACCCCTCTTGAAATAAAAGATACATGATGTATATTTTGTAATTAATCATGGTGTGGAACTAAAGGAAAAATCCCACCATCGATTTGGTTGTGTATGTTTCGACAAGAGGGATCGTTGTCGATGGTACATCATGCTATCCAGCACATTATAATGTTGGCATCATGTAAATATGCACATTAATTTAATTAAACCTACAGTCAGCTACGACGGTGCAATGTTAAATGAAAAGGGCATGATTCCAAATGATAAGGTGGGGGGTTTTCTAAACCGTGGGGGGAATTGGGAGCTAGCCATGTGTCACCACCACCCCTATTGTTCTGTTGTTAATTGGGGTAGTGGTTTGCTAACAGAAATACCATGCATAATCCCACTCTCCACGATGTGCGGATGGTCTGCCCACTAACCAGGTCGTGAGTCTGTTCACCTCCTCTCACGCGGGTTGAGTTAAAAGGTTCCAGATTCCAAGGTTGGGTTTTTCCTTCCCTCTCTCTCATGTGGATTACCAGTCTGTGGTTGTATTCCTCCCTTTCATGTAGAGAACCAATTTTCCTCCACACATTGTGGACTGTGTTGTTCCTTTACAATATGGCCTTGCAAAAGTTGCTATGGTTTTTCCCTATGGTGCATCACTAAATCGTTGTTGTCATTCTCCTCTATTCATTTGGGTGCTGTGAGTCCCTACCCTATTTGGGCAGTGGTTTCTTTTCCAGTTTCAGTTAACTATGTATTTCCCAGATAGTGGGGTGTTTCCGTGGTTTCCATCATGAGGTGTTTCCCTCCTGTCCACGCAGACAGAGAGAGCCTGTGATAAATCCACCCTTGCCAACTATGAAATTGCATGAGGGTTTCCTTGTTGAGGAAGGATCTTTGTTTCCCATAGTGGTTGCCTATGTTTTCTTCCACACTTTGCTTTGTCTTTGTCTTTCCCCTTTTCTTCCTGTGTAAGTCCTCCGACAGGTACATTGGGGTTTGTGTGTGCCGCGGGCTCGTGGATGTTGGTTGGCTATTGATTTCCACATTTGTTGGCTAATTTTTCCCCTTTCCATCCTAGGAGTGTGGCTCCTTCCCATTTGCAGACTGTGTAATTGTGGCCATCGTATCTATGTGATTTTGGGGCTATTGTCTTTCCCTGGTTTTGGGTTGCTTCTTGGTTGCTGAGGTTGTCAGGATTGTTGCTGAGTTGTTTTGGCCACGTTAGGGCCAAGAACAACTCTGAAGCATTGTTTGGCCTAAACTGTGTTTCACCCTTTGGGTTGGGATTGTCAACCTATTGTCTTCATCTTCTTCACAAAGCTGTGAAGTGTTTTTTTGCTGCAATAAGCAGTGGTTGGTCTTGGGACTATTGAGAGTAGGATTAGAGGCTGGGTATGCTTGAGAAAACTGGTGTTTGAGGTCACCAGCTTAGCATTTATCCTTTCCTAGCTCCTTGATGGCCTGATAAACCCTACTGCGTGGGCTTGGCTGATTTGTGTACCTTGGCTATATGTATGCCTGCTTTTACCCTTATTCCTTGAGGAATCATGCCCATCTTGGGGGTGGCAGTTTTGCTGAGAGATTGATGAGCATGTTGGCCTATGGTTGGGTGGAACGTTGCAGTGATGTAGCTGGTTACGGGACGAGTTCTTATCAAATGAGTATTCTTGACTATTTTGCATCTGCATTTATATTTACTGATTGATGAATATGATGAACGTGTGGCATGCTTGAAGGAATGTATGTTTGCTTCCATTATGTATATGAAGGATTATGCATCTTAGTATGTATTATGTTTAAGCTTTGCATTTTAGCATTATATGTCTGTTCAACTTCATGGGGCTATTTTCCGATATGTTTGGTGTTACTAGCATCCTTATCGCCGGTCAGAGGGTTGGGGACGTGACAGAATGGTATCAGAGGTATGTTTGCAGCATGGAACTGAATGGGCCATGACAAATCAGACAACAGAGGCAAGTTGCCTTCTACCCAGCAGTAATTAGAAAATTGAAGATAGGAAAAATTCACAAAATTTTCTAAGTGCCAGAACTATTGGCCGATCGGATCACATAGTGGGAAGGCCACCTGATGGATAGTTGATCTGACGGCCGATGTAGCCGAACATTGCAGAGAAGAGATTTCAAAATATTTCTAATTTTTTGGCCATCGGCACATCAGAAATCTTAGACAGATGGATCGCCTATGCTTAGTTGATTGAACGCCGCCATTGTGGATGGCAAGAGGACTATCCCTCCAATGGATAGAGCCTCCAACTATTGACGCCACGGAAGGAAGAAGTTTTTGTAGCCGATGCAATGGGAAAATATTTTTGAAAAATTCTCTAAGCCCTGAAATCATCGTCCATCAAAAGAAGATATTGGTTCGTGCACTCGCCATTGCAAAAGCCTAGGGCACTAGTCTTCCGATGAGGAAAAGCTCTGACTACTGATGACCGATGTGCTTTAGCCGCCGATAAAAAATGAATAGTTTATTTGATCACTATTGGATAAGAGATGGTTGAGATGATACGATGACAGGAAAGGATGAAAGGTCACCAAAAATTAATTGGCTGAACCATCGATGACAACGGCAGAGTGAAAGTTTTTTGAAAATTTTTCTAAGGCACGAGATCGTCGTCCATCGGAAAATGATAGGAGATCGGGTTGTCGATGAACAGTGCACTAATTCACCGATGCATACAGGTTCCCGATTCCAATTTGTTTTAGCCTCTGATAAAAAAAGGATAGAATATGATGAGCCCCCATTGCGGCTGCGGAATGAACTATTCCATCGATGCTAGGCCTTCTAGTCGCCGATGGTGAGATGTTCAGTGAACTATGGTAGCGACAAACAGAAGAGGATTAGGTGATGAAGCAACGGATGTGGAGACGAAGAAGAAAGAAAATCTTCTAAGTATTGAAAATTTTTGGAATTTGGCAAAGTTCGAGGTTGTCCACGATCAATGATAGAAAGAAGAAGCAGATGCTGGTACATTGGCAAAAGTTAGAGGAAAGAACCTGCAATGTTTTAGATGATGAACCTGCCAATGGCAACATAAATTTTGATGACTACATCAGAGGAAGTTAGCTGATGGTGCACCACCATTGCGGATGGGTAGCCAACTATCCTTCCGATGGATAGTGGTTGACATCATCGATGGATAGTTTTTGACGTCATTGATGAATGGTTGAGGGAAAATTTGCAAAAATTTGCCTAAGTGACGAAAATGTCGGAAACTGGTAGGAGATCGGAACGCCAATGAACATCAGAAGGATTTAGTTGATTGGATTACCGCCGTTGCGGGTGAATATGGAACTAACCGTCCGATGAGAAAGTGGTTAGCTGGTACGACGACCGATGCCGTGGTAGGTAACATTCTAATCACTGACACATTGGAGGAAAATCTACTATTTGATCACCGCAATTTCAAAAAGTTTAGTGGCTTGGGTCATCGGTATAGTGGACCCGTTCAGTCTTGGATCGCTGCAAGTTAGTGGGTAATTTATTCCATCCGCTAATAGGTTAGTCAACCGTAGACACCACAATGAGAATGCTACCGCTATTGCGGAAGTCTAGAGGACTAGGTTTCCAATTCCACAGTGGGTAGTCATTCTGAACACTAACAAAGCTGTGATCCGTGGAGGCTTTAAAGGTTGTTGGCTACCATTGTGAAATAATACACCACTACGGGCCCAATATGGCGGAAGGGAATAGACAAGTGACCCATCGATAGAGGGGAGGAAATTAGATGTTCTAGCCACCGAAACATCGGAAATTTTGTTGGGATGAGAGCTGATTTTGGAAAAGGAAATTTTTGGGTTTTCAAAGTGGAATTTCTTGGGAACTTCTGACTAATGTTTCCATGGATTTCAGAAGACTGTCAGAGGGTTACAGGGATGAAAAGAAAAAAAATTCCAGGTGACTAAAGTTCACTTTTTAGATAAAAATACATTTAATAAAAAGCATGATTTTGAAGCCGTGTGATTTTCACACCCAAGGTTAGACTGAAGCCTGTGGATAGGCGTTGGAAAGCTTATCCAGCAGGGAACAAGGGAGAGTCACCAGAATGTGAATGGAGAGTAGCAAAGTGCTAGTGATTGCTGAAGGAGAAATGTGTTGCTGTCAATATGGACAAATCTAGGAATTGCATTCCTAGAGGTAGCAAGACCATGAAGTCAAACCAGCTGTGTATGGAGGAGGAGTTCCATGCAAGGATGAAGGACTTGAAAAGGGAAATTTCCTCAAACCCTATCTTGCTAATTATAACTACATTTTATAAGTTGAAATGTATGAGGATATGCCTTGCATGCATAGGATATTACATGTACATTTATAATGAGCCACTAATGATAATTATTGCATTGGTGTTGGAATTAGTGGAAAACCAACGACAACCTGGACATGGCTGAATATGTTGCTGATACTGATGAATGTGACTAGCAACCCTATGGAGAAAGGGATTAGGAAACAAGTCCAGAATCAAAAGTTGGTGAGAAAATTCTGCAAACTCGTGCAAAGGACCAACCAAACTGGTAATGTCAAGGTTGGAGTGGTAAAAGCAAGAGGTCTCACACCATGTGGGTATTTGAATTTTATACTACATTCATAGAGAAATGTGTCATGCCTGCACAATATTCTTGAATCAATGCAAGGTAGAATTGAGGGGGGGTATGCATGAAAAGATTTTGTAAATCTTGTATTTATGCAGTGAATGGATGCATATGAAAAGTATGAGTAAATGTTGTAGATATGCATACATAAGTATGGGTGCAAGGGTTGTGATGCATTGCATGAATGCACTGACATAATGCATGCGATATTATGAATAACTAATGGCTGAAATGATGAATTGATGATGATTATAGAACCATTTCAAGAGCTGATGTGAATGCAGGATAGTAAGAGCATGAAGAGGGCAGTCATGATCAATTTGCTGCCGAAAAGGCTCTATGGAAGGGAAAGGTGGTACAATGATACGCTTGTGAAGTAAGGAGTATCTGAACATCTCATTTTGGCATAAATGATATGATTGTAGCCTATAATTTAAAGTATGATAATGATTGTGTGAAGTAAATGAGTTTTGTTAATATTGGTGTGATTAACAGCTGAAAGTATTGGAATTTTATAATTTCTGAAATTGCTTCAGTGATTGTTGCAGCAATGAAAATGTTATATGCATCAAGACTTGCTGAGTGTTTGGCTAATTGAGGTTCAGGTTTCAGGTAGATTGTTGGAGCATGGAAATGAGAGCAATACCATGACAAAGGTCAGGATCTACCATGTGAAAGAGCCAAACCTCATGAGAAGAGTCACATGGTTGTGATAATAGTTTATATGCATAATGAGTTGCAAATTTGAATTTGTGAATTTCAGATTTAAGAAATTGTTGACAACTACTAATTGCTATTGGCTTGCATAAGATTGTGTCAGGAGGATACATTGTAAATGGGTATTCATGTTATGCTAGTAAGCATGAAATTATAATGGGCATAGTGGTGCTGCTTACAAGAGACCCACAAATGAGAATCACCTAATTGCCAAGCAAATCAATTTTTGTAGTAAACAAAGTTGCAAATTCTCATTGAATTTAATTGCTAATGTCATTGCTTGGTTATGGAACAATCAAATTTGGATTGTATTATCAGATAATGATTGACTGTTTGGATATTTAATGAATGTTCTAGGCGTACACACTACATGAAGATCATGGGTGATGGCCTACAGGATCCAAACTTCATTGGAAGGATTTACCTTATCTTGGAAATGGGTTTCGGGTGAAACTCCATTGGACATTTTGGAAATGTCTCATCTCCACTACATGTTTGGTAAGCAACATGAGTGAGATGGTATGGGTTATGTCAATAAGACATGCGTGGATATGAAATATAAAGAGGAATTGGGATGGCAAACCGAGGGACTTTCAGCTCAGAGAAGGGAGCCCCCAATCCTCCTTAACGAAGGAATATTGCCTCGAAAATTGGATAAGTTTTCTGTAACCCTAGCTAAACATATGCATGTCAAATTGTTAAATTCAATATATAGAGCATGTTTTGATTTTATTTCCATTAGGACCGATTTCTTGAGTATGAATAGGGGCTACATGATACACACTGGACAAGGGTGCACACTTTTTCGATGTCGGATCATGAAGTGATTTTCAATATTGATTATACCCTAGGGAGTGGACGCACTCTTGGTGTCTCAATACTTGATAGTGAATGGTGTGAAATATGGTTACAATTTTAGAGCAATAACGCTAACAAATATGGTTTTATTTCTTGTGTTCTCAAGATAAACAAAGTTAGTTTGGTATTGTACACTAAATGGACAATGACTTGAACTCATCCTACCTTCCATAGAGAAGGGGGAAAACCATGTGGGGAGGCTCCATGGTTGAGAGGTCTGAAAATAGACC
>LPNX010493336.1:159488-264387 GCA_001517045.1 Pseudotsuga menziesii | reverse complement strand
ACAGGTTTCAAATACAACTCAGATGCAGCCTGACATTGATTCTCGACCCTCGACAAAGATAACCGCAGAGCTTGATTATACAAAGATACCTACGACAGAGTTTCACCTCCGACAGCTCGCGATTACAAAAGAGATNGTCCAAACATGAAGACACAAAGCTTGCACAAACCATGAAGGAACGGTTTGGCCTGACAAAAGGGAAACGAGGGTATCATACTTCCGCGATTCAGGCACAACCCATTCGGTTTGCAGCTGAACTCTTAGCCTGTAAACTTATACGCAAATGCAGGCCAATTGAAGTTCCTGCCCCGGTTATCAGGATTGCTATGAACTGCGCCGAGGGGTATACTTATAATTGGGCTAGCTATCTTGTGAAGGAGTTTCTNAGCAAAACAAAGCGTCCGCCGCACACCTACAAGAGATCGAGCAAAAGAAGAAAGAGGCCGAGCAGACAACAACCACACTACTGCAAGCATTGGATGAGGCTTGTCGGAGTCTGTCTGACTCCGACATACAGGCAACAGAGGAACCCAAGCAGAAGATTGCTAAGATGAAAGACTACGCCCAGCAGCCCCACAGTGAATTGGAACGGATGAAGATAGAATATCAGCAACAGATTGCCGAACTGCAACTACGCATTCCCCCTGAGACTCCTCCAGAGGTCCGACAACAGCGCCAGCAGGATATCAAGGCTTCAGCAGCAAAAATATCAGACAATATGGCTAGTGTCGCACAACTAATGGAAGATAGAATAGAAGCTTGGGCAAATCTCCAGGATCCTCCAGATGTAGGGAAGATTCAGGAAACCATCAAGTTGCGCCAGGATGAGCTCGATGCAGTCCGAATAGAGATCAAGACGCTGCCACCTATGCAGAAGATGGCTAAAGTAAAACGCAGCAAGGAACTTCAACAGGAAATCGAGTCATGCAGGACGAAGGTGACAATGCTGGAAAGTGCACTACAGCCCCTGGTTGATGAAGCTTTAGAGCTGACCAATGCTGCGGATAGCCAGCTCAAAATTTTGAAGGCATATGACAATTTTGCACAGGAAAAGGCTGATATAGACTCTTCTTCAGTACTACAGGAGATGGTGGAAAAGGAGCAAGCCACTGATGAGATACTGCATAATCTCACCAGTCGGTTCCAGACCCTCGCAAAGAAGATTCGCCCGCCAGAGCAAGATGCAGAGTGTCCCGGGACGGGCCACTAGTGAGTCTTAGGGGCCTGTTGGGGCGCATACTCCATATAGGGTAACTCCGCGGTTAGTTAGGAAATTTGTAAGCGGAGCTATGGGTCAAAATAGTCTTAGGGGTGTCGGGGTAAGTAAAAACCCTCTCTGTTTGTAATAAGCCCATGGTTTAAATCCAGGGTTTAGGGTTTTGTGGGTGCCCATGGTTTAAGACCAGGGTTTTGTAAAGCCGCGCAGTATAAATAAGCGCTTATGTAAAATGGAGAGGTTAGGCTTTTTGATGTAAGGAAAGATAAGGCAAGTAGGATTGGTTTTTGTAAGGAAAGGACAAGTCCCAGCTGTGTGCATGGACGACCTCTGCAGCTGTGTGCGCAGAGGGTTTTTGTAAGGAGGAAAGAAAGATCTGCAGCTGTGTGCGCAGAAGCCTGCTGCTATGTGCGCGGCTATTAAGAACGGAAGGAATCTGCAGCTGTGTGCGCAAATAAACTGTGGTTTTGAGGAAAGAGGAATAAAACGCAGTTTGTGGATGTAGCCCCTACACTGGGGGTGAACCACCTTATATGTGGTGTTGTGGTTTTGTTGTGTTGTTTCTGTTTCTGTTATTTTCATGCATCTAACTGATTACATCTGATAACATAAGATCTCTGCTAATATCAAGCTTCGCATTGAATTCCCTGTAGTGGGTTACACACGTTTGGTTTGTCTTTTATGCTCTGAATTTATATGTGAATGAATGATAAGTAAACAGGAAGTTGAATAATAATTGTTTAGAAAGGCAACGGTACAGTAATCCCCCTCTTTGCATGCAGAAACCTGATTCTGCGGCACCCCATTGCTGTTTCGGGTGAGACTACAACCTGCGTGCAGGTTGTTGCCGAAAGGGCCAACACAGTGGGTCGTTTGTTGGTGCGAAGTATACAGCGTTAACCCGGGTCTGCCCAAGTGCCAACAGTCTCAGTATACTATTCCAGGTAGAGCTGTACAAGGATAGCTACTATAGGATGCGAGAGATTTGGAAGTCAACAGTGCGCTTCTGCTCTTGTATAGCTATGATCTGAGGATATCACTATTTCTGGGTCAATTAACAATTTCCCTATATTTCCTACTTTCATCCTGCCACGGCTGTGACAGTTGTTGTAATTAAGGGTGCATGAAGATCAGAGATCTTCATGGCTTCCCAATAATAGGGATATGATGTTATGATTTACATTTTCTAAATATGGGGGATTATTCCGAGCCATTGGTTGAATACCTAACCAATTCATTGTATTAGCTGCAACCGATAGTTGTGTAATTGATTTGCCTTTTTAATACAAGGAGTTACTTCAGATTCTAAGGGTTTTAATGTGTGTTGTATCCATCATCTCTGTGTGAAGGCTGGGCTTGCCTTCCCATAGGAATTGTTGAGTTAAATTAGGAATTTTCATTATTCATTTGTGTGATGTTATGTTAGTTTCATTTCTTCATAGGAAGCTGTAACAGTTGTGGACTTACAATGTGTTATTGATTGCATCTTCTGGAAAGCTGCAGTGGCATGGTGTGACAGTCGACTATGTAAGTAATTATTTCTTATGCAAATATGGGGTAGTTGTAATAGCTCTGTTTGTCCCTATATCTTTTAATTCTCATTCCCATAGATGCTTGCAAGTTGTTCCTTTTCTTTCATGATTGCAGAATTCCTTTCCTATATTTTGAATTCCTAGAATAGCTGAACTCAATTTATGTCTTTTGAATTTATAGAATAATCAAATCAAGATAGTTGGGTGAATCATTAGATTGTTTGATGAACATGATTTCATTTTCTGCAAAAGTAATCTAGATGTGATTTCATGAATCTTTCAATTCTAGATCAAGAGTAATAGAAGGTAATTGTGACTATATTCTTTAGAAGGTAAACTAGATTAAGTGGATCCTTGGGATGAGCATAGCTGAATAGAGAATAGGATTTTTTACTTACAGCAACTGAGTGTTTAACCATATATAGTGCATTTTATCCTTGAAATAGAAGACTTCCATGGGTTGACAATAAATATTGTACATTCCATATGTTAGTTGTAATTAACTTGCATATTGGGTGCCCAATAGTCACTACTTTATACATTTAAGAAATCAATACACATTCTAAACAAATATTCATAAATCTAAACCAGGAATCAAATCCCTTAACCACTACACCTAAAAACATATGAAAGGATATTACATTTGCGAGCAACGAAAATACAAATACATATAATTTACCTACGCTATAGTAATAACAACAAAACCACCAATAGAATCCTCATCATTTCCTCATACAAAGGCCAAGATCCTTTCAACGCTCTAAGAGGAATAAATTACATTATTGAAACCTAAAAATAAAAAAAGTCAAATTTATAAACATAATGCTTTATACTAGTATTGCATCTTGTTAAGGATTTTCTAGGATGCCTCTTTGATTTCCATATTAAACTATGGACACAAATAGTAGTAATAATTCCATTGCAAACATAACTATAAATCAACTATTAAAACCCCAAGATTAGATAACATAAGCTTCGGCTGGGAGAGTTAAAAAATATTACATAAATTAAGCAACATAAACTATATCTCGTCCATCGAATGTGAGATTGAATCTCCTAAGTTATGGATGAGAGTGTTTAAATAATAAGCATAAAATAGTTCATCAACTATCTTGACACAAGGTCAAATCTTGTGAGCTCTGGTTTGGAGAATTGCAGTTATGCACAAGTGATAATAAATAAACGCCTAACCACATATTGAATCCATTAAACCAAATAATTGTTACTCTATACATACATGGAATAACTTATAAATTCAACAGACACACACGCTGCACCATATAGGAAAGCTTGGGTCATGCGATTATGAATACCATTAAAACCATTATATAGAAACAAAACAACAATTACATTATCACCTATAGTAAGTATTATTACAAAACAATTCAAACATATAAACAGAACCATGGTTTCCCTTGGAAACATACATAAAACCTTTGAATAAACATTACAACAAATTCGTAAACAAACATACGTGAATCCACTATGAAATTCAAATCAAGCGAAGCTAGGGATTTTCCCTTGTCTTTATTAACATAATAGAAACCATTTAATAAATTAACAAAGTAAAATCCAATTAAAATGTTGAATCATTCCCATCAATCACAACATGGTTTAACATCCGAACTATATTCCATAGTCAAACTTAATTATCCAAAATGAGAGTATCATAGTGCAATGGCACTAATATAATTTAATCCATCATATAAACTAAAAACACAGTGTTGTAGCTAAAAAAAATTCAAATCAATTAAACCAAACACCATTACAATTATCCAATGCATAATTATAAATATTACACGGTCGTGTCTTTGTACAAAATGCCCCAATGGGCTGAGAGCCACTAAATACAAACCTACAGTTTAAAGACTAATCATCACCATCATTTTTCCCCAAATCCTGGTGAATCCCAAGAGGGAGGCCAGTTACAAAATTCACATAGAGAAACCCTACAACCCCGTAAATTACCAAGAATTTGGTCAAAGGCCCTTTCTATATGGGCTTAACTGGAATTACGTAGTTGACCATATCTGTACCAACATCGTCGATTATCACCATGCTTGTTGCCAACCTACAAATGAAAAACACAATGCATTAGAAGTATGCATGACTGAAACATCAAAATAAATGAACGAACAAATAAAACCATAATATAGTTCGGCATACCTATGGAAGACATTAGTGCCGACTATTGGGCACCCTATATGCAAGTTAATTAAAGCCAACATACAGAGTGTTCAATATAAATTTTCAACCCAGGGAAGTCTTTTATTTCAAGGATAATGTGCACTGTATATGCTTTAAACACTAAGTAGCTGATGCTATAAATGAATGACCCTAATTTCCTATTGAGCCAAACTCATCCCATAACCTACTTAATCTAGCTTACCTTCTTAAGAATGCAATCACAAATACCTTCTTACAATCCTTAATCTAGAATTAAAAGATTCAGGAAATAAACATCTAGATTACTTTTGTAGAAATTTAAATCCTTAATTACCAAACCATCTAAAGATCCATCTCAACTATCTTAATTTAAATTATTCTAGAAATTCAATGTACAGGAATTCAGTTCTACAATTATAAATGTGAAGGAATAAACTGCAAGGATCTAAAGAAAACAACAATTCAAAGAAATAGGTATGAACAGGGCTGTCACAACTATCACACAGTTGCATAAGAGAAAGTTAACTTACAAAGTCGACTGTCACACGAAACCACTGTAGTTTACAGGGAATGCAATTACTGATCATTCAAATGAACACACATCAAATCGATGATTGTTGCAACTTACTATAAATAATGGAATTTATCACAAAATTCATACCACAAAACAGAATAAATCAAAATACCTAATTAACTTAGCAATCCCTGTGGGAAGGCAGGCCCAGCCTTCACATAGAGATGCTAGAAGTAGCACACGTTAGAATGCCGAGATTTGAAGAAGAAAACTCCTTGTATTAAAATGGAAGATGAGCACATAAACTTAGTCACAGCTGATACAATAAATTTAATTAATTTTTCAACACCTCGCTCGGAATAGTTCCCAGTATTTGTACAATTACAGTCATAACATATTCCCACTATTATCAGGCAACCATGAAGATCTCTGATCTTCAGGCTGCCCCAATTATGATAAATTGTTATAGTCGTGGAAAGATGAAAGCAGAAAATATAGGAAGGCTATTACTCAAGCCAGAAATGATGATCATGATCAATTGAGAAGATACTCCATCGATTGCAGCTATTCTTGAGCAGCTACGCACTATTTCCTTCGAATCTATTGCAGCCTGTTGAAGCTACCTTTGCATAGCGCACGTCAAATAGTATCCCTTGACCGCTTTCTTTGGGAAACAATGGAATGGATGGCGATCATCTCAGCAATGAATGTCCATCCCTCTCTTGGCATGTTCATCCCGCTACACCTGTATCCTTGACATCTAGAATTATCTTTATAAAACCACCATAGGTTAGCATAATTTAAAATGTAAAGCCCTGATTACAACAATCCTAAGTATTAAGAAAATAAGACAATGATTAACCATACCTATATGAATTGAGGGACTAAGTGAAGGAAAAACATCTATTTAGTGTACATAATGGAGTAGGATGAGGAAAAAAGAGGTAGGTAACAGTGGTAAAAAAGGGGTCATTTCTGGGCCCAACATCTCCCCCCAACTGTCCTGTTTCATGTCCCCATGCAACAACCTCCATTAGTCTAAATCAGAATCTAGCATTGTACTTCATTCATGGAGAGAAGAAAAGTTATAGGGGAATTCAGGCATTCCCTATTTTTTCAAGAATCCCTTATCGACAACCCAATATTTCCAACACCTCTACTCTTCTACCTTTGTTAATGAGAACTCTTCCATGTATGGTTTTGTTGGCCACCAGATGAGAGGAAATTTGAATTTGAGTCCCATCTAATTAACTCCACATTCTTTCATGCATCCAACATATCCCTCAACCCTGAAAAGTGCATGTTCAAAATTTCTATAATAGTAGGGATCTCTATTTCTTAGGGTTTAAGAAGAAACCGACCATCTGTGATGGCTACCTTCCAAAGCCAATTGTTGATGCTTGGAAATCTGGTTGACACAAATAGAGATAATATTTTCTTGAAGTTCCATTATCCGATGAGTTCGCATGGGACATGAGAGTACACTCTGATGAGAAGCAAGGAGAAGATAAGGGTTCTAAGGTTCAATTCGAATCCAAAGGTTAGAGTGGGACTCATTATGAGAGAAATTTTGGAAGGATATTTTCCACTAAACATGATTGATAAAAAGGAGGCAAAATCCCTCAACTAAAAATCACCTGAAAAAGGGATAAGATTTGAATGGCGGTCCAAGGGACAAGCCAACTCATGCAAATAAATCTCACACAGCAAATTATGCTCCTCAAAGTCACTTTCCATAAATGTTTCCAGGATTTTAGCTAAGGTTGCTATTTCATACGGTCTCCCTTCTTTTACAACCCTAAGTTTAAACCAAATGAACTGCTTAACTAAAAACACAGGGTAAGAGGAGAATGGTACTCTCATACCCAAAAATTCCTGAGAAATAGTATACAGCTGATCTTTTTCGACCTGCATGGATTTGAACTTTTTCAACTACTTTAGCTCCTTCTGTAACTCTTCCCCATGGAGTTTCTACGACATGAGTTCTTCTGCCCACTTTTCCTTCAAATCCCTGTTGGTATTCCTATGTTCAGTAAGGGAAACCATCCTTTCTTGATATCTCTCCACTTGAATCCTCCACTTCCTCACTTCTATTCTTAGGATTGAGAGTTCTTTTGTCAGCTTCAGGATTTCTTCATTATCAGCATCCAAATTGACAAAATTTTGAGGAAGTTTAGTCCATACCTTAACACCTGATGTTCCAATTTGAACATCCTATACTGCCTGATCGGATACTTCTGAAATCACTTCAGGGGGTGCTAGTTCTTGTGTAACAGCATCCCTCCCTTGAATTTATCCTGCAGCAACTTCAACCATAGGTGACTCTGAAACAATTTCTAGGGATATTGGTTCTTGTGTAACAACATCCTCTCCTTGGAGTTCTCCTATAGCAACCTTATCAGTTGATTATGAAGGTGTCGGTTCTTGTGTAATAACCTATTCCTGAATTTTGATCCCGCCATCCTCCTGATTATGAGCTCCAGTTTTGACAGGGGGATGCAAGGCCATTGGTTCTTCTATAATAGATCCTTTCCCTTCTATTTCTTTATGTTTTCTTGGTTGTAGAGTTTCTTCCATGTCTTCTACAATACGAGCTATTCTTTGAGGATTTCAGTGTCCCCCAAGGATTGTGATTGCATTTTTTCATCCTATCCTAAATCCAAATAAGGAATTATGTCCATTTCGGGATTGATTTCTTGTTGCTTCTTGAGAGTCCCCACGGAAATTTTTGGGGATGTTGGTTCTTGTGTGACAACATCCTGGTTAACTTCCTCATTTTCCTATTGCTAGGGTTCCATTTATATTAATTATGTGTCTTGAGACGGTTTAGGAGTCACAGCGCAAACTTCTTCATTAAGTTCAAGAATATTTTCAATCTCTAGTTCATCTACCCCCATTTGGGTGGCAACTTCAACGACAATATTCAAGGATAATGGTTCTTGTGTATCAGCACCCTATTCAAATTCATCATCATCCTGTTCCTGGGGTTCCATATCTATTAGTCCTATACCCTATGATGGTTAATGATTCATAGCATGGACTTTTTCACTAACATCAGGAATAATTTCAGCCTCTGGTTCATCTGTCCCAATTTGGGTGGCAACTTCAATAGGAATGTTCAAAAATTATGGTTCTTGTGTATCAACACCATGTTTATCAACTGCTTCCCTTTGCTGGAGTTTCTCTTGAGGAGCTTCACCATCATTCCAATTATATTTTCCTTATTTTGTTAGCTATGATTGTAATTGTTCATTTTCCCCCTTTTCTGTACCAGGGATCATTTCTGCATCCCTCGCTTCTATCTTTGGTGCTTCATGTCCTTGTTCTTCCACAACTGCAGGTATGGGTTGTTGTGTCAAGAAGGAATGAACTATGACTCTGTATCCTAACCAGTTAAATATTTATCCACACATAGGGTAGAACACTCTATCTTCCTCCTCACCATCCTCATCAAGGGGTGATCTTTCTAATCGGTCTGCAGCTTCAACCAGTGTGTGCAACTTCCTTTCTACCTACTTCCTGCATGCTTCCTTCCAATTTTCTAGTTCTTTTCAAAGTGATTGTACTTCCTCTTTTAATAGACCATTTTCATACAGAAGTTCCTCAATTTGAGGTTCTTCTAGATCTGGTTCCTGTGGGGCATCATTTTCTTTGGGTCTCAGAATGGGGAATTCAATCTGTGCTTCTAGGGTTGCCCATATTTCCCGTGCTGCTTCAGTTGCTGTAACTGACCTAGTTATTTTTCTTCTTATTGGTGGTGATTCTTGTATCTCTTCTTTTGATCTCCTTTTTTTCCTCCATGGTACAGGACTCTCTAGATTTGCAGCTGATGTGGAAGGGATATCTTTTGTCTCAGCGTTTTCCTATTTTTCTTCAATTAGAGTTCCCCCCCTTTCAAGGGAATATTCAATGGTGAAAACCTCTGTGTTTCCTTTTGTTGTCATGGCTCTAACATTCTTGGCTTTAGCTTTCACAGCATCTAATCCTGCTCCAGCTTTGGCCTCTCTTGTTAGAGCTTCCATATTATTTAATCTTTCCACAGGGTTTTCTCATGCATTTTCCTCCAATTCTTTTGCTTGGTCATCTGACTGATCATCCAATCCAGTCTCATTTCCCCCTCCCCAAACTAAATTGGAGGAAATTTGAACCTCCTATTGCTCCTTATTTTCCCCCAACTGTTCATTTGTAGACTTCTCTTAGTTTTGAACATCCCCCAAGAGTACAAGTACTTCTACTTCTTCTTCTATTGGAATGCTAGGCAAAAGGGCGGGTTCCTGGTTTATCTGAATTTGACCTATGAATTGCTTCGAGGTTCGGTTTCTTTGAGCTAAGGTCCATAAAAGTATTAATTTGATTAGGCCATTGTGGGTAAGGGAGGATTTTGGATGCTTGGTTTTTTGAACAAACCCCACCATATGGTGGAGGTCATTGAATAGATAAAATGGAATGTTCAGTTAGGCCCTATGGTGGAGATGACATAATATAGGAAGTTCAGAGTAATAAATAGTTTGATACCTACCTTCACAGGTGATATACTTATTGAGGAAAATGGCTACTTTAACCCATGGCCGAGGCAGTGACTGTAACGTTATCCCTTTCCTTGATTGACTAATTTTCTCCCCCTCTATCAGAAAATCCTGTATTGCAGCAACATTGGGGGTTATTCGACCAAACTAGGCTCTTCCCAGCTGATTAAGGCCAGTGACTTTAGCCACTATTTATTCAGAGACTTCTATACATAACCCTCGAACCTTTGAGTTGGTTTCTATAAGATTTAAGGAAAATTGTAGAGCCATCTCTCGATGAAACCCATTTAGGCATTGGAAGAATTCATTCTAGCCCGCAGCTTCAAAAATAGAAAAAACTTTAGCATTTCTTCTCAGTTCTCATGTATTTGGAGGTTCATGCTAAGCTGGTATACCCATGTTTGTTTGACATCAGAATTCTTTATCAGTTCGATAGATTACAGGTCCCAACAATGGGGGTTAAAGCACAGAGTATGCAAGAACAACTAAGAGTGGAGTTGGGTAAATTTAGAAAGTTTAAGAGCATGGAAATGTTTCGAATTTTATCCCAAGAGGTTATCAGGTAACTTAAATGACCATTAATTCATATGAGTGGACAGTTAACAGTATGTAGGTGTAATAATGGGCACAGAAAGGAAGGTATGATTAATTTTGTCAAATCTAGTTAACACTTAATCAAGTAAATAATCATAACCATACCTTCGAAAATATCCGATGAATGGTGACCTTTGAGAATAGTAAAGTGTGTGAACTACAGCCATTTAAAGTTGATCATTATTGCAGGCATGTTGTAATAACCTTTTTTCCTGGCAAACCAAAACAATCTTGTCAATCTTTCCCAAAACATAATGAATGTTGTTAAGTAAATCAAAATCGTTGTAATCAAGAATTGGGGCCAGATCTGGAGGAATCGCTAACCAAGGCTGTAAAGAGTTCTGCCAATAATAGAGGAATCACAGCCGCAGACTATAGAGAAATCAAGTAGTTTTCTAGACTCACAGCTGTGAATTATAGAAAAATTAGACATTTTATGGTGGAGTCACAGCTGCTGGAAAAGGTAAACATGGTAAAAATGGAATAGTGTCGTAGCTGCTAGAAACGGTAAAAATGGACAAAAGTGAAACGGTGTCACAGTTGCTGCAATCGAAAAAAATGATGGTGTTGCTACTACGTGGAATGGTGTAAAGGGTAATATTTTACAGTGTTGCAGCTGCAGAAAAATGGAAAAATACGCAACATTTTATGGTGTTGCAGCTATGCAGAATGAGGTAAAGGGAGGTATTTTATGGTGTTAAAACTATAGAAAAAATGAAAAATAGGCAAAGTATTACAGTGTTGCAGCTGGAATGAACTTGTTCAAGGAGTTTTCTTCTCATGCAGGAAGTTACAAAAGGACAACCCTGGTCGATAGGCCCCATCATGACCATTTCTCCTTAGGCACATCCCTACACATATTATTAAAAAAAAATGGATCAAGTGCAAAGGAAAAAGATAAAAATAATAGTAAAAATATCAATTTATTTATGTACAAAAATTCAATGTAATATTTACAGCGATTATCTAAAGATTGACAGGGGCAGAGAAAGATTCCTGCTCTTGTTCTAACTGGTATTCCGGATCGACTGCAATCTATGAAGTGAATGCATCTTTTGAAATGGGCTTATGGTATAGTCGGACCCCGTGACCATTAGCAAATAATGGTGCATGATTCTCATCAATGGTTACTAGGCGAACTGTTCCAATATCAAATACTTTGTCTACCAGGTATGGGCCCAACCATCTTGTGTGTAACTTACGCTTTAAGTCTCTTTTGAATATTGAATCGTATAATAATGCTCACTCTCCTTCACAAAATAATTTCTTTTTGATGAATTGGTTGTGCCAATTAGATCTATGTTGCTGGATTAAAACTGTCTGATCCACATCAACTAAACGGTTCTCATCAAGTGCATTCAATTGATTCAATCTTCTCTTCTAGGCTTCAGTCACATCTAAGTTTACCTCCATAGCTGTCTTCAAAGTCTTGATTTCAAATTCAATGGGGAAGACAACAAGTTTCCCATACACTGAGTCATAAGGAGAGAAATTTGTAGTATTGTGGCAAGTAGTACGATATGCCCACAATGCTTCCTAAAGTCTATCAGCCCAATCTCTACGATGGCTCCTGACCATTTTGGTAAGGATGGCTTCAATAAAAATTTTAGTGCTTTCTACTTGGCCACTAGCCTAGGGATGGTATGGTGAAGCTATCCGGTGCTGAATTTGGTACTTTTGTAGCAGAGCTTCAAATTGATGTGACACAAACTGAGGTCCTCCATCTGTAACCAATTCCTTGGGTACTCCAAAATGGGTAAATATTTCACAATACAGGAAATCAATCACAACCTAGTCCTTTGATTTCACCAAAGCCACAACCTCTACCCA
Source organism: Pseudotsuga menziesii (assembly GCA_001517045.1). Lineage (NCBI taxonomy): Eukaryota > Viridiplantae > Streptophyta > Pinopsida > Pinales > Pinaceae > Pseudotsuga > Pseudotsuga menziesii. The sequence continues at coordinate 252,009 of LPNX010493336.1, read as the reverse complement.
TTTCATCATGTAGTTGGTACAAACCAAGATGTAGGATTTATTCCTGGAATGAGGGCTGACAGAACCAACAAAATCTAAGGCCCATATGCCAAAATGTTCAACCACAAGTTGTGGTTGAAGAGGCATTTGATCCAATCTGTTAGGTTGTCCCATCCTCTAGCAGTTGTCACAAGACTGGACATATATTTTTGCATCCCTAAAAAGGGTCGGCCAATAGTATCCCATTATCATTGCTTTATGTCATGTCTTCCTATCTGCAAAATGTCCCCCATAAGGCTTGTCATGGCAGGCCTTCAAAATATGGAATATTTCATCTTCTCTTACACATCTTCTGATCTCAAGATCAGGGCCTGTTTAGAAGAGATGAACATCTATACAACAATATCTGGCACTCTGTTGAATAATTTTCCTCCTTTTTATTTTTGACAAATGTGTCAGAAGCTTTCTTGCAGCCAAGTAGTTAGTGGCATTTGCATACCAAGGGGACTGAGCTGAAACTACAAATAAGAGTTCATTTGGAAAAGAGTCTTCGACATGCAGATTATCATCATTGTTAGTAAAACGAGATAAGAAATCAATGACAACATTTTCTTTTCCAAGTATGTCTATAATGGTGATATCAAATTCCTGTAATAATAATAGCCATCTAGTTACCCGATCATTTGTAACAGGTTTATTCATTAGATATTTGATGGCCGAGTGGTCAGTGTGAACAAAGGTAGGATATCTAGTGATATAATGTCAAAATTTGTTAATGGAGTAAACAATGGCTAAAAACTCCTTATCGGTACAGTATAATTATGTTTAGCAGGGGCTAAGTAATTGCTAATATAATAAATTGTATAAGGTTCTTGACCATCCTGTTGTCCTAAAACTGCTACAATGGCGGTATCAAAGGCATCTGAAGAAATGTGAAAAGGCAGGGCCCAATTGGTCCCTATTAGGATGGGAGCTGTGGATATCTTCTCCATAAGTCTAGCATGCCTCATTCTAAGTAAATTGCACATCCTTCATTAACAATGAAAACAAAGGAGAGGTGAGTTTGGAAAAGTTTTCTATAAATCTTCTGTAATATCCAACATGCCTTAAGAAACTTCGCACTTCTTTCTGAGTTCCAGGAGTAGGTATATTTTTTGTTACCTAGATTTTAGAGGGGTCTACTTGGATTCCATTAGCAGAGATAAAATGCCCCAAAACTATCCCTTCACTCATCATCATATGGCACTTTTCAGTGGTCAAATATAGCTGAGTCTGTTCACAGCGAGTTAGAAACTTTTCCAAGTTTTTCAATGCTTCTTCAAAGTCTTTTCGATAAGGAGTAAAATCATCCATGAAAATTTCCATACTATCATTAACTAATTTTGAAAATATGCCAATCACAAATCTTTGAAATGTGGCTGGTGCATTGCATAAGCCAAAGGGAAGCACTCTGTATACAAAATTTCCCCAGGGACAGGTAAACGTAGTTTTATATTGGTCTTCAGGAGCAATCTAGATTTGACTGTACATGCTAAACCCATCTAGGAAGGAGAAAAAATTCTTCCTTGATAAGTTGTCATGTACTTGATTGATGAAAGGCAAGGGAAAGTGATGTTTCTGTGTTTCCTTGTTCAGCTCTCTATAGTCTACACATACTATCCATTTACCATTCTTCTTGGGTACTATCACTAGTAGAGACATCCACTCACTTTCTGAAATGGGATATATAAATCCCACTTCCAAGAGTTTCTGAATTTCTTCCTTCACTATGTCCCTAAGATTGGGATTCATTCTTCATTGAGGCTGGCGCACAGGCTGGGAGGCACTTTTGATATAAATGTGGTGGGTGCATAGATTAGAAGGGATTCCCTTCATGTCTATGTACTCCCAGGAAAATGTCCCGTTGTGTCTTTTGAAGAGAGTGATTAGGTGTTCCTGTTCATCTAGGGAAAGACTGGGATTGATATTCAGGGTTTCTACAGACTCTACCTCGAGAGGAACACTTTTTGAATTTTTCAACACTGGAATTATGTCAGTGTCACTGACTAATCTCTCCTCTGTGAGATTTTCTTGTGCCTCTTCACCTAAAGTAGCATTCAAGATCTGATAAATTTTCTTATTGACAGAAGTAGGTTCACTGATGAAATTATTAATGGAATCATCTTCAGTTTCATATTTAAAAGTCAAGGTCTTCCTTATCGTTAATAATGGTATAATTCCCTCTTATTCCTCTGGCTCCATCCATAATGAATTTTCAGCTTCTAATCTCGACCAAGATGGAGGATAGAGAGGGAGGTTCTTTATCTTGGTTCCATCTGATATGGTCATAGACCTAGACCAACAGCTGATGCAAGCATCAACTGTAGCTAACCAGGGCCTTCCCAGAATCAATGGGTGTCCTCCTAACTGCGACTTAGGTTGTAAAACCAAGAAGTCAGCAAGATATTCCCAAGAATCAACTTAGATAATGAGATCATGTAAGATTTATTCAGGTTTAATAGTGGATCTATTTGCCAGTTCTAAAACGGTAGGAGTTGGCCTGAGATTAGTGAGCCCAAGTTTCCTTACAGTTTCAATGGTTATGTCATTAATTACTATGCCTAAGTCTACCAGTACATTGGGTATTTGTGTGCACCCAATCTGCACAGTGACAATGGGATTCTGAGGATCATCGTATTTGGCCAAGAGGGTTTTCCCCATTATTCATTCAGATAATTTCCCTATGACATGAACAGTGGGAAGATCCCTAGGTTTTCTTCCTGGTTTCCTTGTACACAGATCCTGAATGGTTCTAGCATAGATAGGTACATCTTGAAGGGCCCGAAGGAGTGGAATTTTAACATAAATATTTTTTGACTCTCCTAAGAGGTTAAATTGAGGTTGCCCCACTACCTTTGGTAATATTAATATTTCAGGGTATGGTGGTTACCTAATCAATCATGTAGGCTGTGTGTCGATAAATGTGTCTTTTTGTGTTTCAGCCCGCATATTGGTAGGATGTTCAACGTCTTCAATAATGGGGGTCACTATATTGGATAAATATTGTTGGTTCATCCTTTCTTCAGGCACAAAGGATGGAACATCCTCAATGATCAAAGGATCCACTACCCTCCCTGATCGTAAGCGGATGTCGTTGCAGGGTAATAGAGTAATGGATTAAGTGGGCATGTTGGTAGTCTCAAACTGATGGAATTGTTTATTATTTGGGTTGGGGTTAGGTTAAGCAAGCAGCTGTGGTCATATTGGCATATTGGGGACAACATTATACTAGAGTTGCATCTGTGACTTCTGATAAGGCTGAGGATATTATTGAGGAGGGTACGGTTGATGAGGAAATGTTTGATGTTGAAGATATTAAGGAGGTTGGTTATGGGAGAATTGGTTCCCTGGATGGAAGTTCCTTGATCTAGGAGACCAAGAATTTTGTTGGTTTGGTGGATGTGTCCAAGGGTTCCAAGAGTTAAAATTTTGCATCAGAGGTTGAGAGGGATACCATTAATGGTTAGAATAAGATGAAGGAAATTGTGTATTCATGTGCTACATATCATTCCAATTATTCATGTTATTAAAAAATGGAAACAAGTCTAGAGCCACACCTTGATTTCAAGGTTGCCAGGTTTTTTTCTATGCAAGAAAGTAGGTTTGTTCCACATCTAGAGTTGATTCCTGCAGAACTGCCTTCACTTGAGGTAGTGAAGGGAATTCTTTTGTGTCATGGTTCAGCTCGCACAACCGACACACTTATACCTTGTCAAGCAGTAACTCCTTTATAGGGTGGTTCTTCCTACATTTAGGGAAGAATATACCAAGTGTGAGATCCTCTACTGCTTATTTCTGCTTTTCCCTCAAGACATCTATTTCTAAGGAGATGGAGATCATCATTTATGTCTTGAAATTTTTAAGGAGATTGCCTATTTTTTCCCAGGTGGCTCCTGCATTAGATGACTTTTTTGTTCTATCTAAGACATCATGTTATAATTTGTCCCGTTTGTCCCATTTGTTGTTCCTGGAAGATCCCCTGGAATATCTTTTGCACAGTTCAATGATATTTTCAAAGGAGTCCTTTGAGATATCCCCCTTTCCTAACAAGTTCAACATGTCTAGGAAATATTCCCTAATCTCATGAAGTAGGATTATTTTGAGCACATATAACCCCATATTAGTCTGTTCAGCTCTTTGCACATTATATAAAATCCTTTCAACAAAATGTTATAGACTTTCATCGTCCCTTTGTACCATTTTAAACAGTTCTTCTCTCTTGTCCTTGGTATTGCAATACTCCTGATATTTCTCCAGGAACACCTGTTTCATCCAGTCCCAGGTAATGAAAGTTCCCCCTCCTAGGCTCATGAACCAACGTAATGCACTATCTTTCAGAGTGGTAGGAAAAAGTTTCAACTTCTGTGCATTGGTGGTGTAGTCATAGCTGCGACAGAGGATGTCAAATTCAAAAAGAAATTCATCCAGATCCTCTGCGGCTTTTCCATAAAATCAAGGCAACACTGATGGTGATATGTTTTTCAATGGGGCTATCCCCTCTGGCTGTTGAATTGGGAACTGAAGTATCGCAATCGTCCCTTTAGGTGGGGATTTACCCTTGTGATGATGATTTTTTCCCATTGCTTCTTCATGATCTTTAGGATCGCATCTGTTGCTCATATCTTCTTCTACTTTATCCTCTTCGTCCTTCCACTTATCGTTAAATTTTTTATGGAACTGTGTCCACTCCTCTTCAGTCACAACCTTCCCATTGATGTGATAGATCGGATCTCAGTTAATTGATCCCACAGTACTAACTCTGTCTTCCTTCGTAGGGATATCCGAGGGTGTTGTAGCTCCTCGTGTGTTGTCCACTATGGAAACCGATGCTCCCACTATAGGGGTAACTGGGCTTCTTCTAATAGGTTTTTCCTGATGGAGAGCCCTAGTAGAAGAATTGGTCTTATCAACTAGGTCATCAATGAATGTTCTTCTTCCCAATGTTGGATTTCGCCCACAGCCTCAACCACCTACGATGTTAGTGTTTCTGGGGTTCTGGGATTTATAAGATCGTCACGATGTACCCTTCTTGTATTCATGCAACCCAAAACATGCAAACTTAAGACTAAATAAGAATGAATAAATATAATTATTCGATGCAACTAGTATAGTGTCAAAAAATTATCCTCCTCGGCAATGACGCCAAAATGTTGGGCACCCTATATGCAAGTTAATTAAAGCCAACATACAGAGTGTTCAATATAAATTGTCAACCCAGGGAAGTCTCTTATTTCAAGGATAATGTGCACTATATATGCTTTGAACACTAAGTAGCTGATGTTGTAAATGAATGACCCTACTTTCCTATTCAGTCGAACTCATCCCATAATCTACTTAATCTAGCTTACCTTCTTAATAATGCAATCACAAATACCTTCTTACAATCCTTAATCTAGAATTAAAAGATTCAGGAAATAAACATCTAGATTACTTTTGTAGAAAGTTCAATCTTTAATTACCAAACCATCTAAAGATCCATCTGAACTATCTTGATTCAACTTATTCTAGAAATCCAAAGTATAGGAATTAAGTTCTACAATTATAAATGTGAAGGAATAAACTGCAAGGATCTAAAGAAAACAACAATTGAAAGACTTAGGGATAAACAGGGCTGTCACAACTATCACATAGTTGCATAAGAGAAACTTAACCTACATAGTTGACTGTCACACCATAGCATTGCAGTTTATAGGGGATGCAATTACTGATCATTCAAATGAACACACCACAAATCGATAACTGTTGCAATTTACTATAAATAAATGAATTTATCACAAAATCCAAACCACAAAACAGAATAAATAAAATACCTAATTAACTCAGCAATCCCTGTGGGAAGGCGAGCCTAACATTCACACAGAGATGCTTGAAGTAGTACACATTAGAATGCCGAGATCTAAAGAATCAAAATCCTTGTATTAAAATGCCAGATGAGCACACAACCTTAGTCACAACTAATACAATAAGTTTGATTAATTTTTCAACCCCTGGCTCAGAATAGTTCCCAGTATTTATACAATTACAATCATAACATCTTCCCACTATTATTGGGCAGCCATGAAGATCTCTGATCTTCAGGCTGCCCCAATTACGATAAACTATTACAGTCATGGAAAGATGAAAGCAGGAAATATAGGAAGGCTGTTACTCGAGCCAGAAATGATGATCATGATCAATTGAGAAGATATTCCATGGATTGCAGCTATTCTTGAGCAGAGGCGCACTGTTGCCTCTGAATCTGTTTCATCCTGTTGCATCTACCTTTGTACATCTCACGTGGAATAGTATCCCTTGATTGCATTCTTTGGGAAACAATGGAATGGATGGCGATCATCTCAACAATGAATGGTCATCCCTATCTTGGCATGTTCATCCTGCTACACCTGTATCCTTTACATCTCAAATTATCTTTATAAAACCCCATAGGTTAGCATAATTTACGATGTAAATCCCTGATTACAACAATCCTAAGCATTAATAAAATAAGACAATTATTAACCATACCTGTATGAACTGAGGGACCGAGAGAAGGAAAAGCATTTGTTTAGTGTACATAATAGAGTAGTATGAGGAAAAAAGAGGTAGGTAAAGGTGGTAAAAAAGGGGTCATTTCTGGTCCCAACACCGACACCAGAAAGTATCAACACAGTCTGCACTTCTCAGCGGAGGAGATTTCCTCAATAATCATCAAATGAAACACATGAAAAATGGGTTGCAAAAACTCTAGAAAGAGTTTTATGGCGTGTGCCATCGTGGAAGAGCCATGCTTCCCTTCACATGGGCTCCTTAAAAACACTATCAATCCTCTAGACGGATTTTATGAAAACCCTATCTCTATAGTTTAAATTCATATTCTTGTATAGATTGTTAATATATGACCAATCCCTTACCATTTAGTACTAGCAACTTTAGGAGCTATGACTTTGAATTTTCCATCAGGTGCTGGTAACATAGGTTTATCGATGATTTTCCTACAATAAAAGGAGATACATCGTGCGTTAGTTCGCAAGAACTAAGTAAGATGAGTATCGTAGGATTTTGTTACCTTTCTGAGTGAGTTGTTATGGAAAAATCTCTATGATCCACCACTTTAAATACATAGGTAAGTTATCCTCGTCGTGTTATAAACATAAGAATTAGATAATGTAACATGTAACCAAACATGAATGAAATAATAGCAGAGCATTAGTAAAACAGATAAAATATACATAACTACAAAGTACGTCTGAATATAAAATAATGAAGTTTAATCATCGTTTTCACATAGGAATCATACAAAAAGGAAAACAAAACTAGAAGTTAGGCGTAGTTCTTTATCAAGTTTGTAATTCTGTAGTTAAGAAAAGATGTTCGTTAAGATCTTAGTATTATTATTAGTCCCATGATTATATTTCTTTACATATTTTAGGGACGTTACAAGTGGTATTCAGAGCTTATTTTCAACCACTAAAAGACTTGATGGGCGCTACTGAGCATCCATTGCAAAAGTAAACTTTTCAAAACTGTATTAGTAATTTTTTGTCCTACAGAAAATTATTTGTTGCTAAATTTTTAAATTGCATATTTAAAATAAGATTCCAAAACAATGATGAAGAAGAGGACAACAGTCGACAAGGGAATTTGAATTCCCCAACATGAAAATAAGAACTTCTGGTCGAATTAAATTTTGACCTACTGAAGACCATACAAAGTCCGCAAAAAGACTTAAAAATATTTAAATATGATAACATGATGTAGCTAAAATAACAGAAAGCAATCAATCAAGATTTACTTTAGAGCTTGCCAAGCGTAAACCGTCATGGAAAACCTACCCATTCAACCAATAAATCCAAGGAATATTATCATTGTAAAAGGACTAGCAATCCAAAGGAAGAGGTAAGAGAAGAACACACACCGGATATTCCAAAAATATAATATCTTAGTATTTCTAGTGATGGTTCCCTCTCTCCTTGCAGAAAAAGGCAGAAACATGATAACAACCTTCAAGGATAATTTCAAAATATAAAATCCACAACCTATGAAGGAGAGATGAATAATAGGGATAATGATGAAGAATGGAACCTAGGTATGAGAAAATACATTCCTGTACACAACTACTCTAGTGAGATGAAATCCCCACTAGACATTTACAATTTAAATGGAAAATAAGTTAGATGGTGGAGAGACCCAAAGCATACTAAAAAGGATGAAGTAAAAGTAATCAAATGGAGTAATTTTTGGAGAATATTGCAGGAGAAATACATGTCTGAAATATTACTTGACAGAAAAGTAAAAGAATTACATGAGTTACATATGGGATCCATGCCCATGGATTCCTCTATCCACAGATTTTTAGGTCTATTGCATTACATACCTTACATAAAGGATGAAAATGTCAAGATACAATAGCTTTTAGGGTGTCTTCCTCCAAATTTTTGAGAGAGAATTGAGTTTGACATGCCCAAAAATATGGATGCTACCTTACAAAAAGATAGGAATTGTTATGAACATGGACAACTAAGGTAGGAAAATATAAGCAAAAGTCGAGACAAGTATAGGAACTTCTCAGACAATTGAAAACCTAGTTTTAAATCACCACCATACAGAAAACATAAAAATAGTTTTTCATCTAACATAAATTTCAATAGGACAGGTGCAAGGCCAAATGTGCCCCCACCAAATACAGACATACCAGCAACAAACAAAGGATCCAAGGCTTCCTTGATTTAGGTTAACTATTGGAAATTCCAAGGGCCTCATTATGCTAGATATTGTCAAAACAGAACTAATGGATCCCTACACAACCTACAAGAAGACACAACAATAGAGTACATGGCTAGTACACCGAGGATCTATGCATCACCTAACGACCCACAAGAATACCATCAGGTCTCTATGGTTGAAATAGAATGTAAGTTTTCAAACACTTCTATTTCGATTTTGATTGATCCTGGTGAATTTCAAAGCTATGCATCACCCAATATTGTTGACACATGTAAACTAAACAAATTATAACATGAGAAAACATGGTTGGTACAACTAGCCACTAGTACAAAAAGAAATCTTTCAGGACTAGTGACAAACTTAGGTAGACATGAACGGGTTTCCAAGTAAGGTAGATCTAAATATTTTACCCTTAGGATCGTACGATGTACTCATAGGAATATATTGTTTGGAAAAACACCATGTCATGCTTTCTTGTACAATAAATTCAATCTTGTGCATGAATGGCCAAGGGAATCAAACAAAGATTCAAGGCATACCTAGGAAGGTTTCCATTATACAGGTATCCACTTTATAAGTGAATAAGTGTATTAGGAATGGTTGCAAACTCTTTGCAGTGAACATCCAGGATGTAGAATTTAAGGATGTATTTACCGAGGAAATATAGGGATTACTCCGAAAATGAGAATTAGATTTATGCATATAGGGATTCCCCATACTGCATGAGTGCACCAGAATTGGTGAAGCACAAGTTACAGTTACATGAGTTAATAGAGAAGGGTTATAGCCAGCCTAATGTGTACCCTTGGGGATCACCTGTACTTTTCATAAAGAATAAGGAAACTACAATGTAAATGTGAATCGATTACCACCAACTCATTAAGATGACCATCAAGAACCGTTACTGACTCCCTAGGATCGTTGACTTGTTCAATCAACTTGGAGGAGAAAATATATTTTTAGATATCAACTTGGGGTCCATATATTATAAGATATGGATCCATGATGAATATATACACAAAACAACCTTTCGGACTCAATACGTTCATTACAAGTTTGTGGTAATTCCTTTTGGGCTAACCAATGCAGCAAAATTTTTTATGTGCATGATAAACAATATATTTAATAAATACCTAGATAATTTTGTACTGGTATGTATATTCGACATACTAGATTACTCGAAGAGTAAAGAAGAACATGAGCAACATCTCCACATAGTACTAAGGGTGTTACGTGAACACTAGATCTACGCTAAGCTTCAGAAATGTGATTTTTATAGATGATAGATACAATATCTAGGTCACATAATTTCCAAGAAAGGAATAGTTTTTGACCCATAAAATATTAAATCCATCGAATAATGGCCTACCCCTACCTGTGTCACATACATTAGGTCATTTTTGGGATTAGCAGGATACCATCGAAAGTTCATTGAGAAATTTTCAAGGATTTCCTGTGTCATGAATTCCTTACAAAAGAATTCAAACAAATTTTTGTGGACAAACAAGTGCAAGGAACGCTTCTAGAAGCTTAAACAACTTTTGACTACTGCACCTATACTACGAATTGCAGATCCCAATGGGGATTTCTTTGATTACAAAGATGCAAGCAAGGAAGGACTTGGTGGATTCCTCATGCAAAATGATTGTGCGATATGTTATGAGTCAGGAAAATTAAAGGAACATGAACAAAATTATCACACCCATGATCTTAAGCCAACATCCATTATCCATGCATTAAATATGTGGAGGCACTACCTTGTGGGGAAGAAGTTTCTTTTGAAGAAAGACAACATGAGTCTGAAGTATTTGTTCAACCATACTGATCTAAATGCCAGGCAGGCCATATGGTTGGACTTCCTTAGTGAGTGCCACTTCAAATTAAAACATATAAATGAAAAGGAGAATAAAAACATTGATGCTTTAAGTTGACAGGCTCATATGTTGTATGAGGTAACTTTGAGCCTAACCGATTCATATTTGCACGATAGGATCAGAACGAAAAGAAGAGTTAACTATTTCTATGTTGAAATACTAAAAAATATTCACGAAGACATGTTTTTTCAACAACAAAAAGGATATAAGGAAGATGAGACCAGAATATTGTGGTCCAAGGAGAAATTGTATGTTCCAGAAGGAGGAGACATCAGGTCCAATTTCCTAACAAGGTTTCATCAAAATCCCTACTCGTGGCATTTGGGATATCAAAACATGATATTAGGAATAATGAAAAGATTCTTATGGACTAAGTTAAAGGCCAATATAGAATTATTAATCGCAAAATGCCAAGATTGTCAGTTGGTGAAAGCTCAGCACCGACATCCTTCAAGATTAGTACAACCGTTACCCATTTTGGAATGGAAATGGGAAGCTATCAGTACAGATTTTCTTACATGTATACAAAAGAGAAATAAATAGAATGATTCCATCTTTGTAGTGGTTGACAAGTTGTCTAAAGAGACAAACTTTATCCTGGTTAAGTCAACTTACAAGGAAGTTCATATTGCTGACATATTGTTAAACGAGATATTTCGATTGCATGGGATACCCAATGCAATCATCTCAGATCCAAATAGAAAATTTACTAGTAAATTTTGTTGGATTATATTATTTACCCACTCAATACTTAGGATAAAATAATTAATAATTATTTGATTAATTATCTACCCACTAGATTAATTAGTTGGCATCCACTTACACCTTAAAGTAAACATATGCCATTTATACCCCAGGAATGATTTATTTCTGATTATGGGTTGATCTTGACCACTTTATGGACATCCAATATTTGTAAATAGTTCTTTACTACACATTCTTCTTTATTCTTCTATATCATACTCTTATGTGGATAAGGTAAAGCTAGTTAACTAGGAAACTGGGTTCTTTTGTTTCCAACCCATCCTTGATGAATTTCTCTCCATTTTGTAGGATTAGAAATATTTTCCATCACTCTTCACAAATCACTCATTCCTTTTCTAATTCATGTGGTCCTTGACTGATTTGGGAAGTGATTTAGGCACCTATGGGCGTTTGCTATATTTTGGTAAGTCGACCTTTTTGATATTTATGAGTTGTCCCCATAAAAATCAATTTCCCTATGAGGTATGTACTATTTATTTACATTATTGTTCATCATTATTCAATGGAAGGATACACACCAATATTCATCTCTTCATTCATGTGATTTATTATATTTCTTCTCTCTGGTTTTCTTGTGTATTCTTGTGAGATTTCTTAGTAGCAAGATCTATTTCCTGTGCTTATTATTAGAATATTTTATCATAGCATTGAAGTTATTATTTATACATGGTGTAATATAATAAATATTAATCAATTTCTATAGTGTTGAGGAGTGCATCCAGTCTCCTATCCCTCTCTGAAGAAGAGCTTCTCTAGCTTACAATATTTTGTCGTATTTTTGTTTTCCAGGTTACATACAATATATCCTAGAGCATGTCAACAACTTCAATATGGATTCAAATTTTTTTTTCCTATATCCTTTCATCTATGCTTATTGGAATCCCAAGATAAGCGCATACTTGAAGATGCAATGTCTCTTTGAAGTCTCCATTGGTGCATTGAACGAACCTGAGTCTTATGAAGGGAAGATTGATTGGATAAATAATTTTTATAAAGATTTTGGTATTATGTGTTTGGTAATGTCTCCAAATATACATCATCTCACATATTCTGTTAAATATCCATTTGAGCTTTGGAACAATTTGGACAAAGCTTTTGGTGTGCAAGAAGTAGAAGATGAAGCATGGAGAAAGCCCAACATCTCCTCAAGTTCTCTCTCTCAATATGTATTGGCATCTAAATTCTCTGATTAATTTTATCATGAGGAATAAGTTTCTCATACATTTCATGTTTCGTATACCCTTTTTGATTCGAATGCTTCCTCCTTCAATGAAGAAGTAAATATTGAAGAGTCGTCTTTTTCTATGTCTATTGAAGGTGATTCTTCTTGTTGTGATACTAATGATGAAAAAGAAGTAACATATGGATATGATATTGATATTTATGGTTATCAATTCACCCAATAATTTTTATTTATATCTCCTACATTATATTCTGATATCCATGTGCCAGATCCTTCACACATTCTGCATACCTCTCTCGATGATCGCGTGCAACCTAGTGAATTCCAGGATGTTTTCTTAGCCAAATAAAGTCCTATTAATGTCATGCCACTTACTATACTTGATATAATCTACTTATGCATCTCCTCATTTATTCTTTCCATCAATACTCAGAATCTCCTTGAATATTTTGAACATCTCCTTCTTTCCTTCTTCCATACAGAGGATTCATTACCAGTGTATTCCCATGAATCTACTGATATGCTTATATGTCATACTTTGGATTCAAATATAGAAGCATGCTTGCAGGTTGATACATAAATATTACCAACATCCATACCATCTACCATACCTCTGAATAATCCTAAGACTATACAAATCCCAAGTTCACTAGTTGATTCCTCATTGGTCTCTTATGCAGTGATACTTATCTTACATGGTTGGAAGTCATTCGTATCCTTAAATGGTTAGTTATCAATGAGCTTAGTAATATTTTGGATTGATATTAAACATGTTTGTATTTGTTCTAAGCACTTATGGTTTAGATCTCATGTCCATCCATCATTCATAATTTTACACCTATTAGTTTTCCCTAGTTTCTCATAGCTTTCCTAGTCTATCCCATATCTGCATGGAGTCACTAAAGCCTTTATATTAGCTTTTCCATATGCTAATATTTATGATATATAAGAGTATTATCAGCCTCATATAAGATCTGGAAAGGTGCTACATCATATTAGAATATTGACATGTGATTCACAACACAATTTTGCAGCTATTCAGGGAATTGAGTGTGTAACAAATTGTCTTAATTTTTGTACTCTTTATGAAGGAGTATGCACAAATATCTTTTCCATTTTCAGATTATGTGTTCAAATCAGATTTTAAGAAAAGAAAGAAGCATTCAGATAATGCTAATACTTCATCAGTTGATGAGATACAAGGAGTCTCTCCTCTTCCTTCTTGCAGGTTCTACAGTCTAGCGCATGATCATGGAAATCATGATTTCTTCATCAAGTATTCTATCCAGAAGTAGTTCATTCATATCATTCAAGTGAAGATATAGATATTTTAAAGACATACTATTTAAAGTTTTGTGCCTTGTCCTTTCTTGAGGGAGGATTTTCCTGATCTGGTTCTTCCTCTTTCCTCAGTTTTTTGGACATAATAAATGTTAAAGGTTGACCATAGCCTTATTAATGGGACCTATATGCATCCATATGAATCTATATTTTTCACTTACCATCAAAAATTGATACTTATAGTTGGGTGTTGTAATATATTAAGCCCACTCATTACTTAGGATAAAATAATTAATCATTATTTGATTAACTGTCTATCCACTAGGTTAATTAGTTGGCATCCACTTGCTCCTTAAAGTAAACATGTCACATGCACAATTTTGAAAAAAACAATTCTAGATTATTTGAGGAACATTATGTTAAAATTTATGCTAATTTGTAATTGATTACCAGTGGGGTCAAGAATATTTAATGTAAATTCAGACTATTTTATTTATAAATAAATAAATGAGGAGACAACAGCTTAAGAGAGATTTTAAAAGAGTGTTTACTAGTCAAATTGGTGGAGGAGACTGGGTGGAGAGAAAACTGACATGTGGCAGCATCCTCAAACCACTTCCATTTTTTGTAGTTGGAAACCTCCCTATATTTGTGGTCATGATTCCCCAAGAAAGTGGAATTAGAGCAGGTGGCTCAATTAATGAAAAATGACCTAGAAAGACCTAGGAATCTCTATAAAATTTCCCATTGAAGAGAGCTGAGGTTGCTCATTCTAGAGAAATGATCATTCAGGGTGAATGAATTTACTTTAGAGAAATTCAATGGAGGGGAAATATAGAAATTGTTTGAGGGGATAACTGCTGAGATTGATCTAGTTTTAGTTTTTAAGCTAAAGATCATACTGCTGAGAGCATATTGTTTTTACTGAGCTATTGAACTAGTCAGGTGACAGAGGGTTCTACAGTTGCATTCTCCACCCATTTCTCAGCTAAGAAGACTAGGAATAGGCTTGAGGGTCCTCAGAAAGTGCTCTTTGAGCGCTCTCCAGGAGATTGGTAGGGAGGAACGGCCTCCTAAAGATGTTGTCGTCTTGTCCTTAACAGGTTCTATTTTATTTGTTTACTGTCTTATTGAAGTGAATCATAGGTTATGTATTACATGCGTGTTAAATGTTTAGGATTACAAATGAAAATAAATTGTGAAATGTTAGATGTTGTAGGAATTATAGATTTTAGCATAAATGTAATGAATATCTATTGACTAAAGTAGATAGAAATTAGATTTCTAAGTTGTGTTTTTCAACACCTTGTTTTAAGCCATACTCTAGCACAGTTATATTGTTTAAAGTAAATGAAATAATTTTTGTAATTGAATGAGAATAGTAAATATGATTCTGCATCTATATGTAAATGAAAATGGACTTTATTTCAGTGTTTACAATACAATGAAAATACAGTGTTGTAGTTTGTTTATATTTATTGTTTTATTTAGTCTATTTAGATGAAGATACAGGTAAAAGAAATAGTAAAATACACTAGTACCACAGTATTAATATACTGTTAAGAAAGAAAAGTTTATAGGAGATAATAACTAATATTCAAGAAAATATATAGACAAGTTAATAACTACACAGTTCTTGAAATATTAACTTAATCTTAAACTATTACTTATTAAAACAAGATTAGAGTTTCATTTATAAACACTTCATTTATGCAAGATAAACAAACTTCTAGAGTTAACATTATTTTCTCTACAGAGCTCTAAATCAATATAACTTACAGAGTGGTAAATAAAACTAAATGTGTATATCTAAATAATAAACGAAATAAACTAAGAATTATATATAGTTGTGCATTTTAAAAAATTAAAACCATACAGGTTTATAGCCTGTGAAAAATTAAGGGTCGAAACCCCTTCAAGCATTCTTTTCACATACAAATTAATCCTATATAAAATAAATCCAGTTACATTGCTAACTAAGAATTAAAAATAACAAGTAAACTATTAACTATGTATTAGACTGACTACAGTCTTATTCTTGAAAATAAAATGTATTTTATAAATATTTTATCAGTAAATTAAATACTTCATTGACAGGTTAATGAAACAATAATCCATATGTAAAAGTAAAACTGAAACCAATGAGAATAGAGCTCAATTAATAAATAAATAAGAAAACATTTACACAAGGGTCCTTTCCAATAAACCCTAACTAATATACTTTCTGGACTGATAGTGTAAAACCTATAAATTTTACATTTTGACTGTTCCACAGTCTTCATCTTTAAACTAACTATTTATAAGTATTTTTATTAACAGTAAATCACTTTACTGATAGATGAAGAATAAAACCCTTTTTATAGTATTATCTTTTAAAAAGATTGAATAGAACAAACTAGAATAAACGAGACAGGAGTATTTTAAAACCCTGAGTACAGGAGGATACTTATAATTTAAAACCACAGTATTGTATTATGAATCCATAAGGCTGAAATCTCTGTTACATAACCAAAAACTACATACAAATCATGGCTTAAGATTCTGAGCTACCCAGCGAACACAACAAGGTTTTTAAAAACAAAAAAACTGGGTAATAAGAAAAGCTAAACAATTAAACCATTGAAGGAACCGAAGCCATGATTCCCTTCAACTGTAAACTCCTTCCAACAATTTGCAAGTCCAAGCCATTTCGTTAATTAGAAAATTATTCGTTGTATTAAAAACCAAGATAGAAAATTAATGAAAGAAATAAGTGCAGGGAAAAACTTTTACCGGCATTGTAACGTCCATGACCCTCTGACCGGCGAAGAGGACGCTACCATGGCGTTAACCATCCAAGCTAAGAGCCCCATGAACATGTGAATTCATAAAAAATGTTGAAACAGAGTGCATTGAAGTAGAACATACACGGATGCAATTATTTGTCATACACAGCGGAAGAAACATTCATTCATACAAGCATTCATTCAACATGTCCATCATAATCAGTAACAGTAAATAGGATTGCAGAAGTAAAATAGACAAGGTTACTTATCTTATAAGAACTCATTCCGAAACCAGCTACGTCGCTGCAACGTTCCACCCAACCATAGGCCAACGTGCTCCTTAATCTCTCAGGAACACTACCACCCCCGAGCTAGGCATGATTCTCCAAGGAATAAGGGAACAAGCAGGCTTACACATAGCTAAGGATACACAAAACACAGCCAAGCCAACATGGTCAGGTTTATCAGGCCATCAAGGAGCTGGGAAAGGCTAAATGCTAAGCTGGTGAGCCCATTACAAAGCCGGGAACACCTACACCAGAACTAGCCTAACTTCTAGGACACCCACACACACCCAACACAAGGAATCAGTCCCTTCTCTGCTACACAGTCCCTTCGGCCCTGGATTCCCTTCGAGTACTATTCAGGGGTTGTGGAGAAGAAATCCAACCCTCTAGCTCTTTCTATGTGGTTTCCAAACACACCAGGTTTATCAAGCAACCCAAGCCCCCATCCTTGCTCCCAACACAGTCTGAAGACCAACCATTGCACTCATGCAATCATTTAGTTGTCACAGCTTAAACAGGGAAACGACTCCCAACCGAATTATACCATCCCAAACGTATCAGTGAACACAGCTGTAGCTAGGGTTTTACCCCTAGCTTGTGCGAATGAGCACCTACTAAGGAGAAGTGACTCCTTAGTAGCAGTTTAGTAAAATGTAAATGAAAATGCTAAATAGAAAAACGAACTACTCTAAATATATGCATGAAACAAAAAAACAAAATGTAAAGAATGGTTTTTATATTGATATTACCTCCGATGTGAAGGTTGGTGAAGCTCTTTTCAGTGATCCAAGACGGTTTCTCCAAGCTCCAGCCTGCTCCTTCTCCTTCTCCGATGGTGGAAATGGGCCAAAAGGGGCTCTCAATGGTGAAAGTAGCTCAAGGGTGAGCTAGGGCTTCCATAGTTTTTTTGGTAGAGTAAGGATGCTTATGATTGTGGATGTGAAATAAGGGGTCTCCATCACCTATTTATAGTTTTTTAGTGATGGAGTGCTGGCCCATGGTTTTGGAAACCATATGGTTTAGGGCAGCTGTTTTAGGATTTTTTCCTCCTTTTCCTCATTATTTTATATTTTTTCTTCCCTTTTGGGGATTTTTGCTATTTTAGAGGAATTTTGGATATTTTTGGAGGAAAAAAGGGGTTTTTTGGCCTTTTGGAGGCATTTTAGGCCTTTTGGAGGCTTTTTAGATGGTTTTATGGCCTTTTGGAGGCTTTTTAGTGGTATTTTCAGGGTTTTTAAGGGAAATATGGTAGGAAAATGGACAAATGAGCCATGTAGTGGGGTAGATGAGGTAGTGAACATTTTTTGGGTGTTAACAGATTGCCCCTTGATGTGCGAGAGCAGGAGCTCATCGTATGGCTGATGGACATCATAAGCCATATATGGTTTTCTTGGGGTGTGGAGAAGAGAAGAAACAAATTGAAGCCCGGAACAACGATCCTGAACCAACTGCAAGAACTAAAAGTACATAACCTCAATAATGGATGAGGAATCATCTGATCATATGGATGAGGCGGGCATTCCCATGCTCGTATCAGGATATACCATAATAATGAAAATGGGGTCCAAAATATGGGGACCTGACATATATATGGCCTCAAATACTGAATGAGGAAGAATCTCAATATATGGACGAGGCGGGCATTCCCATGCTCATATCAAGATATATAAAAATAACTGTGAGGCCCGAAAAGGGGGACCTGTAGGATACATAAACAACCACTGTGTATATCATAAGGGTCTAGAAGGGACACAAATCTGGAAAATACTGCTGGGCTGACCATGTCTGAGCTGAAAAACTGATGCACTGGAATGACAGCAGTGCTACTGAATATGGTACCAAAGGAACTGATGAGCTGTAATGACAAGGGTCATACTCGCAATGGTACACTGAACTGGAACTGAACTGGGTACTCAAGGAAGCATGGAACTGGGTGGCTTCCGACTACAATCGCCAACGTAGCCCGAACATCCACGGGAACATAGAACTGGGCGTTCCGAAGTGACTCACCAATGTGCTAGAGTCGGGGGAAATCCGGCGTCTTCGACAAATAATGGAAGGGATATAAATCCTGTGCGATTCTCAATGATGCGATCAAGGTGCTGAAGTCGAGCATGTGAGAAACAACCATTCGGAGAGGCAATGATGACTCCTCCCAAAATGGTCCGTAGGCACTCACCACAGATGGTGATGGGTCCAAGGTGCAGGGGCCTCTGGGTCTATCCTCTGGAATAGAGGGGCTGTCGTCGACAGAGGGAGACCTACAACTATCAAGGCAATGATGTTTCCTTGACAGGAGCACGAGGTGGAAAACCGAAATGTGATAGTACTGATGGCAGGATGGATAAACTGGGGGAAATAACTGGGCAAGTAGAGTGGGGGACTCAAACTTCCTTTGTTCAGAGTATGGGGGCGGGGAGGATTGGGCAGCATATGAAACTAACTAGTGGTAAGGGGGTCATAGTTGTATTGGATCTGGGAGAGTAACTGGGATGAGGGAGACTCAAGATGTGGTAAAATGGAAGGAGACTGCAGAATACTCTGAACAAAGGCGACCTGATTGGGGGTGCTGCCGAGAGGATCGATCATAGCGCCAAGAGGCACGGGTGGACTTCTTCATGGGTTAGGGAACTAGAAGAAGTGTGTATATAAAATGGTACTGTCATGTGGATTTATACGAGCCCAGGACAGTTCATGCTCGTGGTTGCTTTCAATTTTAAGGAGTCTGAAAGCAAATAAGAAGACTCTAAAGTAATGGAATGGTACTGTCGTGCGGATTTTACGAGCCCAGGACAGTTCATGCTCGTGGTTGCTTTCAATTTTAAGGAGTCTAAAAGCAAATAAGAAGACTCTGAGGTGATGGAATGGTACTGTCGTACGGATTTTACAAGCCCAGGACAGTTCATGCTCATGGGTGCTTACAATTTTAAGGAGTCTGAAAGCAATAAGAAGACTCTGAAGTAATGGAATGGTATTGTCGTGTGGATTTAATGAGCCCAGGATAGTTCATGCTCGTGGGTGCTTCAATTTTAAGGAGTCTAAAAGCAATAAGAAGACTCTGAAGTAATGGAATGGTACTATCGTGTGGTTTTTACGAGCCTAGGACAGTTCATGCTCGTGGTTGCTTTCAATTTTAAGGAGTCTGAAAGCAATAAGAAGACTCTGAAGTGAGGGATAAAAGTATATCGAACAAAAGCAATGGCCAGGCAAGGAGGAAGTGTTCAATCAAGGAACATTTATGATGACCAGGAACAAGGGTGAGGGGGAACACTGGTGGGCCTCCTTGCGGGGTGAATGAATGGTGGCAAAATGACGAAAAATTTGCAGTATGACAGGAGTGGAGGGCTCATGTAAAAAGTGTGGAACAATCTGATGGCGGCCGATGTGGTGAGCAAATCGAGGCAGCAAGGTGTCAGGACACAATGTTGAAATTGTACCAAGTGAGAGCGAGAAATGATCTCAAGCGTCATCACGAGCTCGGAAAGATGAATCTGGCAATATAAAAAGTGTGAAAAACGGAGAACGGCCGAAGTGGCGCGTAAACCGAGGCGACTACCGGTGTCTAAAAAATGGGCAAAAAATGACGTAGAAAAAATAATGCAACGAGGTGACCATCGTGGCGGTCTCGTTGTGCTGATTTCAATGGTGGAAACGGTTCAGAAAATGGAATCCGTACGGATTCAGAACGGCCAAAACAAGAAAAAAAAAGTCAACGGACTATAAATAGTAAGTGGGCCCAACATGACAAGTGTCATTTGTACTATTTGACTTTGACTAGAGATCAGAGTGGACCAGAGCTGAGGTGGCATTTCTGGACGATCCGACCGGCTGATTTCAAATCTGGGAGATACAGGTATTCCGTCAAACTCATTCCTGCATTGTCGTTGGGTTCGGGGGGGGGGGGGGTAGTGGGTCCCAGGGTACTCTTTGTATGGTACATGTGGGGTGGACCGCGGGTTAGCGGGTCAGAACCGCGGTCAAGGACCGCGGGTTTAGGTTCGACAGCCACGGTTAGGGACCGCGACTGTAGGCCTGACAGCCGCGGTCATGGCCCGCTAGAATGTGGCACCAGCATTTTTTAGGCCAAAAGGCATGACGCGATAGGAAAAGGTGCCCCATGGGGTAGTAAAGGAAGTTTTGTACTAGTCTTCCTTTCGGATTTGGATCTGATTTTATCCGAAAAAACCATCCATGAACGAGAGGACTTCATGCCCAGCACACGCATCAATGAGATGGTCAATAAATGGCGTGGGGAATTATCTTTGGGACAGGCGTGGTTTAAATATCGGAAGTCAGTGCATACTCTAATGGTGCCTTGTTTTTTGTTAACAGGAACCGAGTTTGAAACCCAGGTGGTATAGGCAATGGGATAAATGAATCCTGCCGTGCACAGTTTCTCAATCTCTGCTTTGACAGCTGGGAGTTTTGAGGGATGAATGGGACGTTGTTTCTGATGAACGGGGGGTACATCAGGCCATGTGTCAATGTGGTGCTCTATAATGGCAGGGTCAAGACCGGGCATTTCAGTATAGGACCAGGCAAAGACATCACGGAATTCTCTGAAGATTTTTTTGTATTCCTCAAGCTCTTGTTCACTGCAAGAGGCTCCTAAAGTGATGAGTTCGAGGGTGCTTCCTGGGGCAGCGATATCAATTTGGATGACAGGTGAGATGTTGGCCATGTTACCCTCTTCGAAGGCGTCAGGAGCAGGAATAGGGTCCTTGAACCAGTCGACCTTGGGGGGAAGGAAGTCTTTGGATTCAACTGCAAACTGGGTAGCAGTGTTAGAGGAGGATTCATTTGGGAGGAAGTATGAACGATGGTGCATGTCATCCCAGGGATACTCCGGGGCAGTGAGAACCTCGAGAATCTCTTCGTCAGTACGGAAAGTTTGTGTCATCAAATCGGTTGATGAGGGAGTAGGGGCGGAAGAGATCATATAAATGGTATTAATCTCTTCGAAAGGGGGAGAGACCGGGGGGAGGATCTCCTCACTAGTGGGTGGTTTCATCTCAAGATCCGGATTGTTCATCTCATAGAGAGCTACTCTGTAATCGGGGAGATCGAGACAGTGATTTGTGTAATGCCCGTAAACACCGCATATGGCATAGGGGTGGTTAGTGTGCAGGGATTTGTCGCGAGGCTTAGGGGTTGACTCTAGTTGGACAACCGGTATACTGGGGTCGTCATCAAGCATTTGCATGTGTTCCTGTAATGTTGGTAACTGAGGACATTGGTGAGTCACATGGCCCAAATCATCACACAGTGAGCATTTGGGAGGAGCACAAAACACAGGGGGGTTTTTTACTGTCTTGGGAGGTGGGACAATAGAGTAAGGTTGGGGGCCTCTGCCCCCAGTGGGTTTGGTAAGAGGAGGGAGGGGTTCATGGAGGACGACGGGGTAGCAACAACGGGATGTGGTTGACTAGTAGTGACAATGGGTTGCACCAGTTGCAGGACGACATCTGGTGTCGGTGGGGGAACGGGAGGCGAAAGATACCAAATGGGTAATCCTAAGGTTAAACCAGGGAGGCTGAAGGTAGCCATGACCGGGGCGCTAACTACTCCTGATGGAGGGAACAGGAAAGGAATGGTATGGATGGGGGTAGCACCAATGTGTCTAGGTACCAAAGGGGGTTTAGGCAACAAGGGCGGTTGATTAGTAGGAGTTCGTGTATTATGGGATAGGGTACATAGGTCATACACATCAGTGGCGGGTGACGGGGGTGGAATAGATTGGAAGGTCGAGGTCATGGGTGCATCTGAGTAAACTCCGAGCCCCATAGAGGAAACAACTGAAGTGGTGGCACTCGAAACAGGTTGTTCAACCATGGGGAGAACATTTTGGGGTGCCGCCGGGGCATTGGGATCATGGTAGGTGAGTTGGTCAACCTTGACCACACATCCCTCATGAGGGAACATCATGGTACAAAAAACGGAAGAAGAAACCGCCCGCATGGCATACATGTAGCTACGGCCAAGTAAAAGGTTATAATCAAGCTGTGCATTAATAACCTCGATGTTGATGAGGACAGTTTTTCCAGCCAGCTGGACGGGGACATTAGTTAAGAGGCCTTGTGGTTGAGCCGAACTACCGTCGTAGGCTCGCAATGCAGCAGAGGACTGATGGAGAGTGGGGGATCCCATTTTCTGCCAGATGGAGGTGGACATGACACATGTAGAGGCACCTTCATCAATAATGCATCGATGGATGACAAAATTCTGAATGGAAATGGAAACTTGGAATGCTAAAGTGGAAGGCATGTGGGGTTCGGATTGGTCCAAATCAAACGCCATTACGTTCGAATCATTTGGATCGATAGCCCCAATGGCTGAGAGTAAAGTCTTGCGCTGCGAAGGGCAGTTTTTTAAGACTTCTAACGCAGACATGGCTGCAGGGGATTGGGCTAAGTCATCGACAATGTTGTAGTTTGACGCAGCCCGTGCATTGGGGTTATTGTTGATACAGTGAAGCGGGAAATGAGGTGCTTTGGGAACGCCATCTAGTGGAGGTGGAGGTATACGTAACGCCTGATTAGTGGGATGAGCATTAGTGGGTTTATCGGCGGGAGGGGCTTCAGGGGTGGTCCCATATTGGGTCCGCCGGGTTTGGAGGTTGACCTCATCGGAGGACATCATCAACAAGTGGTGGGTGCCTGAGTCAAACATGGGTTGATCAGGAGCAGCGTAAGTGATTTATTGTTGGGTTGGTGTGTTGCTTTGAGGGGGAGCCAACGGTTGAGTGTTTACTACCCCTTGGTTTGGTAAGGGGTTTTGCAGCACCAAAGGTGGCTGCTGAGGTTGTGGGGGGTTGGGTGGTGCTTGAGGAGCCGCCTGCCCTTGGCGGTGGGCATCTTCAGCCCAAAGTTGCCGAACTCGCTCCATGTGTGGGAAAAAATGTGTGTAGTGGCCATAGACCCCGTAAATAGAACAAGGATGGTTTGTTCGCAAATTGGGGTTTTTAGCCTGCTTGGGTGGGCGATTAGGGTTTTGGTTAGCAGGGGCCGCATTATTATTATCAGGGGGATTAGGGGGTTGACTAGATTGGTTTGTAGGTTGGTTGTTCCCATGATTCCAGCCCCTACCGCGGTTTTGTTGGCCCTGGTTGCATTGGTTGGTCTGGTTTTGCTGCGGGTTTTGTTGGGCGTAAACTTGCCCTTGGGCAGCAAGTGGATTCTGAGGTTACGCAGGTGCAGGAGCAAGCTGCAGTGGATGATATGTAGGTGGAGGCTGCGCAGGTGCAGCAACTTGAGCGGGTTGCTAATAGGTCTGCGGAGCAGGTTGTGGGTTTGCTGCAGGGGCTGCCTGTGGAGGGTAATAAGCGGGTTGGGCTTGTGAAGGTGCAGTAGCTGGTGCATCCTACTGGGGGTAGTAGGGCTGAGGTGCGACCGGGGGGGCGTAAGCGGGAGTCACATGACCGAAACACTGCGGTGGACATGAGGGTCCATGATAATGGTGGTGTGCCATGGGAGCATACGAGTTGGTTATTCCAGACTGGGAGGTAGCCTGCGAAAGGTCAGGGCTAGGGGTAGGACGTGCTATGGAAAATGGTTGAGGATGCAAAGATACATGGCCAATGATGCCGTCGGCAGCATGGGATGCCCCCAGCGCATTGTGCTGGGAAGACTCGCCGTGAGGGGCGTCAGGTATAATGGTATAGAGATAACCCGACTGGGCATAAATGAGGTCGAATTGTTGGGCCTTAAGGATGGACTCTTCTTCAGACTGGGGTCTTTCGAATGCCACATCCTTAGCAATGACAGGAAGAAGGGATTTGAGGAACCAATCTAGGAAGATACAGTCGTCTAATTTGATCTTCCATAAGCTACGGCATCGACGCCACTCATGAATGTGGTCCATGATGTGGGTAGCCATGTTTTGTCTGCATGATAGGAGGATCTCAACGCCCACATCATAGCGAACAGGTAACTAGAAGAACTACAAGAAGGTTGATGCAAGGGAAGCAAAGGTGGCATGGGTTCCATGGGGTTGCTCGATATACCACTTGGCTGCAGAGCCAGTGAAGGTGCGCTGTAATAGACAGAGGCGGATAGAGTCGTCCACTATGGAGTTGGAGGAACGCCATAGATGGAAAGACATAATGTGGTTTTGTGGGTCCTCACCTGCCTTGCCCTCGAACTTAGGGATGTCAGAGGGGATCTTGGTGGGCATGTGAGGCCACGCAGGGTCGTGTCGGATAGGGTCGTTGGTCAATCTGGCTAGGTCAGGCAGGTTGAGGCTAGCCATGAATGGCAAACTAGAAGAAGGATGTGGCACGGTAGTGGGTTGAGCCAAGTTGGGGCTAATGCCCCCAAGTGGAGGGGTAGTGTTAGGGAGGTTTCCCCCAAGTGGGGGAACTAAGGTGGTATAGGATGGTCCTGCACCACCATGGGTAGTGTGAGCCACTGATGGGGTGGGAATAGGTATTCCCGCTGTGGGAATAGGTACCATGAGGGGAACAGTAGATGGGGGCCTTGTGGAGGGCATACCCATAGCGGGTGTGGTCACTGGTGTAGTGGTGGATGTGCCACCAATGGTCCCTACCATGAAGGGAGTGGAAGTCACGCCAGCCATGGGGCTATTAGGGGCAGTGTAAATGGGGTTCTCAGACTCGGGCTCAGAATCGGAGGTAAAATAAGGGGCGTCACTATCTAGTGACGGAGTCCAATGCCACTGATGAGTGGAGTCAAGTGACAAGGCTCGAGATCTATGATAAGTGGTATCAAGTGAAGATGATATGTTTCGATGACAGGTGGTGTCAAGTGAACCGTGCTGTGGGGGTTCACCCCTGAGGCACCGAGAATGTCTCGGAGACTCAATGGTGACAAATGGTGTCAAATCTCTGTGGGTTGAGGTGAGTAAAAAACAGTTCAAAAACCCTAATGCAACCGAGTGTGCAGAAGGAGAGCTCAAAAAAAATAGGGCACTTAGGCCAACAACCAACTCAAAACACCTACTGTAACAGCTGTGCTACAATAGGTGGAGTGTCAACAGAAATGGTCAGAATACCAACAAACAGCAGGTTTCCTAAAAATAAAAAACGGTGGACTCACTAGACCAAAAGGAGGTAAGGGAGCATGCAAACACCTAACTAAAATTATTCTGACTTAACTAGACATATCCTCTGCAATGTGATGAAATCCAAGTCAGACAATATGAATAGGAAATCCAAGTGGCTAAGATATCCCCCTACCGGGAGGGACACTGGGAAGTCAATCCTAGAAGAATGGCAACTAAGATACCCCATTCATGACATGTCCAGAAAGGTGAATTTTCCGTTTGGTCCTTTTACCGCAATACCCCTATACAGGGATATCCCGAGAACTGCGAAAGGTAGCCCTTCAGTTACTGAATGGAGTGCAGTATTTCACTCAAGCCTCCGGAACCAATCTCACGACTTCAACCCTCCTAAGGGAGAGGCCCTCTAGTAAACTGGTGGTGACCGTGCCAAAAAGTACTAGGGGATTTTGGTTCCCTAATTGGACAGCATCTATGTCTCAAGTGTAAGTAACTGAGGGGCGTTATTGGAAGCCTATCCCCCTGATCCTACCTAACTACAAAGATTCTTTTGTGTTCCCCAAGTGGGGTTAGAATATTGGTTGAGTTAAGTAGTTTTTTAAGGCTCACTTGAATTAGGTGACAGAGTGTGTGCTCATGAGGTGATGAACCCAAAATAGAAGTGCCACACACAAGGGGGGAAACTTCCTAACTAACTAGAATACTGAATTCAAAACATGCAAAATTTTCTGAATGAAAATGTTGAAATTGTTTTTTAAAAGACTCTGTAAAAAGGGAATAGAAATAATGTTGCAGGACAGGCTGTAGGGGAGTAGGGGCTGCAGGTACAACAGATGGCTGTACAGATGCATAAAATATTGCAGCAAAGGGGCTGGGTTCAAAAACAGTAAAATATGCAAAAATCAGATCGTGGGTTTGAGGCAAAAGCAAGCGGTCGGACCGCGGGTTTGAAAGAAACAGGCGCGGACAGGTCGCGGTTTTCTGGCCGACAGATGCGGTCTGATCACAGGGAAGGGGCTGAAAGTCGTGGTCGTGTCGCAGCAAGGGGGATGAAATCCGCGTTCGGGT
Organism: Pseudotsuga menziesii; assembly: GCA_001517045.1. Classification (NCBI taxonomy): domain Eukaryota; kingdom Viridiplantae; phylum Streptophyta; class Pinopsida; order Pinales; family Pinaceae; genus Pseudotsuga; species Pseudotsuga menziesii. The sequence goes on along the minus strand of LPNX010493336.1, from coordinate 225,047 downwards.
CATAGAAAATAGGCGGAAAGTCACGGTCGAGACGCAGGAAAATGGCCGACAGGCGCAGCCAGATCGCAGCAAACAGGCTGAATAGCCGTGGTCGGATCGCAGGTAACAAACTTGAATCTGCCGGCAGGGCGCTGGAGATGGTCTGATAGCCGCGGTCGGGTCGCAGGTAAAGGCCTAAAAGACGCAGTCGAGACCCGACTACAGAGGGAAAAAATGTGGTTTACAGCGGCCGAAAGGGACAGCCGAAAGGAAAAAGCTAAATAACTTTTTAAACTGAAAACATAGATTCAAAAGAAAAATAGTGGAGTCGCAAAAACTGTAGCTAGGGTTTTACCCCTAGCTTGTGCGAATGAGCACCTACTAAGGAGAAGTGACTCCTTAGTAGTAGTTTAGTAAAATGTAAATGAAAATGCTAAATAGAAAAATGAACTACTCTAAATATATGCATGAAACAAAACAACAAAATGTAAAGAATGCTCTTTATATTGATATTACCTTCGATGTGAAGGTTGGTGAAGCTCTTTGCAGTGATCCAAGACGGTTGCTCCAAGCTCTAGCCTGCTCCTTCTCCTTCTTCGATGGTGGAAATGGGCCAAAAGGGGCTCTCAATGGTGAAAGTAGCTCAAGGGTGAGCTAGGGCTTCCAGAGCTGTTTTGGCAGAGTAAGGATGCTTATGATTGTGGATGTGAAATAAGGGGTCTCCATCACCTATTTATAGTTTTTTAGTGGTGGAGTGCTGGCCCATGGTTTTGGAAACCATATGGTTTAGGGCAGTTGTTTTAGGGTTTTTTCCTCCTTTTCCTCATTATTTTATATTTTTTCTTCCCTTTTGGGGATTTTTGCTATTTTAGAGGAATTTTGGATATTTTTGGAGGAAAAAAGGGGTTTTTTGGCCTTTTGGAGGCATTTTAGGCCTTTTGGAGGCTTTTTAGTGGGATTTTCAGGGTTTTTAAGGGAAATATGGTAGGAAAATGGACAAATGAGCCATGTAGTGGGGTAGATGAGGTAGTGAACATTTTTTGGGTGTTAACAATAGCTCACAACATGGGGAAAACAATGGTCCCAAACGTATCATAATACACTACCAACAAACTTGGGAAGCAACATCCCGTCCAGGGAAATGAAGCGGCTGGGAAAAACTTACACAGATCACACGGGGGAAGAAATTACAATCTCCCAGCCTGTGCATGAGAGAAACTTGCACCAGACCTCGAAATACAGAGGGAAAACATATGCATGGCCATAAATCAGTGAGGGAGACCTCGACAACACAACCAATCTTGAGGGGAACTGTGGCAACCATAACTCATGGGAAGAGCAATAGTCCAAATCTCAACATTGATAATGATGGGAAAATTACACTACCATACTAGTCTGTGAGGAGGTCATACAGCCAAAAACGTGAATGGCCCTTCACAGCAAATCGTGGATGAAAGAGCACGGCCCCTAGATCACTGTGTGAGCCCAAAACCAGAAAAAATCTTGTGCGTAAGAATAATGAATAGAAATTGGTCCCTACGTGAGGATGAACAACCAAGGAAAATAATGGCGACATCGAGAGAATGTGCAGTAGTCATTCTTCTGCCCAACATGAGGTTCCATCCACTGGTGGAGTGTGCCTGTGGGCAAGGACTGACAGCCCTGCCACACTCCACTCCCAGCCATAACTTCCCCAACTACCAGTAGCAGTTCTTAATGGTAGTGGATGGATAAAACAAGGGAAGGTGACACATAGCTTTTTCCCCCCATTGGTCAAGGTTTGACATTTCCCCACCCTTATCCTTGTGAAAATCATGCCCCTTCTGAATTTAGTTGCCACGAACATAGTTGGTTGTGTCCATTTTAATTAAAGATGCATATTTACATGATGAAAAAACTCAATAGGTATGCCGCATGCCCCGATATACGATCAGTGACAATTTCAACCCGAAACATAGCATAGCCAATCAATGGTGGGGCCTTTGCCTTTAGCTCCGCACCATGAATATTTATAATATATACATCATGTACGTTTAATGCAACTGGGTCAAAACCAGGGTGTTACAGGAATTACAAAGTTTGGAGCTGAGAAGGAGAATGAACCAGTTCAAGTAAAATACACCAGGTAGCAACGAAACCCTCGTACCAATCCCGTGACAGAGGCAATGAGGTTATTATTCTATATTTCATCGATGCTAGAGCAAGTCATAAGCAGAGACAAGGGTAACACTTCTTTCCATTTCTCAAGTTATTGACAGAGTTAAGAAACCACTCTCACTGTGTTCCAATAACTTATAGAAGGAACTATATTATAAACTGTGAATTCTCTTAACACTTGTAAAAATAATACAACACTTCACTACATACAACAGATCCAGCAAACGATGAACGAGCAGGCCTCTCATGGCCATGAGGAACGCCCTCAGTGCAGAGCAAACCCTCGAAGGAAAATGAAGAGCGTAGGGTTTCATTTGGTTCTTTAAACCAACCAATGCATGGTGGAGACTTGTCCATGCGGCCATCGAAAAATTTAATCAAAAGTGGGTCGATCCCTATAGTCAACCCTGCACTGTCGATTGAAAATCATATCATTTCCAATCATATATACCATGCCACTTATGATATTGTTTTGGATTAAATTATTTCTTATCATTTGCATTTTGATAACATTAAAATCAATCATTTGTAAAAGCATATATAATGTGATCAATATTGGAATATATGCCTTCGACCTTCAGTCTTTTGCATTTGTAATTGCTCTTATTACAAAATTTGTATTCAATGATTTAAGAAATGTTTTAGGACTAGTTTTATGTAAGAACAAAACTGATAAAGTCGTTTATCTATAGTTTAGCTTTATGGGGGTAGTTGTTAGGTAGTATTTCTACCCTATTCTAATGCTTATGATCGCATAAGGTCGAAATTGTTATAGTTTAAACCCTTCTTTGGTGTTAGTGTTATTGTTGTTTTGTATGAAGAATCAAACTCATAATAAATCAAATCATTAATTAGACTACACCATGGTAATTACAAGGTAGTAAGACTACCTAAGGATAAAGGTAAAATTACATAGTAATATTATTAACGATATGGTAATGCAATATTACAATAACACATGTGACATGGTGATAACCTGGAAATCGAAATTTATATCTTGATGACTAGTAGTGAAACTAGACAATTATAACTGTATACAAATAAATAGGTTGATATTCTTCTCTGCTAAAGAATATTTAATTGTAATCTAATTGTAAACTTTTTCTTTGAGGATCATAGGATTATATTCATGCATTTAAAACAGTACATTGAGTATTAAACATATCAATAGTAGTAAAAACATACTACAATAAAAGTGTTGCTATGTTAAATTATGAGCCCTATGCTCATCAATATATTCTGTAAGTGACTAGGTATAAAACATTAGAAAGAAACTTAAACAAAACTCATTCTGGAACAAGTCACTAAGTATGTTAAGGATATTGGTCTTTATGACTAACTTAAAATACTATCATAGATCCAAAAACAACAAAGGAAGTTACTTTACCTCATCGTAGCCTTGCTTTCTATTAACCAATTTATGCTCTATCATTTTATTATGCTAAAGAAGTACTTCTTGACTTAACGCAAAAATAAACTTCTACTTGTTCAAAAATTAACCTATTGAACCTGTAAGAACCAGAAATCCAGCTAAGTTAGCAGTTGCTAAGTAAGCCCTGATTTAGAACATAGTTTCTCACCTACTTGACAAAAGTAAATCATCAGTACAGCTGGAAGCAACTAAATGCAAGTCATTTTATATAACTTACCAAAATTAAACTAGTATTATTTTTTATGTGTTTTAAGTTAATCACTACATATTGTTAATTGTTTCATTTTCCGCCAACCGCTAGCAGTTATTAAACTCTGACTTCACACATTTTATATTACTTCAAAAATTTTAAATTTTTGTGAAATTTTGGGGTTATGACAAAACACATGCCATATATACCCCAATAATGATTTATTTAGGATTCTAGGTTCATCTTGACCACTTTATGGACATCCAAAATTAGTGAACAACACTTTACTACATATTCTTCTTTATTCTGCTTTATCCTTCTTTTCTGTGGATAAGGTAAAGCTAGTTAACTAGGAAACTGGGTTCATTTGATGCCAGCCCATCCTTCATTAATTTCTCTCAATTTTCCATGATTATCATGTCTTTCCATCACACTTGAAAACTCACTCATTCTTTTTCTAATTCGTGAGGTCTTTGACTGAGTTGGGAAGTGCTTTAGCCACTTATGGGGGTTTACTATACTTTTGTAAGTCAACCTTTTTGAGATTTATGAGTTCTCTCCATACAGATTGATTTTCCTTTGAGGGATGTACTATTTATGTAAACTATTCTTAATAATTATTAAATGGAAGGATACAAACCAATATTCATCTCTTCATTCGTATGATTCAGTCTCATTTCTTCTCTCTATTTTTTTCGTGTATGCTTGTGAGAATTCTTAGTAGCAACATTTATTTCATGTGCATCTTCTTAGCATATTTTCTCATAGAATCAAAGATATTATTACCAAAACCTTTGGATATATTTATTCTCCGGCATAAAGACATAGTTAAATTTTAGTATCGCCTACCACCTATAGATAAATGGGCATATAGAACTGGTAAATCCGATTTTCGAGGACATGCTTAGAATGTACATGATGAACAACACCACAAAGTGGGAGGACTATCTGTACCTCATAGAGTTTGCATATAAAAATGGATACCTAAACTCCACCAAAATGAGTCCCTTTAAGGTACTCTATGGACAAAAGTGTACGACACCGATCACTTGGGATAGTCCGGTGGACAGGTTCATGTTGAGGACAGACTTACTAAAGGACCTAAAACAGTTAGTCAACAAATTACAATAGAATCTCAAGGGATCACAAGAGTGCCATAAAATTTATGCGGATAAGAAAAAGAAATATAAATATTACCAAATCGATGAACATGTTTATTTAAAAGTAAAAGAAAAAAAAGTTGATTGAGCTTGGGAAGGTGCAAAAATTTGGCACCAATATTTTGCATACCCTTTGAGATACTGGTGAAGAGAGGACCAGTGGCATCTAGATTAGCTTTACCTTCTCATATAAAGGTTCATAATTGTTGTTTACCCATATTTATTGAAGAAGTATGTATATGATATTAAACATGTTATTGATTTTTCCTTACTGCCGGTGGAACTTGAAGGGGATTTCATACCCGAGCCCATTCATATTCTTGACAAAAGAGAAGTACAGCTCAAGAAGTGAACCATCGTCCAGCTAAAAGTGCAATGGAATGATTTTGTAGCGGATGAGGCTGCTTGGAAGAATGAATCCACCATGAAAGAGGCTTACCCTGCCTTGTTTAATGACTTCATTTCTAGTCCCTAGAACACTAAGACAATGTTGTTCTAAACAAGGAGGGAGGTAATATCCTGAATTTGACCATAAATACATTGGGAATAAGCCCCATCACATATGAGTTACTTTTATGTTTACGTTTATATATTGGGCATATGCCCCACTACATCTGATTTATGTTTATTAGATATATTGGGTGTAAGCCAATGCACATGTTTTATTGTCCTGTATATGATTATATATGTTGGGCATGGACCCTGATGGATGAGGACTATTATTGTGGTACAATGTAATAGATTTATTATTGTGTGAATAGCATATACATATTCTAAGATGATTATTGTGATGTATTGTGCAGAAGACTGAACACATGATTGAATTCTATAATGTGTTTGGTGTAAGCCCTGAAGCACATGAGTGATGAGATTTTATGTCAAGCATAAGATCTAGAACACATTATTATGATATTTTGTGTTGAGCTTAAGCACTAGAACACACAAGTTATGATATTTTGGGTTGAACAATAGCAGTGGAACACATGATTTATAAGATTGGAAGTGTTGGGCATAGTCCCTGAAGCATTCCAAATTTATGTTGAGCATAAAGATATGGAGCATCAATTCTTTGGACATTGTATCCCTAGGTGTATTATACAAGTAATCCTAGTATTAGTGTTGAGCGAGAGGCTCTGCAATTGCACTAGTGTAAACCCCAAATTAATAGTGTTGAGTTTAGGCTCTGAATAACACTAGGGGTTAGTAAAATTAAGTGTGTTAAGCGAGAACGACTCTGAATAGAACCGACCCCCATCATATTGATTTTAAATTGACTAAATTAAATTTCAAATCTACTTCACATTAAGGACTTGAAGCAATACGAGGATATATGACGTAATCCAACATGCAAGGTGAATCTAGAGCTTCCTAACCTAGTTGACAAACCAAACCCTACCTGAGGGTTTGATAAAAGAAATAATTTAAACTAAGGGGAAAATCAAAATAAATAAACTATGACATATGATGTATGAATAAATATTAAGGATAATATGTAAAGTTCATATAATATGTATATAAGAATATATATATATATATATATATATATATATAAAAGAAATAATGATAACCAAAATAATAAGTAAGAGTCTATGTAGCTAAACAAATATTATTTTCAAGAAAGTAATGAATTCTTGATTTAACTAAAGTTTAAAACAACTGCCCCTTCCTAAAATATTTTCTATAAAAGCCAGGCCAAGATAAGGCTTAGGGATATTATCATTATTCCTGAATGAATTAAAAGACCATTTTCTCCAAAAACAAGTACTCTTATATAGAGCCTTAGTTTCCAAACAACAACAACCCACCTTTAGGAGTTATACATCACTTGCATGTTGGAGCCAGCTCGGGAGGATCCATATTAGAACCAGGAACGATTATGGATCATGGTGCAGAGGAACATGGTAGTTTGAAAGTTATATGGTTATAATTTCTAAGGTTAGATATAGCTAGGGTTTTATTAATTCCGGATGTTTGAGTGTGCAGGGCTCTTTATCCATTAACAAGCTTCACAGTTGCAGGTATGAGGCTTCTACATTTCCAAGTTATTTTAATTAAGTTTACAAGTTGTAATTATAGCTATTAGGTTTTCAATTAAGATCAGTAATTTTTACTCTCCACTAATTTGAATAAATGTTTCAAGTTTGTTTTATTAGATAAATTAGATTCTCTATTTTTAACTCTTATATATATTCTAGGGTAGAATTCCTATAAGAGTTGTATTAAACTAGTTTCACAAGTTTATATTATATGTTAGGGTTTAGTATAGATACAATCTTTAGTTTTCTAAATGAATTTAATAACCAGACCTCTATTGAAATATACTGAATGTAAAACCTACATCACAACACTTGTCTCATTTTAAAAAGAAAGTAAGAAAAAATAAAATCCTTAAGTATAAAATTTCATAAAATTAACAAAGGTCTACGACCTTATTAAAATAATAAAAACTCATCGAATTTATCCATCCAACAAAATTCACTAAATGAAACAGATAAGAAAATTAGAAACATCCATGTTATCATTTAAAGTAATGATTAAACAAAACTAATAAACAATGTAAATACACCTAATAAAAAAAACCACGGATCGAATCTATTAAACAAAGCAAAGAAACCATATAAAGGATGCACAATAGTCACTTCCTTATACATTTAACAAATCAATACACATGATAAACAAATATTCATAAACGTAAAATACGGATTGAATCCCTTAACCATTACACCTAAAACATACGTTGGCATATTACATTTTCCAGTAGTGAAAATAAGAATACATATAATCCATCTATGCTATAGTAATAAAAACCAATCACCAATAGAATTGTCATAATTTCCTCATACAAAGGGAGACATCCTCTCAGTGCTCCAACAAGAATAATTCACATTAATAAAACCTCAAAATAAACACTCTCAAATTTATAAACATAATGCTTTAAACTAGTATCAAAACCTATGAAGGATTAGCCAAGATGCCTCTATGATTGTTACATCGAGAAGCTTCCTATGGCTTGGGGGTATCACAACAGACAACTCGACACCAGAAATCAATATTTCCCAATATACAAGAGAAACCAAACATCTAACACTAAGGGATATCGAATCCTGTCTTGTTTTGGATGGTTGAAGTAGATTCCCATTGAGATTTTCCAATTCATGCTTGCTTTAGCAATTCCCTCTCAACAACAACAAACAAGAAACGCATGCTCTATAATAATTTGTTAGACCTACTCTAGAATATATGTTCAAAAATGTATACGCAATTAAAAACATCCATGGATACAATATTCATATTCAAATGCACATTAATTGGACACGAAAAACTATTTCTATTGACAAAATCAAATATTACAAGAGTGACAACCTCTCTCGGCACATCTGCGAACCGGAGAAATTGAGTCCTCCACCTGGGCCTCCACCACCTCAATGCTCCATCTCTCGATAGCAAGGTCACAAACCAAAGTAAATCTTTGGAAGAACAGAAACTGCTCCAAAGGAACAAAGGGATGCAGACTCAATTATAAGCAAACTGAGACAACAATGGACTATAGTTTATTTTGTCATCAATGTATCCAAGGGATTCCTTATATAGTACTCCAAAATGGTAATGGAGGGTCAAATTTGAGCATTCTCAAGGAATATGGAAGGCCAAGGGTTAGGATATTCATAATCATATGAGGGAAATTTAAAAAATGTTTGGACTTATGTGACACATCTTGATGTACACGAGTTTGAGGTCAAAGGGCACATGTACATGGGAGTATGGGTTTAAAAGTCATGTACAATAATAAGCAAGGATTTTGTAGGGATGATCTCAGATCATCAAAGGATAATATAAGTCCATGGGGTCTAAAGAGTCTTTAGAGGGACATGGGAGGTCATCGATATGTGATCAACGATGTGTCGTAAAATAAGCTATAATAGATGTCCCCTAATGTGTGAGGTCTGAGGGGTAACATGATGGCTGAAATACATTATAAAGTCCATCCCAGAACTAGAGTAATGAATATCCAGGTGGAATAACCAGCCACCCATCAATTCAATACAATGATAAATCTCTGCATGTGACTGCAAATACATGGAGCAGTCTCGGATACAATATCCACATACAATATACAATAGATCAGAATCTCCAAAGTGGATGAAGATATAAAATGGATCAATATCTCCATAATGGATGAAGATATACAAAGGATCAAGATCTCCATAGTTGTTGAAGATATATGATATACACTAGAATCAAATCACGAGAGATGATATCTCATGAACATTGGCATGATCAAGAAGGTAGGATACATGGAATTCCACCAAGCTGGAAGGTCTTATACATGAAGCGCTATGAGTACATATCAAACTATGTGAATAGATGTTTCAAGGTCTAACATAGTAGTCCATCATCTGATTACCGGTCATTGATGTATACCATTAACATATGCGATATCACCCATCGATAATGAAAATGGGAATTAAGGTACAGAGTGCAATCTAACAACTGTGAATAGATGTGTTGAGGTCAAATGCATGAATATATGTGTTGAGATCAAACACTTGGAAGAATCCATCAATTAGGGGACATTGATGTATTCCCAAAACTATCAATGGTGAGAGAACCTACCACTGATGACTGTGAGTCTAAAGACTCAAATGACTCTAGAATCCTATTCCAGAATAAATGATCTGATGTTGATGGAATGTAATTTGCTGGAAGGAGGGAATTAATGAATCCGCCATATACCAACACAAGGTAATAAACAATGTTGTATAATGTGAAAGAACTCGAACAAGATGTGCACAAACGAGTAGTAGTACCGGGTATGGCTGACATGCAAAGTCAAGATAATTGAGGATTGGCTGACTCATGCTTCAACTTCCTTTGAATGAGATCATAAAGGAAAATGATAACTAAAGGTAGGAAACATGGACTCGATATGAAAAATGGGATGAATCTATTACATAGGAGGCATTAACAGAGGCACCATAGGGACTGGAAGCTTAACTAGTTGGTGGAAATAAACTCGGAGTAACAAGTACAAATTTTAAAGTCAAACTAATAACCCAACCAATGGATGTGATATACAGTTATCTATTTGAAGGTGACATGACTCAACTATTGCCAAAGATAACATTTTTTTATGTTCATCTTTTTTGGTTTTTTGAATTTTTTTGGGACTTTTTCAAATATTTTGAAAAGATTGAAAAGTAATCAAAGCATTTTATAGTACAAAATTGTTAGAATAATCAACCCATAGTTAGCTACCTTAGACATTAATTAATCCATTTTTGCCTTATTTGCCTAGTTTCCATATTCCACCTTATGCAATTTGTCATCTACACATCCATAGTGGTCAAACTTGATAATTTTAAGTCATGCAGTGCTTGGGAAACCTTCTGGAATGAAATATGCTTTATTCCTGGCCTCCCTAGCACCTGTCTACTTTTTCTGCTTTATTGCCTGCTTTTTCAGTGCTTTAAGGCAATTGGGAAAGTTTGACGAGGTGAGGTTAACTTGTTTTTTTTCCTACACATCCTCCACTCTTTTCTCCTATGAAAATCATGTATGAGTTGTCCTTACATTACCTTTTAGCTTTCCTAATTGATTTTTCCAATTCGTGAGCTCCTTGACAGTTTTGGAAACTGCTTTATGCACCTATGGGGGATTTGCTTAGATTTAGTAAGCCTGCTTTTGACTAGATTTGAATGGCATATTCATGCATTCAAATCCCTCATGTAATTATTTATTGTGCCAGACTATGAATTCATAGGGTTGGCTATTGTACACTTATTCAATACAGATTAGTGTTCAGCTCCATATTCAGTCTCTTTCGTGAGTAATTTTGCATGTGCAATTGGCAATTGATGTGAGTGTAATTTTTCTAACACTAGGTTCAATTTCCACATGGTATTAGAGCCTTTGTAGATCAATTTCTCTCCTTCCAATTTGTTTTTCAAGTTCGACATCATTGACTCGGAGCCTTCTACTGACAGCCGAGACAATTTATGAGCTATGGATCAATCTCAGAAGATCATCTTGACTCCATTTAAATTATTTGAATGGAAAGTAGAGATGGAGATACTGTTGAGATTGAAATGCTTCTACAGAGTGACTATGGAAACAGAAGCAGAGCCCAACGTAGCTACAGAGAAGATAAAATGGCACAACAGGAGGGATGAGGCCTATGGTCTCTTGTGTCTGAGTATATCCAGAGACCTCCTTTTCCATATTCATGAATTGACATCACTGAATGAAGTATGGGAGAAGCTTTTTGATCTTTTTGGAAATACAAATGAGATGAGGGGACATCAAATCGAAAATGAACTGATCTCCCTAAGTCCAAATAGCTTTGAATCCCTGCAACTCTATTTCTCCAAGTTCAAAGCACTTGTTTTGCAGCTAAAACAATGTGGGATCGAAAAGAAGGATGATCAGCTGGTCTTGGACATACTCTCAATGCTTGGCCCTGACTGTTCAGTGTTTGTTTTGACCTTCTATGCCACAAAGTTGACATCTTGAGCCTGGAAGATGCCTAGCCTTGCATATTTCATGGAATCTCTCACACAAGAACAAGATAAATTGGTGATGATGGGCACCATAAAACCATTTAAAGACCAAGCTCTAGTTGCTGGAGATTCAAGGGTCGATTCAAAAAGAAAAAAGAAAGCTAAAAATCCACCTGAGAAAAAGAGAGACAAGAAAAAGTCTCCAGAGGAGCCTCAAGGTTCCAAGAAGAACTACCAGAAGAAGAAGAACAAAGGAGAAATGAGCAAGTGCGCATACTGGAGTAAGGGAAATCATTCTAAGAGATCCTGCATGAAGAAGAAAATAGACATGCTGACCCAACTCCTGGAGAAGAATGGCATCTCCCTTCGAGACAGCTCAAAGAAGAGGGAAGGAGGATCAAGTTCAGAAGACAGAGAGAGAGTTCAGGCATTGGTTGTTGGCACATCAAGCTCAACTAGTTTCATCATTGATTCTGGAGCTTCAAGACATATGGTTTCGACCAAGGAGGAATTCACCTCACTTGACATGTCGAAAGGTCCACCAATAGTACTAGGAGATGACTCTCTCACTAAATGTTTGGGCAAAGGGAGGATTGATCTTGATCATGGTAAGGTCAGCAATGTGCTGTATGTTCTAGGTCTTGCCTCTAACCTCTTATTAGTGTATCAGATGACCCACACAGGGTCTCCAAAGAAGTTCATATTCTCCCCTGATGAAGTTGAGATCACAGAGATCTCAAGTGGTAAAGTCATTTCAAAAGGAGTTTCAAATCATACTTTGAAGGTATACATGTTCTCACACTTTCTACCCTACTCAAACCCCTCTGCTCTTCTGATTCATGCTAATGAGGCAATCAAGATTTGGCATGAAATATTTGGCCACCTAAATTACAAGTATCTTTCTGATCTTAGTGAAAAACATATGGTCATAGGGTTACCAAAGATACAAATTTCCAAAGGAGTCTGTCAAGGTTGCATCCTAGGAAAACACCCAGAGCATAAATTTGAGAGAGCTAGTCATGAGAGAACCTCTGCACCTATTGAGTTGATCCACAGTGATGTTGCTGGACCATTCCCTCATATTTCAATGATTCAGGCCAAATATGCATTGACTTTCATAGATGACTTTTCCAGGTTTTGCTGGGTTTACTTCCTAAAACACAAGTCTAAATTTTTGGCCTCTTCAAAGTCTTTAAGGCTTTGGTTGAAAACTAGTCTTGGAGGAAACTCAAGGTCCCTAGATCTGAAAATGGTGGTGAGTATGTCAAGTCTGAGTATATTTAATATTGTACATATGTAGGTATTCAGATGCATCATTCTATCCCTTACACACCACAGCAGAATGGTGTTGCTGAGAGGAAGAACAGATCACTGAAAGAGATGGCAACATGCATGATGGAGGCTAAGACTTTGCCACCAAAGTACTAGGCCGAAGCTATAAACTGTGTAGCCTATATCTAGAATAGGGTTCCTCATAAACAGCTTGATGGTATGACTCCTTTCAAAGCATGGAGTGGGCACAAGCCAGATGTGACCCATTTCAATATTTTTGGGTCAAGGGCTTGGGCTAGAATTCCAACAGAAAAGAGGAAGGATTTGCAGCCCCAAATCCAATAGTTTCTATTTGTTGGGTACTTTGAATATTCAAAAGGGTACAATCTTATCAATTTGAGCAAAAACAAAGCCTTCATTGAAAGGTGTATTCAGTTTCAAGAAGAACCCCTAGCAGCAGTGGAAGTTGGAGAATCCTCTTCACCATCAGAACCTCTGAATGTAAGTGAAGAGATAGTTGAACATGCTGGTTTTTATATGTCTAATAGTGATGATTTTATTGCAGATCCTAACATCCCTACAAGGGCAAAATGGGCATCCAAGACCATTCATGCAGCTAGAGAACTAGCTGGAAATCCTAATGACCATAGGAGGACTAGATCTCAATTTGAGAGTGCTCTATGCATGAAAGATCCTATGTTTGCTGAGAAATGATATATGATGGTGGAATAATATCCTTATACATGTGAATATGCAGCAGAATATCCAATATGGAAAGCATCCATGAAGGAATATTTCAGCTCACTCCAGAAGAGCAACACTTGGGAGCTGGTTGATCTTCCCCTAGGGAGGAAGCTATTTCAGTGTAAGTGGGTGTACAAGACCAAATTTGCTGCTGATGGTTCACCTATGAAATACAAGGCCAGACTGGTATCCAAGGGCTACTCATAGGTTCATGGCATAGACTACAATGAGACCTTTGCACCAGTGGCAAAGATGGGCTCCATCAGGCTAGACTTAGCCATTGCAGCTTCAAAGCAATGGGAAGTACATCACATGGATGTGAAGTGTGCTTTCCTGAATGGATATCTCACTAAATATATATACATGCAGCAGCCTCAAGGATTTTCTACTAACCCATCTCTTGTGTGCAGGCTAAAGAAGTCATTGTATGGGCTTAAGCAAGCCCCCAGGGCTTGGTATGCCAAGATTGATAGCTTTCTGCTATCACTGAATTTTGTTCGATGCAAATCAGATCCAAATGTCTATTTGAAGCTGATTAATGGTTCATTAATGATAATTGTTTTATATTTTTATGACCTTCTCATTATAGGAAGCTCAAAGGATCAAATTGCTTCCTTGAAGGGTGCAATGAACCAAGCCTTCTCCATGACAAATTTGGGGCTCTTGAGCCAATTCTTGGGGATTGAGATTGCTCAAACAAAAGCTGGAATAAAGGTGCACCAGTCCAAGTATGCCTTGGATTTGCTGAACAAATTCAGAATGAAGGATTGCAAGCCAAGAAAGACTCCTTTCCTTTCAGGAGTGAAGCTTTAAGAAGCTAATTCTTCACCTATGGTAAACAATACACTGTATAGGAAATTGACTCGATGTTTGTTGTATATTACACATAATAGACCTGATATTTCTTATGCAGTAAGTGTGGCTTCTATATACATGGATCAGCCTCATGAGATCCATTGGAAAGCAGCCAAAAGGATCCTTAACTTTCTTCAGGGAACACGGACACATGGGATCTTCTATAAAGCTAAATCTGATCTTGATTTGATTGGGTTTATTGACAGTTATTGGGAAGGTGATAGCACAGAAATAAAGTCAACATCAGGATATGTGTTCATTCTTGCACAAGGGCCAATCAACTCGTCAAGAAAGAAACAGAGTGCCATTGCACTCTCATCTACAGAAGCAGAGTACATAGGAGTTGTAAATGCAGCAACTCAATGTTTATGGTTGCAGGGGTTACTTGGAGAGTGTGGATTTGAATCAGAATACTCAACTACTATCTACGGTGATAATTGGAGTACCATTCAAATCTACAATGATCAAGTTCAAAAGTAGAGAACCAAACACATTGAGATCCATATGCACTACATCAGACAGCTTGTGCATGATGGCACCATTCACCTACTCTTCTGTTCATCTTCAGAACAAGTTGTTGATATCTTCACCAAAGTATTTTTGGGGAAGACATTCAGCAATCTCAAATCACTGCTGGGGATTTCTGATCATGTTGTGAAGCATGAGTGATGATAATATTTCCAAATTTTGTTTTACAATCCATGTTTAAGGGAGGATTTTCCCACTGGGTTTTTGCCTCTTTCCTTGGTTAAATGGACATGCAGTATGTAAAGGGTGGCTAAGCCTTGTTGCTAGGCCCTATAATTTTCTGATATATTACTCATAAGTGAGGCTTAAGGGGAGGTGTTAGAATAATCAACCCATAGTTAGCTACATTAGACATTAATTAATCCATTTTTGTCTTATTTGCCTAGTTTCCATATTCCACCTTATGCAAGTTGTCATCTACACATCCATGGTGGTAAAAATTGCTAATTTTGAGTCATGGAGCACTTGGGAAACCTCCTGGAATCAAATCTACTTTATTCCTGGCCTCCCTAGCGCCTGTTTTCTTTTTCTTCTTTATTGCCTTCTTTTTCAGTGCTTTAAGGCAATTGGGAAAGTTTGACTAGGTGAGGTTAACTTGTTTTTTGTCCTACACATCCTCCACTCTTTTCTCCTATGAAAAGAATGTATGAGTTGTCCTTTCATTACCTTTTAGCTTGCCTAATTGATTTTTCCAATTCGTGAGCTCCTTGACAGTTTTGGAAACTACTTTATGCACCTATGGGGGATTTGCTTAGATTTAGTAAGCTTGCTTTTGAATAGATTCGAATGGCATCTTCATGCATTGGAATCCCTCATGTAATTATTTATTGTGGTAGCCTATGAATTCATAGGGTTGGCTATTGTACACTTATTCAATACATATTAGTGTTCAGCTCCATATTCAGTCTCTTTTGTGAGTAATTTTGCATGTGCAATTGGCAATTGATGTGAGTGTAATTGTTCCAACACTGGGTTCAATTTCCACAAAAAATAGGAGGAGACAAGTGTTAGGGGGGAAGAAAAGTAGTTCCAACCAGTGGAACATTCCTATGCTCAATACAAGGATATATGTCCAGGATAACGACACTCACGGGAATGTATCCTCCTAGTAAAAGGGATGATCAAGCTGCAAAATATATATAAAAGGGCTATGCTTGGATAGACATGAGACAAGATCAGGCTATATGGCTGATAACTCAAATTGAGGGAGCTGACATAAAGCTCAAGAAGGAAATAAAAACTCATGAAAATTAAATTAGAGCTTGATATATAGAAGAGATTCCCGAGGGAAATTTCCAGGATAAAGTTCAAGACGAGTATGAAGCTCTTGCTCAAGGACATGGCAGGACTAAAAAGGGACTCCCAAATCATAAAGGAGAAATGTTAGCATGGGCCCACCAAATGCAACACAGGATCTAACTAAGGTACCCATGTATAGGAAAGCTATACCAGTCACATAACGTGAATTCTAACAACAACATGGAGGTTCTGTGACATCATGGAATGGTTTCGTACCTAAGGTTAAGATGAAACAGTCATAAGGTCATGCAAAATGCAAGTGAATGTGAAATCCTAACCTATATGCCAGTTTACACATGATACCTATAATAGAAATGAATGGGTTGAAGTCTCAGTCAAACTGCACTCAAAACAGGCTCCTACAACATCATATTAGTACAAACGGTCCAAAATGGTTAGAAATGGTAAAAAACTAAAGGAAGTGGGTAAAATTTTCAAATTTTTTTTATAAAATATTGAAAAATAAAAAAATTTCATACCATTTTAAAATTCACCCACCATAGTGTTTTTGTGTCCATAATTTCAAGAGTTGATTCCAGGAGCATCGTCCCACAAAATCACTCTGCATTTGGTCTAGGTAATTACCCATGCCCTCCTCTTTCAATTTCATGCAATTTTTTATATTTTAGTGGTCAATTTTTTTATTTAGGCGATCCCAATTTTTGCGTTTCATCCCATGCAAAATCAAGTCTTTTTTCATGTATAGGGCCAGTTTTATGTGGAAAATACCACGATACCCACATAGATACGTGGTTGTTTTGCAAATAGTCATGTACAGGGCCACAAATGTGATTTTCAAAGGAAAACACTAATGAAACTTGGAAATGTTTGTCTAGGATGGTGCTATAATGGAGAAAAAGAGAGCATGGAGATGTTGAAGAGGCAGTGCAGGTTGGCCTCATGGATCAACAAGTGCTGAGGGCTTGTGCGTTATACAAAATTTAGCACCTTGGAAGATTAAGGGCCAAGCCAAGGATACTCCAGCTGTTAGTGGATCAATTTGATCCAAATTCTGAGACCTTTTAGTGGGATGGCATGTCACTCAGCATCGAGGTTGAGGACATATATTTTATCATAGGTTTGTCCCCACAAGGGGAGGTGGTGAACCTCTTATCTCGCAGGGCAGGATGTAAGTTGACTATAGAGGAGTACATAGTTGTGTATTTCCTTCCCAATATAGAGAAGGTTGGGATTCAAATCTTGACAAACGTAGTTTATAACCTGGGGCTAAAATCCATACTATTAGCAATGGGCAAGATCGCGGGTTTAGAATCACTCCACCAGGCCTCAAGTCCAATTATGTTCTATGCAATAGAGTGCATGCAAACTATGATATATGATTGGAGTACCTTACTACTAAGCAACATGAAGAAGAAAATCACTTTTGTTTTTCGAGTTATTAAATTTTTTTGTGTTTTTTTTATATATATAATCAAAAGACGTGTTTTTGGTGTGACAACACATAATGAAACTTTGTCATGCACAAGCAGATGTGGGACCATGATGGCCAAAATGATTTCCTCATTAGTGATGGAGGGGATGAGCCAATCAGATCATGGGGGTAGATGCAGGGTGGATGCTCCAGAGAATCCACATGAACTTTGTTCGACTGACACACAAGGTTCCCATGGTGCAAGTGGAGGAATTTCCTAAGGCTATGTAGCACTAGGTGGTTGCGGTACCACAGGCATGGGTATGGTTATTTTTTTGGCTAGCTTCCAGGATACATACATTCCATGTTTCTTTTATGCTCCTATGGACTAGTGCATGTGCATGCGAAAACAGTCGTGGTGTGTTACCATGATTAACACCCTCCTCCACCTCAGGGTTAGAGACCTAGGTGTATATTTTTTTATGACTATGTAGTATATTTTAATGGTTCAAAAGCCCCAATTTTGTATATGACACTTATGTATTATGACATCACCTTTTTTGGACTTGATGAAAAATATTTATGATGATTGATTATTATTCTATTTACATGTGTTAAATGTGTTTGTGAAATGATTTTTTTGTTTGTGAAACAAATGCCAATCTAGCACATAGTTAGCATATGAATAAACAACTTGATTAAAATTTCCTGAAATGTTAATGTATGTTGTACTCTCAAAGCAGGTTACAACATGATATGCCAATTATTCTTTCTCTGTGCGACGGTTTGTTGGAGAATGGACTTAAGTGACTTGTTCACTGCTTCAACTTGCCCATTTGCTTGAGGGTAATAAGAAGGGGAATGCTCTTTCTTATATCCTAAATTCAAAGAAAAATATTCCATCATTTTGTTCTGAAAGTGCTTACCATGGTTAGTGACAAGCTCCCTCGAAACGTCAAACTGAATGATAATCTAGTTAAATACAAAATGCGTGGTTGTTTCACTTTCATATTTGATAGTGAGCACAATCTTTGCCCATTTGGTGAAATAAATAACAACCAAAATAATATTATGGCTCCCCCCAGTTGAAGATAAGTTACAATACATAAATTAAACCCCCCACTTAGTGAAGGGACCGATGATGATAATGGGATGGAAAGGGGTCAGACATGAGTACATATTCTATGAAAACACCTGGCAAGGGTGGCACCTCTTGATTGTATTAACACAATCTTCAAATATGGATGGAAAAAAATAACCCGCTCTCAGAATTTTTTGATTTGTAGAAAGCCGAGATAAATGAACACCACACGCCCCTCCATGGAAATCATTAATCACAACCTCAGCGTCCTCATGAGTTAAGCAATGACGTAAAATGGAATCAACCCCATGGAGATATAAAGTATCATCCACTATGACGTAGTTCTTCCCTACGTGATGTAGTCATCGATGCTCATCTCGCGAGAGGTGAGTAGTAACCTTCAATGTATGAAAATAAACAATAATATCCCCATACCAAGGGGTCCATGGTTGATATGAGAAATATATTCTCATCAACAAGAGAATCCTCATGATCCCTCCCTTTCCTACAAATTTGGTAAATCTGGTATGAGCTTAGCAAAAACTAATGATTTCTTCGATTTTTCCGAAACAAACTTGAGATCGAACTCCTGCAATATAACAATCCATTTATTATATTTTCCCCAGTCATCCTTCTAGGGAGGATGAATTGAAATTTATTAATGTGATCTATGACCAAAGTTTAGTGAAGGAGGATGTAATTCCTCAAACGTCGAACTGCATGGATGGTGGCTAAGGCTAGCTTCTCAACATGGGTATAATGAAGTTCCATATCAATAAGGTTTTGTCTAAGATAGTATATGACATGCTCATGGAGCTCCTCACCCTCTTAAACCAATACCATACCAATTGTCTCCTGAGACATGGAAAAATAAATAAAAACGTCATGGCTATAGTATGGCGAACTAAGCATGGGGGCCGATATTAAGGATTTATTAAGAGCATCGAAAGACTCATGGGCTCACTCATCCAAGAAAAAGGGGTGTCTTTCTTCAAGAAACACATGAATCCTTTAGTCATATTGGAAAAATTGAGTATCAACCTTCACAAGAAGTTCACCATTCCTTGTAAACATTGAAGATGTTGAATGTTACATGTGGGAGACAATTGAAGTATTTCCTCCACCTTCAAGGGATTGACTCTAATACCCTCCTTGGACATGGTGAATCCTAGTAAATGACCATTTTTAACACAAAAGATTCACTTGTGAGGATTTGACTAAATTTGATAATGATGGCATCTTTCGAAAACTAATGCAACTGATAAAGATGGCGCACTCTCAAATGAGAGTGAGCACCTAGATCATCCAAATACACTTCAATAATATTTTTGAGATCATGAAAGGAAAAGGTCATGGCCCATTGAAATGTAGCTTAGGCATTTTTAAGGCTAAAGGACATCTTTCGATATGCAAAAGTTCCCCAAGGACAAATAAATGCAGTCTTATGTTGGTCCTTAGGTTTAATCTGTATCTGATTATATTCAAAAATTCCATCCATAAAGGAGAAAACCTCACTTCCTACACACTCATCTAAAATTTGATCAATAAATAGTGTAGGGAAATTATCTTTAGGACAAGCTCAATTTAAAAGATGGAAATCAGTGCATATGTGGATTGTTCCCTATTTTTTATCTATCAAAACGGGATTTGAAACCCACTCCGTCAAGGGAATGGGATAAATAAAATGAGATTTGAGAAATTTCTTGATATCTTCTTTAATATTGGGTGCTTTCCTAGGATTCATGACACGTAAATGTTGTTGAACCGATTTTTCATTCGGATAGGTTTTGATTTCATGTTCGACAAAGCGAGGGTCTATTCCAAGAATTTTCTCATATGAACTAGCAAAAACATCATGAAATTCATTGAAAAGCTCAATGTACTATTTAATATCATCACGGGAATAGTTCTCTCGAATGTAAATGTTTTCAATCTTCCCAGGATCACAAGAAATATTGATAGGTATCGTTGGTGATATCTTAGCCATGTTCCCTTTAGTAGTCTAACTAGGACAGCTTAATGGGACCATAGGGATACTAAATTTCTCTCTTAGAATCGCCCTAAAGTCATCATAGTCTAAACAATAAATCTTACAGAGTAAATATGATCTATGGTGCAGCTCTCCCCAAGGTTTTTCTATCCCAGACATAGCCTCAAGAATAGATTCATTCAATGAAAAAATACCATCAAGGAAGTCTTGAGAGTGAGATGACTCTACTGTCCAAGAAGGAAGCACATAAGGGTCCTTCTCCTCCATCTGTGAAGACGAAGGAATAGGCTCTAAAACATGACCAACATTAGCTTGATACACCACCAAAGTTGTAGGAAATTGCATGTCTATCTCGGTGGGTATAGAATTATCACTCGAAGTACTTAGTGAAGAAAGAATCCAAGGATTCTCCTTATGAGAGGTGCGAAAAGAGACCGAATTCAATGAGTTCAAATCCCTACCAATACTATACCAAATCATGAGAATGGGCACATGACAACTAAAGGTTCCGAATGAGAGAATGATGCATACCCACACCCACATTCTTAGTTGTCGACTAAGAATGATTGATAATCAAGATAGAAGCTCTCGATGATGCTTTTACATAGATTCTGGAAATATTTTTGATCAATAGTAACGATCTTCCCATCGAAAGAAAAATAAACCACTCAGAATAGGGAAGAGGCTATAGCTTGCATATTTTACATCCAGTTCCTACCTAGAAAAAGATTGTAGTCAAGGGGTGCATCAGCCACCTCGACCTTGATCAAAATAGTCTTCACCCCCAATTGGACCTCTAGGGAAGGAAGTATATCATGCGGCTGATACAATCTTCGATCAAAATAAGTTCACATGTTTGTAGATTTAGACAACATGGGAGAACATAAGCCCTTCCAACAAGCCAAATACATCATGGAAGCAGTAGTGCCTTCATCAATCACAATGCGTTTGATGGTGTGGTTTAGACACTCTACATGAATCAAAAGAGATAGATAGTAAGGTAAGAGAGGCCCAATTCTATGGGTTTCAAATTTGATCATAGAAGAAGATCTATCATCACTGACCCCAAGAGTCAACAACATGGCCTTTCTCTATGAAGGAAAAGCATGAAGCACTTCTAATGCAGACATCGCACAAGGGGTCTATCCCAAATCCTCAACAATTGAATAGTTTTGGGTGGCTTGAACATTAGGATTGTGCCCCGAGCACTTCAAGACTCCCTTAGGAATGCAAGGTGGAACTTCAGGCTTATCTGTAGGCTTTTAAATTCACAAAGGGTTCTCAGGTAGAGCAAGTTCTTTCCCAAGTACTGGTTCTGATGTACCATAGTCTTTCACATGTGTCACAACACTAGTATCTTTCACCATATTGATGCAATTGTGTCCACTAGTAGCATCCAGTGGGTTTTTAGTTCTAGCAGAATCACTACCAGGCAGTCCTTGAGTTCATATTTTGATTATTCGGTAAAGAATTTGTAAAGATAGTTGGGCCCTATGCTATGAAATTTGAGGCATCTTCCATAGAAGGGAACAAGTGAGTTAGGTGGTCATCCCCACATAAATTTCAAGGAAATTTTACCTTTGTCTTAGGTTTCTAGTCCCCCTAACACTATTTGTGTTCTTGTCATTATTGTCATTATCTTTTTTATTCCCACCCTTTCTATTATTTTTTCCTTTGTTTTTATTCCTTCTAGGTTGCTAGTTACCTTTCAGGTTCGACTATTGCATGGAGAGTACATCTTCCAACTAGGTAGGAAGGGACAAAGTCATATATTGTACCAACATAGACTCATTAAGTGATAACCTGCTCACTTGTTTTGTAACCGAATCTATAGGTTTGGTACTTGTGGATCCAACAATACCATCGGCATGTGGCCTAGGTTTAAACTTGGGGTCGAAATTGGAATGTGGAGCATTTGGTATGATCTGATAAAGGATCCCAAGTTGAGCATAAATCAAGTCCAACCTCTAGGGTCTAAAAATAGCTTGGTCCTCATTTTGCACTCCGAATGTGGAAACATCCTTCATGATATAGGGTAACAACAACTTGAGGGACCACTCTAGAAGAAACTCTGGTGGTATAAACTCTTTAATCATCCTCTTCTGTATATGCCACTCTTGAATATGATCTAAAATGTGGGTGGATTTTTCTTGCCAAAATGTCAACACTAGTTAGGTACCAACGTCGTAATGCATAGGCAGTTGGAAGTGGTTAAGAAAATTCATAGCAAGGTCATGGAATGAATAATATGTCCCCCCAGCAAAATCAATATACCATTTAATGACAGGACCTGTGAGGGTGTGTTGAAATAGTCTCAAATGAAGAGAATCATCATTCAAGGAGTTTGAAGAGAACCAAAGATGGAAGGTTGTGATGTGCTCACTAGGATATTCACCAAAATTACCTTTGAATTTTAGAATGTCTGAAGGAAGTTTGGTAGGTACTCTCGCCCATGCTAGGTTATGAGATTCATGATCATTTTTCAATGTCGATAGATCAGGTAGATTCAAAGTAACAAGGAAAGGGATCCTAGGTTGATCTAGTTGGTTCCATGCTCCCTGATAGGACTGGTTCACATAAGGATCATTTCTATATATACCATGGCCTTGGCCAGTGGGATAGTAACCTCCTATTTGACCCATATAGGGTTGCACGTTAGGATTGTTATTTCGAGTACCTTGAGGCTAGGGTGCTACAAATCCATAATTAGGTGATTAATATGCGGGTTGATACTCCAACCCATCAGGTGTGTAGATTTTTTTATAACATGGTACATAAGAAGGTCCATAAGAGGTTCCATAAAATGGACCATGAGATGGTCCATGTGAAGGTCCATAAGATGATCCATAGGAAGGTACATGTCTTGCTGACACATAAGGAGGAACATGGCCCTGTGACACTATGGTGTTACTAGAAGTAGAACATACATGGCTAGTAGTAGAACTCTGGCGAGAAGGAACACTAGAGTTAGGAAGATGATGGAGTCAAAAAATCATTTGAAGGGATCGGTGTCGAAGATGATGGAATACCTGAAGGAATATAACTCATGCCCCCAATGTTCACATGTCTAGGTTCTGGTCTCGAAATAGGAACACTAGTGCTAGGTGTAGGATGTGTGTATGAAGGAACCTCCACCGCATGGATGGAAGGTGTAATGTGATTAGTTCTACCAAACCTCTCTACATGGAAAGGAATTGAAGTGACCCTAGGCGCAACTCCAGTGTCAACCTCCGGCTCGACATGGGGTGTCAAACCGATCTCAGGAACATCAGGAATGTCATGCCTAATATTTATAGCGCCCATGGGTTCGTGCTGAGTCTCATTGCCTGGAAGATAATACCGATGATTAGGGTGTGTGAAATATGTGAATCATGAAGGATATTCATTTGACGGTCTAGTCGAATGATGACCAGACCATAATGGAGTCCCAATATGTGTTTGGAGGTTCATTTTCCCATACATAATGAGGAATATCGAGGCTCTCCAATATCTTAGGATTATGGTCACCCAAGGTGTGTGAATCAAAGTGAGAATAAGTCCGCCCAGAATGTCTAGTTCTCTCTCCAAAAGGAGGAGGAGACATGGAAAGTGAAATCCCTACTAAATGACGAGAACGACTAGATGTCACAATTGGATCCACAATGACTCAAAAAAAAAAAAGACTCAATATAGCTACGCAAACCTAAGAAAACTAGCATGCACATAGAATACAACTAAGAAAATATAAAGAGAAATCACAAGAAAACAAAGGGTAGGATAAGTGAGATCTCGAATGAAGTGGGAATGTCTCTCCAAGGAGAGGCTTGAGACTCCCATCCACAACAAGTGATGGTTTGTAACCAATTATAGTTGCCCTCAACTTCAACGCATATAATGACTATGTTGTCCAACCCATACCTAGCTAGGACATGTGCAGAATAATGCCTGCAAATACATCCTCGATAACCTAGGTAAGGAAACTAATGTCACCTCAATATAACCAATGCTCACATGGAAAATTTCATGTGAGATCGATCGTATGGGTAGGGTAGCAAATACCGAAGCATGAAAGCAGAAACTGGTACCCCAAGGGTGCACCGACCATACCTCACTGACCGCCAGACATGAATAAAATCCTGGAAATGTCTCCGGTGCTCACAGAAAGTGACCAGCGGTCATCCTAATCACAATCATGTGCACTGCCTTGTGCTTAACTTCCATGTAAGAGGATCATCCTAAGAAACACTAATTATATCAAGGGTTTCACCCTCTCACCTAGATAGAGACCTAGTTGTTTTTTTTAGTGGTCTTGGATAGTTAGCTCACAATGAACTATTCCAAGAACCTAAAATATATTCTTGTTGATGCACCCTATCAAAGAAAAGTGTGCAATTCATTTTATTTAAGCATTTATTTTAGTTGCTTGTGATTACTCAAAGGGTAAATGGTCATGCAACTAATGAAGTTATGACTGAGCAATGAAGTAAATATGCACACCTAACAGGGAATGCCAAGTGCAATGTGTAGAATGAATAACGGGTATGCCACTACATGAGGTGCAATATTTTTCCTTCAAATGTAAATGCAATCATTCCTATATGAAAATAAAACTATAATAACAGTAAGAAAACCTAATGCAAGTACTGTGCCAATGCAAAAAGAAAGAGATGCATAAATATGCAAAAGAAAAAATATTTTTGTATTTTTTGCAATAAATGAGATATTAAAGAAAAGAAATGACTCTAGAACCCCCATAC
This sequence comes from Pseudotsuga menziesii, assembly GCA_001517045.1. Lineage (NCBI taxonomy): Eukaryota > Viridiplantae > Streptophyta > Pinopsida > Pinales > Pinaceae > Pseudotsuga > Pseudotsuga menziesii. Next base: position 199,755 of record LPNX010493336.1, on the reverse strand, counting down.
CATACAACCACTCACAAATAGAAGCCAAGAAAGGAACTAAGGTAAAAGAGAGCTAATGCAATAATCTCAAAACAAAAAGTGGATAAATGGATGACAAAAACAAAGCTTAAAAAATAAACTAAAAGAATTCTATGGTAAGAAAAAGAGGGTGTATATAGACAATAGAAGCATCCAATAAGACTCAGCAATCATTAGAACTCACCCAACAACACGTAATCCTCCAACTAAGCCTCAAAATCAAAAAATATGTGACTGTTCTTAGTAAAAGTGCGTGAATACGTGACTGTTTAGGGAAAACCCATGTGTATACATGACTGTGAATGGAAAACCTTAGTATAGGAATAAAAAGGCATAAAAATAGGGAAATTAGACAAGGTAAGACCAAATTTACTTCTCTAGGACCCCATTGGGAAAACATGCCCCCAGACCTGACACAAAAACAAAGAAATCAAGAGCAATCCAAGTAGATTTAATACCAAAACCCCAAATAAAAACAACTAGGAACTCTCCCCAATGGAGTCGCCAATTTTGTTACAGAGATAAACTTCCTATGGCTTGGGGGTACCACAACACACATCTTGACATCAGAAATCAATCTTTCACAATATTCAAGAGAAACCAAACATCTAACACTAAGGGATATCAAATCATACCTTGTTTTGGATAATTGAAATAGATTGCAGTTGAGTTTTTCCAATTCACGCTTGCTTTAGAAATTCACTCTCAACAACAACAAATAAGACAAACATGCTCTATAATAATGTGTTATACCTACTCTAGCATATATATTCAACAATCTATAAGAAATTAAATAATCCATGGATACAGTATTCATATTCAAATGCACATTAATTGGACAGGAAAAGATATTTCTATTAATAAACTCCAAGAATACAAGAGTGAGAACCTTTGTCAGAAAGTCTACGAACTAGAGAAACTGCGTCGTCCACCTAGGCCTCCTCCACCTCAATCCTCCATTTCTCGATGGCATGCTCACAAAGTAAAGGAAATATTGGGAAGAGCAAAAAGTGCTCCAAAGGGACAAAGGGATGAAGACTTAGATATAAGCAAACTGAGGCAACATTTTACATTATTAAAACCTAAAAATAAACACTGTCAAATTTATAAACATAATGCTTTAAACTAGTATTGAATCCTATGAAGGATTAGCCAAGATGCCTCTATGATTGTTACAGAGAGAAAATTCCTGTGGCTTGGGGGTACCACAACAAACAACTTGACACCAGAAATCAATATTTCCTAATATGCAAGAGAAACCAAAAATCTAACACTAAGGGATATCAATTCGTATTTTTTTTTGGATGGTTAAAGTCGATTCCCATTGAGATTTTCCAATTCATGCTTTCTTTAGAAATTAACTCTCAACAACAACAAATAAGAAAAGCATGCTCTATAATAATGTGTTAGATATACTCTAGCATATATATTCAACAATGTATAAGCAATTAAATACATCCATGGATAAAATATTCATATTCAAATGCACATTAATTGGACAAGAAAATATATTTCTATTAACAAACTCTGAGATTACAAGAGTGAAAACCTCTGTCGGCAAGTCTACGAACCAGAGAAACCGAGTCCTCGACAACCTTAATCCTTCATGTCTTGATGGAAAGCTCACAAAGCAAAGGAAATATTAGGAAGAGCACAAAGTGCTCCAAAGGGACAAAGGGATGCACACTCAGGTATAACAAAATGGAGGAAAACATTTACATTATTAAAACCTAAAAGTAAACACTGTCAAATTTATATACATAATGCTTTAAACTAGTATCAAATCCTATGAAGGATTAGCCAAGATGCCTCTACGATTGTTACAGAGAGAAACTTCCTATGGCTTGGGGGTACAATAATAGACAACTTGAGACTAGAAATCAATCTTTCCCAATATGCAAGAGAAACCAAACATCTAACACTAAGCTATATCGAATCGTGCCATATTTCGGATGGTTGAAGTAGATTCCCGTTGAGATTTTCCAATTCACGCTTGCTTTAGAAATTCACTCTCAACAATAGCAAATAAAACAAGCATGCTCTATAATAATGTGTTATATTTACTCTAGCATATATATTCAATAATCTCTAAGCAATTAAATTCATCCATGGATACATTATTCATATTGAAATGCACATTAATTGGACAGGAAAAGATATTTCTATTAATAAACTCTGAGATTACAAGAGTGACAACCTCTGTCGGCAAGTCTACGAACCAGAGAAACTGAGTCCTCCACCTGGGCCTCCGCCACCTCAATCCTCCATCTCTTGATTGCAAGCTCACAAAGAAAAGGAAATCTTGGGAAGAACACAAAGTGCTCCAAATGGACAGAGGGATGTAGACTCAGGTAGAAGAAAACTGAGGCAACAATGGACTATAGTTTCTTTGCTCTTCAATTGCTCCTCTTCAATGTATCTAAGGGGTTCCTTATATAGCAATCCAAAAGGGTAATGGATGTTCGAATCTGAGCATTCTCAAGGCATATGGAAGGCCAAGAGTCATGATCTTTGGAATCATATGAGGGAATTCCAAAAATGTTTGGACGTGTGCACACATCCCAATGTACATGGGTTTGAGGTCAAAAGTCATGTGTACATGCGATTATGGGTTTAAAACTTGCGTACAACAATAAATAGGGGTTTTCTATGGATGATATTGGAACATAAAAGGATAATATAAGTCCATGGGATCTAAAGAGTCTATAGAGGGACAAGGGAGACAATCAATATGTGATCAACCATGTGTGGTAAAAGCATCTATAAAAATGGTTTCTGACTTAAATTATCTACGCAAATAGTATTAATAATTCCATTACAAACATAACCATAAATCAACTATTAAAAACCCCAAATCAAATAGCAAAAGCTTCGAGTGTGAGCATTAAACAATATTACATAAATTAACCAACATAAACTATATCACATCCATCAAACCCCAGATCAAATCTCCTAAGTTCTAGATGAGAGTGCTTAAATAATAAACATAAAATAGTCCATCAACTTTTGTGACCCAAGGTCGAATCTCATGAGTTGCGGTTGGGAGCATTGGAGTTATTCCCAAGAGATAATAAATAAACTCCTAACCACATATCGAATCCATTAAAACAAATTATCGTAATTCTATACATATAGGGAATAACTTATAAAATCAACAGACACACAAGTTGCATCATATCAGAAATTATCTTGGGCCATGCGATTATGACTACCATTAAAACCATTATATAGAAACAAAACAACGATTACATTATCTCCTACACTAATTATTATGGAAAAACAATACAAACGTAAAAAAAAGAGCCATGGTTTCCCTCGGAAACATACAGAACACCTTTCAATAACCATTACAATCAATTTGTAAACACATAGACATGAATATGCTACAAAAATCAAATGAAGCAAAGATATGGCTTTTCCATTCTCTTTATTAACATAAGAGAAATTCCCAAAATAGAAACCATTTAATAAATTAATAGAGTGAAATCCATTTAAAACACTGAATCATTTCCATAAATCAAATCATGTGTTAACATCCAAACTATATTCCATAGTCAAAGTTAATTATCAAAAATGACGTTATTATGGTGCCATTACGAAGAAATGACACTAATATAATTTCATCCATCATATAAATAAAAAAAATAGTGCCATAGCTAAACAAAGAGCTGCATGAATTAAGCCAAACACCATTAAAATTATCCAACACAAATTTATAAATATTACACAGACGTGTCTTTGTACAAAACACTTGAATGGGCTCAAAACCACTAAAGACAAACCTATAGTTTAAATACTAAGAATCACCATCATTTTTCCCTGAACCACGCAAGACCCAAGAGGGAGGTCGGTTACAACTTGACACAGAGAAACCCGGAAACTGCATAAATGAACAAGCATTTGGTTAAAGGGACTTTCTACATGGGATTACATGGAATTGCATAGATTACCATATCTCTACCATTATTTCCAAGTGTCACCACGCTTGTCCCTAAACTACAAACAAAACAAAAAATGCATTAGAAGTATGAAGGATTGAAACATCACAAAAAAATATTGAACGAATAAACCATAATAGAGTTCGACATACATGTTGAATACATTCAAACTGACACTATAAACTATCAACAAAGTCTATGCAGCTCAACGAAGGAGCTTTATCCCATGAACAACAAACAAAACACACGCAAAATGGGTTGCAAAAACCAGAGCAATAGTCTTATGGTTTGTTCCATCATGGAGGAGTCACAATTCCCTTCATGTGGGCTCATTAAAAACATGGGAAATCCTGCACTAGCATTTTAATAAAAACCCTATCTCTATAGTTTAAATTCATATTCTTGTATAGATTGTTAATACCATGACCAATCCCTTAGCATTTAGGATGAATAACTTTAGGACTTAGGAGTTTGAATTTTTCATCACGCGTTGGTAGCATAGGTTTATCGATGATTTACCTATAATAAAAAAGATATGAATTGTTGATGTGCCACTGGTCGTGTTGAATACTCCTCGATGGAAGACCCAGCTTCCCTGCAGCATGCCCAGCGTTATAGTGAGAGGGAAGCTGAAAGGTGGATGTAGTGATATAGGGAAGGTGTGTTGCAGTATTGGAGAGCTCTATTACATTAGGGGATAGCAGCATGATGAGGATACATTGATCCAAGAGTTTGGAATCATTCACACAGTCCCTGGGAAACCAAAGGAATGCAGCATGAGCGCTTTCCAAAGGGGGACACTTCTCCTTCTTGCTCTGCATGAGCAACATAAGAAAAGGGATGCCACCAAGAGATGAATAATCCTACGAGGAAGGATGGATTTTTTTGGGAAACAATCTTGAAGAATTGATAATCTAGTAGGCTGCCATGAGAGAGGGACACTGGCTTCTCTATGTAGAAAAAAACCCTAAAACATGAAACAAGCAACAAAAAAGGAAAATGCAGATAAGTAGTACACATAAGAAGGAGACAAATAGGTTACGAAAATAATGAATGAAATTCTATTAGAGAGAAGCTCATATTATATAATAAGGGACCAGATATTTACATATTATTAGTTAATAAGCATAAAAAAACATGAAATGGGTCAAGCGTATTTGGATGAACTGTGTTCCCCAAGTGGGAGTTCCTGTAAGTGGCCTCCTTGGCCCAATTCCTAATTGTTTATATCTGGAAGCATCCTAGATTACATGAGAAGGTAAGGAAACATGTTTTGTAAGGCTTCAGCTTTGATCCACTTTTCTTGAGCTGGAGTTTTTCCTTGGCTGGCCACTAAGGAAGACGTGTATACTTGGTTCCTTGTAGAACGGGTCCAGGTGTTTAGTAGAGTGTCTTTGGCCAAGGGGAGTTGGAAGTATGGAATGTTGTCAACTCAATGAGTAATGGTGACTGGTTCATCCAATAGGGGAGGCTCAAACAACTTTAGATTATTTACCTTAATGACATTGTTGAGTCCCAGTTGTGGTAGAAGATCCAATCTATAAGAATTTTCTCCAATTTTGTCAAGGATGGTATAAGGGCCATATCTTATTTGTAGAAGCGCTTCTTATCCAAGTGTAACCAGACATTATCTATCGGTTGAAAGGATAGTAATTTCCTTTGTTTGTCATGGCATTGATTGGCATGATCTTGAGATGCTTTGAGTGTTGTTGTGACTGCAATGTGGCATTGTACAATTTGTTGTACAAAAATTTGGGTGGAGAGTTGTTCCTATTGTTGATGCATGGTACCTTGAAGAGCTAAAGTGAGTGGGAGATATGCTAGAGATGTTGGTTGGAAGCCCAAGTAGGCATGAAAAGTGGAAAACCCAGTAGAAGAATGCATGACCTTGTTGTAGCTATCCTGGAGGATGTGTAAGTAATTGTCCCATTGTTTGTTGCACCCAAAATGCATTCTAAGAGAATGGACCAAGACATTGTTAACCACCTCTGTTTGGCCATCTGTTTGAGGATGGAATGCTATAGAAAACTTGATTTGGCACCCTATTAGTGCCAATAATGTCTTCCAAAATTTTCTTAGGAAGTGGGAATATTTGTCTAATATGATAGTGCTTGGTAGGACAAAATGTGGTGAGACATTTCGGAAATATAACTCTGTTGTTTGGGATGTTGTAGTAGTCTTTCTGAATGGAATAAAATGTGCCATTTTTCTAAAGCAACATACTACTACATAGATTTCATCATGTTTCCTTTGTGTGGTTGGGATTCCACTAAGGAAGTCCATGGAAATTAACTCCCAAGGATCAAAAGGAAGATGCAGTGTCCGATATAAGCCATGCTTCTCGTTGGATGTCTTGGATTGGGAGCATAATGCACAATCTTGAATAAATTTCTTAACTTGAGGATGCATGGAAGGCCAATCGAAATGGTGTTGCATATTTTGCATGGTATTGGTGGTACCGAATAGGACACCATGGGCTGAAGAATGCACCTCCTTTATGAGAAAGAGGAGACCCTCTAACTGTGAAACACAAATTGAATTGAGAATACCAACCATCCTAGATAGTGTACTGCAGGAATGGGGTCCTATTGATCTATGTAGGTCTGTGCAAGGATCCCCAAATATTTTGAAAGTATGGGTCCATAGCATATTGATCGTTCCATATGTCATAGTTGGCACAACACACTTCTAGAATGGGGAGGACTGTAGTAAGTGGTCGGATGAGAAAATAAACCATATTATTAGTGTTGATGTATTTGTAACTTCAGAATGTATTCACTTGTATATTTCTTATTGTATTTTACTATACCATGATGGAGATGTTTCCTCTTTCGATCAAGAGAGTCATTAATATAATAAAGTCACATAAAGTCATTGAGGTTAACCCTCTATTGTAATTTGGGGCAATATCCAACATAGTTGAGGGGTATTAGGGTTATTATACTCTCCTACTGAGGTCATCCCTGTAAGAGTAAAATTCAAGTGGAAAACAAGTATAAATAGAGAGTGAGACTCTCTATTTGGAACACGCACTCACTCAAATATAGCACATGAGTGAGAGAGGAGGAGCTCACACAAGTAGTGAGAGAGAGAACACCTATCATAGATCATCTTTTTGTTTTTGGGTTTTACTTTTGCTATTGGTGCTCATTCAATCTTTGAGGAAGTTGTATGGTTTCCCTTAGGAAAACTATTTGTGCCTATTGTTTCTTGTGATTATTTTTGTGCATGTTATTCTCTCAGATAATATCCTAATCATATTTATTAAATGATAAAAATCTAACATGGTATGACGAAAGAATACACTGTACAATTGTGGGAACTAGGGATTCCTAGTTGAAGTTGTTATCTCCACAGATCATCAAGAAAGTATGGCTAGTCCAACAGACCACACTAGGGTGCATCTATTGGTGGTATAAATTTCTGAATTATAGAAGTTTCATTGTATAGCTGAAATATAGCTGCGATAGTAGAAAATAGAAATTAGGGTTTCATGCTTGAAAACTCTAAAATAGTAGTTTTGGTACATTCTCTATATCTCGAGATTGGAGAAGGGTCAAAAGCCAGAAGTTTTACAAGCCAAAATGAAATTCATGTTGTATATTGTGTAAAAATTTCAGCCTCATATTTTCTATATTCTAGGAGATATGATTCCTCTGAATCAGGATTTCAGCCTCTCCCAAGATTCATCCCTAAAAAGGACACCTAGGGATAATTGTTATAGCTCGGGATATGAAGGTCGAAATGAAATTTTGCAAGATTTTCCAGATAGGAAAAATAATTTAATTTCTTTGGTAAATGTTTCAAACCTTTAAGGTGAAACAGTCGCACGTGGAAGTCTGTACAAGTTCGCTATGTTGAACAGTCCTAGAATAAGTCACCTTGGGAAAACTATGATATGTCCCAATTGGGGAAACCAATTCCTCTAAAACTTATGGTGTTGTAAAATTGATAGATGAGGCTACCTTAGACCGAAATTTCAAATACAAAGGATAATTAATTTAGGAGATACCGCAGAAACAATATCAGGAATTTATGCAGAAGAAATTGGAAAACTAGGGCTTCCTGTTCCAGGAGATTCCCTCCACTATTTTCAGAAAAAGGAGTACATTGGATAGATCACCTAGAAGAGGCCCATGTTTCTATCCAATCATAAGTTTTAAATTCCAAATTTTTAAAATTAGGGTTTTTCTGACAAACCATAGATCAGCTAGCTCCAGGATGAGGATGGACACCTCAAATCGGTAAGATCTAATTTTTTAATTTTTTTATATTTACATTTGAGGTTCGTATTTCAAATTGACTAATCACACCATATTGATGAAAATCTTGGTGAATATGACAACGTCCAAGTATGGAAGTATAGGATTTCAATGGTTCTTGAAGAAAATGAATTGTACACTTACATAAGTGGAGAGGTTCCAGTTCCAGAGGGAGAGTAGGCTAAAGCCTTACACAAGAAGAACTTGGTCAAGTCCAAGAGGATTATTGTTGATTCTATCAGGGATGACCTTATACCACAATTTTGTTCCCTAAATATTGGTAAAGAGATGTTGGATTCCTTGACAAAGCTATTTGAAGGAAAGAATATAAATCAGAAGAAGTATAGGAACTCCATGATCGTTGAAGAAATTGACTTAGATCAGTATTTCAATAAAGAAGTTATAAGATCTAGAAAGAGATGAGGCTAAGGATAGAGCCAAGAGAATCATTGCAGATTCTATTAAATATCATCTCATTCCTCATGTGTCATCCTTGAAGACACCAAAAGGAATTGTTCAATTCTATGACGAAGCAATCGAAGAAGAATAAGATATTGTTATAACCACCTTAAATGGAACCCCTGAGATCATGGGATTGATTCATTGGAGGAATTTGTTCTAGAAGGAAGTAATTACCTTCAGCAGACCCTAGGAAGAGTGCACACAAGAAGAAGATTGAATAATAAAAAAGAGAAGAGAAGATGAGAGCAATTGAATCTCAATCTCTCATGCTTCAAAGAAGATCCCTCAAGCGATGTGGAATATCAAGGACTCAATTCTTCAAGAACCTCTCATCCATCTTAGCATTTGGATAAGAAATGATAATGTCATGAAGGTGCAAGAATGAATCTACCCATGAAACAAATAAAGATAAGTATTTGAACTATCTTTTCCTATATATCTAGTTGTTTATAAGACATTATTTAGTTGTGAAATGTATTATGCATGATAGAAAAATGAACAGTATACTACGAATATGCATGTGATGGGTAAGTATCCCATGGTTCCATGTAACAGTCCATTGCTACTTTCTAGAATGAAACGTCTTTGTTGGCATATTGGATTAGTGCACAATATCAATAATGTCATGGTAGAGATGGGGGGCATATAGAAAGTTTCCATGAGATATGGATGAATGTTGTATTGGATAAAATAGTTGCATGATTATATCTTTATGCATAAATAATTTTCCATTATGAATATGCCATATGAAATGTTTCTAACCATACAACTGGTGGATTTGAATTGTAGAAAAGAAAACATATAATATCCTACAACAAAATAAGGATGATATTTGTTTCGAAGAACAAGCGACGTCAGTTCCATAAATAATCCAAAATGAAGAATAGTATGGAGAGACTTCAAGAGGCCTTAGACACACCCTAGTTATGTTACACTATTGAGCGACATCATTGATGGAGATCCTTCCATCTATGAAGAAGTAGAAAAGAAGAAAGGGAAGGAGACTATGATCGAGGAGTACCAGTCGATCATGAAGAATGATGTCTAGGATGCGGTATCGAGAGCTGAAGGGAAGTACATGGGATACAATGAAAGATTCATAGCAAGAGGATTCTCACAGAAAGAAGGAATAGACTATGAAGATACATTTTTATCCACTGGGAGTTGAGACACATGAAAGGTAGAATCACGTGTACAAATTAAGGAAGGATTTGTGTGAGCTCATAAGGCACCCATGGGATAAGACATACATGAGGAGCTTGAAGATCACCTAGACTAATGAAGATATTACACTTCGCTACAAGGTTGAAGACGAAATCCTATAGATAATGACAAGGTTACAAATGGGTGTGAGAATAAATTTTGAAAAGTTTCAAGATAGAGGATCTCGGTATCAAGTGACCCTAGATGGATACATAGAATATTAGTAGCAGAGGAAGCTACTTTTCTATCCATTACAGAATGTTTCAATCCATAGAGTATGAAAGGTAGAGGGAGAATGATGCTCCACTTCAGAGGGAGTGACTACAGAAGATCCCAAGGTTTGACAGGATATGATGGGATGGATAGCTTATTGATGGCTCTAGGATTTACTAAAATTAAATCAGATTCCAAACTTTAATTCAAGGATGAAGGAGGAAGACCAGTGATGCTCCTGTTATATGTCGATGACTTGTTCCTGACAGAAAAGAGGAAATCATTAAAGTTGCAAGAAGGAGACTTACTTCCGAGTTCGAGATGAAGGACTTGGATATGATGCACTACTTTCTAGGCATGGAGGTGTGTCAGAATGCAGATCGAATATACCTTTGACAAGGGAAGTATGGAGTGGAGTCCATGAAGAGGTTCAGGATGATGGACTGCAAGGCCATGACCACACCTATGGCATCGAACATGAATTTATTGAGTGATTCTTCATCAGAGTCATTTGATTCCATGATGCATCATCAGATGATTGGGTCCTTGATGTACCTGATGAATATGAGACCATTTATTTCATTTTCTCTAAACACATTGACCCAATTTCTGACAGATCCGAGACATGTTCACTTGATGGTTGTAAAGCATGTAGTGAGGTACCTAAAGGGTATAGTTGAGTATGGGCTCAAGTATGATAGGAATCAGAATACTAACCTACATGGTTATGTTGATTCATATTGATAGTGCCACTAAGAAAAAGAGCACCTTGGTTTGCTTCTTTAGTTTGAGATCCAGTATGGGCCACTGTTTGGCAGAATGAAGTCCTGCATGGCTCTGAGTACAACTGAGGAAAAATATGTTGCCACTTGCTTGGTTATTTCAGAGGTAGCATGTTTCTTTTGAAATATACTATTTGATCTGATTGATATAACTTACATTTTTGTATGATGTAGAGAGGAGCGGTGAAGCTCTAGTTTGTGATCTACATCAAGATCTCTCGAAAGAGGGAGTTCTAGCATAAATGGTGAGATAGGTTGTCTGAGCATAAAATCCTGGTGAATCTTGTAGGTTTCTCAAAGGTAATCAGTCATGTAGGTTTTTCTTGGATGTAATCAGTCCTGGAAAATCTCATAGATTATCCTTGAATGTAATCATCCCTAATGTCATTCTATCCTAGAAATGGCCAGAGTGAAGAAGCTTGGTGTTCTTGAGATCGGGTTCCTTCCAAGGGGAAATGATGAGTCTGAGAGCCTTTCCAACATGCTGGAAGGCTAGGACTCTCATGGTTGGTTATAATTGTTGAGACTTTCTGACATGGTGGCAGGACGAGCCTCCCACGGTTAGATGTAAGCGTAGAGCCTTTCCCAGAATGGTAGATGGTCTATCCTACCATGTCAGTGGATGTATGTGTAGAGCCTCCCCCTAATGGTAGATGGTGTGTCCTACCATGTCGATGGATGTAAGTGTAGATACTTTACATGGATGGTAAATGGTGTTTCCTACCATGTTGGTGGATGTAACTGCTAATCCTTTCTAACATGGTGGCAGGGTGAGCCTCCCATGGTCAGATGTAAGTGATGATCCTTTCTGACATGGTGGAAGGTTGGGCCTCCCATGATCATATGTAAGTGTTGATACTTTCTGACATGGTGGGAGGATGGGCCTCCCATGGTTAGATGTAAGTGTTATTCCTTTTTGAAATGGTGGCAGGATGAGCCTCCCATGGTCAGATGTAAGTGATGAGCCTTTTTGACATGGTTGTAGGTTGGGCCTCCCATGGTTTGATATAAGTGTTGGGCCTTTCTGACATGGTGGCAGGATGGGCCTCCCGTGGTTAGATGTAAGTCATGGTCCTTTTCGACATAGTGGCACACTGGACCTCCCATGGTACGATATAAGTGTTGAGACCTACATCCAGCATCAAAAAGGGATGGCTCTATAGAACTTCCTATGACGAGTAGAATTGAGAGATATGACCATTTTCTCAAGATAGTTGGAGCAGTGATGATGATGATTATCCAGCTTTGATGATGATCCATTGATGAATACTTGTGTTGATGAACTGTGTCAAAAGAACACCTTTCTAGTTAATATTCCCTTGTTGATGTATTTTCAACTTCGTAATGTATTCACTTGTATAATTATTACTGTATTTCATTATACCTCAACATATATGTTTGTTCCTCCAACCAGGAGATTCATTAATATATTAAAGTAATGTAAATTCATTGAGTTTAACCCTCTGTTGTATGTCACGGTAATACTCCCCACAATTGAGTTGAGGTTAACCATCCATTGTAAGTCGGGCAATAGTGCCCACAATTGAGGGGTATTAGGGTTATTAGAATCTCCTAGTGAGGTCGACCATGTAAGAATAAAATTCAAGTGGAAAACAAGTATAAATAGAGAGTGAGACTCTCTATTGGGAACACACACTCACTCAACTATAGCGCATGAGTGAGATAGAATGATCTCGCACAAGTGAGAGAGAGAACAACTATTGAAGATGATCTTTGTGTTTTTGGGTTTTACTTTTTCTATTGGTGCTCATTATATAGCTAATGAAGTTGTAGGGTTTTCTCCTTTATGGTTTCCCAAAAGAAAAATATTTGTGTCTCTTGTCTCCTATGATTATTGTTGTGCATTTTATTGTCCTGAATAAGATCCTATATCATATTGGTTAAATGATAGAAATCTAACAATTAGAGGTTCCTTTCTTATATATGATGACCAAGCAAAACTATTGAATGTAGGAGTCCCATTTAAAGTGCCTTTGTTCTTGAATCTTCGACTTAGAATTAATGAAAATCAAAGGGTGGTGGTTTGCATGAAAGATAGTTTTTTAACCTAGCAAATAATGTATCCATTGCTTGAGAGCTTGAACCAGGATGTAAAAGTCTATCATAAATGTTATAGTTCATCTCGACCTTGGACAGAGTTTCAGAGTGATAAGCAATGGGGTGGCCTCCCTGTTTAAGCACAACCCCAATAGCATATTGTGAGGCATCAAACTCAATCTCAAAAGGTTGAGAGATGTCTGACAGATGTAAAACCAAAGATGAGCATAGGGAGTCCTTGAGATGAGAAAAATGACTAGTGGAATCATTAGTTCAAATAAATGTTGAAGAATTACTAGAATTATTATGTAACTGGCGAGCAATCTGAGAAAAGTGCAAAATGAAATTACGATAGAAATTTATACCACCTAGAAATATTTTGAGCTCACTGACTAAAGAAGGTAGTAGCCATTGCTTAAATTCTTGGATACAAGATAGATTCGGTTGAATACCTTCTTAATTGACCACAAATCCTAGATAGGGAATTCAACTCTGACGAGAATATGAATTCTTTTCTTTGACCTACAACTTGTTTTCTTGGAGGATTTGGAGAACTTGTCGGACATGCTACATGTAGGCATCCCATGTCCACTTGAAGATGAGAATGTCATATAATTATATGATCACCATGCAGCCCAAATGTGGTTTGAAGATGTCATCTATGAGCCTCATAAATGTTTCTGGAGTGTTGATGAGGACAAAGGGCATGACTTTCCATTCATAAAGACCAATTTTGGTCTTAAATACTATATTCCATACATCATCTGGGTTCATTCGAAACTGATGGTAACTAGTTGTTAGATCTAGCTTGGTGAACCATTCTTCTCCTTGGAGGGTGTCCAATAATTCCTCAATCCGAGATAGAGGATAATGATTTTTTACAGTAGCTTTGTTAATGGCCTAGTAATTAGTGACAAGGCGCATGTCTGGGATGTCTCATTTGGGAATAACAAATGCAGCAAAAGCACAAGGAGAAGAAGAGGGTTGGATGTGACCGAGGTTAATGAGTTCTGTGAATTGTTTTTCCATTTCCTTTGTTTCTATGTGGGGGAACTGGTAAGTGGGTGCATTATGTAAGGCGGATCCGAGGATGATATTATCTCAATGGTCTATGTGCCTGGAGGGGGGAGGCCCGTAGTATGTTGAAACGCATCAGAAAACTCTTCGAGTAGGGGAGTCGTCGATTCAGGAATAGGATGTGTGGTATTGTTTGGTGATATTGCGTGCACCAAACAAAGATATACACATTGATTAAATTGGACATGTGGGGTTTTCTTTGTAGTGGCATGGGGTTTGGGTTTTGTTGTTGTTAAGATATAAGTGTGGCCATCGTTTAAAATTTATATTGGCGATATTTGTCCATATAGATAGAATTTAATTATGATTGGTAGGGTATTCCTAGCAGTAAATATGAACAATCCAAGGGGGAAATATCACAGAGAACAATGTCTTTGAATTGGTCTATGGAAAATGTAGTGAGAATTTCTCCTCACTACAGGGGTAAGAATGGCTCCCTTGTGCCTATAGGGCACAAGGGTAGGTTCCTACCCTTAGAAAATAGTAAAAAATAAAAGTAAAAATATGGCATAAACAGAGCTGTGAATTGAAACTAAGCTAATCTAAACAAGAATGAGTAAATGGCAGCTACTGTGAACTAAATCTAAGATCTAATGGCAGCTACAAAGAAGAATAAATGATGGAGAATTATTGAACCCCTCTGCACACAGTATGTTAGGGTTCCACCTCCAAAACCTGCAAAATAAACCTACACTACAATGGAGACAACTTGCAAACAATGTTAATGTAAAACCTGCAAACAGAGATGAGGGTTAGAAAGTAAAATCAAATAAAACAAGCATAAAAAGAGATTATGCCTCACGTAGGTGGAAATGGGCCACCATGCCCTAGCTCATGGGAGCACCTCTCTCTTGGTTGGGAAGCAATGGCTTGGAGAAATGGAGATGGAGGAGAGGGAGAGTGGGTGGTTTGAGAGCAAGAGGTCTCAAAGCATCCATGGGTAGCATAAAAATAGGCAAGTGAGGAGTGTTTTGAGAGTGACCCCCCACCCTCCTTTTATAGTTTTTCCAAGGGATTTTAGGGTTTTAACCCCTTGGTCAGGGATTTAGCCACTTTTGCCCTAACTTTAGCCCCTTTCAAGGTTTTAGCCCCTTTTTGAGGGATTTAGCTCCTAGGGGTCTATTTTGGGCTCTTTTTGGGGGTTTTTAGCCCTTTTCTTCATCCTTGGGCTCTTTTGGAGGTGTGGGGGTCAAATGGAAGGTCTTATGGACTGAAATGAGTGTAGTGAGGTGGTGTCCTTGGGTGGTGTAGGTCATTGAGAGCTATGTTGGGGATTTTTGGGTTAACAGATTTCCCCTTGATGTGTGAGGGTAGGAGCTCAATGTATGGCTGATGGAAATCATAGGATTTGCTGTCAAGAGGTGGTGCTTCCTGGGTTGGGGCTTGGTGGCTTTTGGTTTTCGTATTAATTTGGTTCCCTTCAATGGGTGAGATACAATAAATGTGTGACATGTATATGGATGAGGTGGGCATTCCCATGCTCGTGACAATGTCAAAATAATCATTTGATCTATGCTCTAAAATACAAGAGCCGATCATATACAACTAATGTTACAATGATGGTTGCCTCTCATGTGAGGCTGAATACAATACAAATCTAGTACATTGGACCCATAGCATTCTCATGGAATGCTACATATTTATGATCGACAATCTGATGTATCTAGAACGGTACATAGCTGTATGGACTCGGTGATTAGAGTCTCTGTCGTACAAGTATGCTGCATAAATCATAATGGTATACCGAAGCACTGCTAGGGCTTCTAATCACTGTCTCCAATGCAACCCAGAAATCACAAGGGACATAACCTGTTTAGGTCCCTTGAGTGGACTCACCAATGTGCTAGAGTTAGGTGACATCTGGGGTCTTTGACCAAGTATTGTGTGAAACCAACCCTGTACGAATCTCAACGGTGCGATGATGGAGTTGAACCATCCCAAGAGGCACCAGGGACTCCTCTCAAGTGGTCAAAGGAACTCATCAATGATGTTAATGAAACCAAGGTACAGGGACCTCTGGGTTTATCCTCTAGAATATGTGTGTTGGTGTCAATAGAGGGAGACCTGACCCTAGTGAAGGCAATGATGTTTCCTTGACCAGGAGCACAAGGGATAACCAAAAGGTGTGAAGCAATCTACGGACTGACTCACTGAATTGGGGGGGAGGGTAGGGAAGGGGAAAACTGAACAGGGGTAGGGTGGGAGTGGGAGACTCAAACTTCCTTTGTTCAGAGTATGGTGGTAGGGAAGACCAGGCATCAAATTAAACTTAACTCATGGGAATGGGATCATAGCTGTAATAGCGGGAATGCTGCTGCAGATGGGAAATACTTGGAGGAGGTGGACACTTTTTGATACTGATGGGATCCAAGGAAGACACATTGTAGAGTACTCTAAACAAAGGTGACCCAATGTGGGAATGCTCGCAAACTGTTTTCTGTGGGGTGTTGTCTAGGGACACCGTTGTGGTACGATCTCGTAGATTTTTGGTGAGCCCGAGAAGGTAAATGCTCGATGGTGTTTTCAATTTTAGAGAGCCTGAAAGCACGAAGAAGACTCCAGTGGGGGATATTTTTCATTGGTAGTCTCTTGTGCCCGAAAAAGGATAAAAGTATACATAGGAGAGCTTTCCCATCCTAGAGGGGATGAGAGACTTCTTTACCATTGGTAGTCCAATCAGGCCAGAAAAGGTTAAACCTAAACTGAATCGATGGTCATTCAAATACTTTTATGAGCATGAATGAAACCAAGTTTGCTCGGTGATCTTTTCTTGTTGAGACAGCTAGAAAAGATCTTAATGACAACCGGTGGTGATCTTTTTCATCAAGTGCAGCCCCCCTGCCCAAGAAAGCACAAAGTATGCAGAGAGGAACAATCTTGGCTTGAGTGTGACAAGGAGGTCCTTTTCATAAAATGGTCTACATGGTCCACAAAATGAGGTAAACGATATGATGTAGACACCCTTTCCTATACTTTAGCGAGTGGTAAAGGAAGTATTTGTGCTCGATGATCTTTTCATTGTTTTAAGGAGTTAGAAAAGAGATTAAACGAAACTCCAATGTATTCAACCAAATGTGATGGCACGAGCAGTGCCCCATGTCAGGACGGTGGATAGAGGTCCAAAGGTCATCCACGCCATATGGACAGAGTAGAAGGCTCTCAAACATACCAATACATGCATGGGATAGATCGTGGTAGAGGCCTGTGAGACAGTGCGGCAGAGGAACACAAACCAAGGTGGCTCTCAAATAGAGGTCACGAGAGCGTGTGTGTGTGTTAATGTGGACGGACTTGACCACATGCAATGTAAGTACAAGTCCGGAGGCATTTATATGCAAAATACGTGCAAGAAAAGAAATTTTTTTGTGGACATTGGCCCAGAGGTCCATGTGAGGTGTAGTAAAAATAAAAGACAATCTATGTGTAAAAAATACAAAATAAAAGCTAAAATTACATTTCTTAATGGGTAGTGGCTCGAGGACACTTGTATGTCAAATATATGGAAGAAAAGCAAAGTTTTTTTGTGGACAATGGTACAGATGTTCACATAAGGTGCGGTGAGAATAGACAATTATAAAAGTAAAATTATAGTACAATCCTTAACGGGTGGTGGCCCGATCGCTTGCATGAGTTGTGACAAGGCAGTGTGATACGGGTACTGGTCCGTAGACACTCGTATTGTCATGTCATGGCTCGCAAGTTGAGGTCTCTTGTGGTAGGTGGTCCCAAAATTGATTGTTTAAACATGAGACAATGGTCTCATAACTAGAAAGAGGGGCCGAATTCCGAAACCAGTGGCATGAACGGCATCTCAAACAAAGTTTGTATGGTCGTGTTATGTCGATCGGAAGAAATTAGGTCAAATGGGGCCTATAAAAGGGGAGGGTCGACATGGTGAAGTTTCATTGTCACTGTTCATTGTGGAGTTGGAGAGGTGGGCCCTAATTCTTCATTTGTTGATTTCTCTTGATTCAATCCATGGTTTCGCGAGTCGCGACTTGCAGGTAAAAGCTTTCACTCAACCTCTTCATTTTAATGTATTTTTCACTGAATTTGACCACCTAGAGGCCCCCCATGAGCTATTTGTGGTTTCTTATGCGCCAGGTCGCTCATTTCAAAGGGAAAGGTGTGCCCTGGCCACACCTGTTGGGACATTATGAGAGCCCTGGGTGCTCCTTTTGCTCAGATAAGTGTGCCCTGGCCTCCTTTGGGTGGTTTTTTGATGCTGGGGAGGTCTGACATCAAGGTTTTTTCTTTGTGCAGGATGGTGGAGATCAAATGGAGGGAGAGAGACTACAAGATATTTAGAGATGCATCATTACGAGATGGGGGTGTTAGAGATACACTGGCCCGCTATGGGTTACTAAAGTTCAAGCAGATTTCGCTTATGCGGAGCTTGGGTTTGTTGATGCTAGCTCTAATCAGTTTTTGGGATGTTACTGAGGAGGTGTTCCTCTTCTAGGGACAGTGTATTGAGATTACGTTGGAGGATTTGTACTTCATTACTAGGCTCCCAATATCAGGAGTAGTTGGTGACTTGGCTTCTGTACTATCTTAGGGGGGAGACATTAGAGCATTTATGCGAGTGGCACTGTTATGCTATGACATATGTGTGTGGTTCTTACATCCTAATGTGTGACATCGAGGAGTTGTCCACACAGGAAGTGGGGACTTTACTGCAGCGCATCTTGGGTTCCATGGTATTGTATAGGAATAAACACCTTATAACTGAAGGTCTGGGGTTACCAACATACTCATGAAACTTGCAGGAAATCAACTCTAGATTACAGAAAAGGAAATAGGAGGATAGAAAATACTCACCCGATACACGACGGTTGATCCTAGATTTTTCCTCTTTCGCTCTGCTTCTCCTCCAAAGTATTCTGGGATGCTTCTCCTTCACATGTCAAGAGAAAATCCTCTAAATTCAAGATGATACATGTATATAAAACAGGTTAGATAAATCATATATAGAGTACTTAATCATAAGTATTCATCAAACCATGATACATGAAAGACATTCAAGACACATATGGAAGAAGGATTCTCTTTATTATCAATAGTGGATGAGTTCAGATTACAACCCAATGCCTGAGACAAGGACTGCTATGCAACCAAAGGATTTTTAGTTCTACTCCTCCAAAGACTTCTAAATAGACTCCGCCAGCATAACTTTGCTCTCAAGTATATGTGATTAATACACTCCCCAAGGCCTTTATTTATACTTGGTGAAATAAGGAAGTTTCAAGGGTTGAGGAGGTTGAGACAGTTAAGGTGATTATGGTTAATGGCTTAACAAAGCTCAGATAATCGTGATTTATTATTTTTAATGTCGAAGGAAGGTGTACACGGGTATCAATACTGGAAACTCGCATATGACATGCGATTTGATCTAAGGGTAACCCGCGTACAAATATGTATGCGAGATGCAATAACCGATACTCGCATACAACACGCGAGTTGCATATAGGAAGAGTCACGTACAGGACTTGACATATTTAAAAGTAAAAATAACCAGCTGGATGGATGATAAATGTAGTTCATAATATGCCCATCTATAGTGTTTTAGGCAACCCTCAATCCATAAATGTCCTTTTGTGTGCCAACATAGTGAATGTCGGCACTTAGATGGAGAAGTGCCATTCAGGTGGATAACAGATGCCCCCTAATGTGTGAGGTCAGAGGGAAATGATGGCTGAAATACATTATAATATTTATCTTTGGAGAACTCAGAAATCCAATGGAGTAGAGATAGTACCTGAAACAAATACATAGTAATGTCATATACAAAGTCATATCTGAGGATGCTATGTTCAATTTACTAGAACACTAGCTGCTTTACAATATTTGAGTACATCATATGATACGAGTGTGAAACCACGTATATTACAAAGGTGGATCAAAGCCACAATATACAAGAATGATGAGTCTTCAAAGATCTAGAAGATGTGTACATGAATAGAACATAATCTTGCCCAACTTAGTCCATAGGTGAGGAACTAAGGTCTTCATAAACTATCCCAAAGAACCAGTACAATCCTAGCCATGTGAATAAAAGTAGGTTGAAGTAGAACATGCAAGGGATTCAATAGTGTGTCAATCAATAAGTAATAATTAACAACTTAAGAAAAGGAATTCACTAACGAGGGAAGTGAATCCTGAGGTACAATCATCAAAACTATAGGTCTTCGTCGTCAGGAAGTACTGAAATGGAACCATGTTGTTATAAGGAAGGAAATAGATCCTCCAACGGATCACAAGAGTGACTAGGAACTGGGTAACAGAAGGGAAACACAATAAAGAACAGATATAACAATGATGGAATCAAGATATAGATCAAACATTGGGTGAAGTCCTTGAACAATGAGCACAGCACAGAGATGATCCAAGGCAACGGTTATCTTATAGCTAGAACAAGTAGACTTATCTGTCATGTAGGAGACATGATCAGATTCCCTTGGTATAAAGAACAAGAGGAGGAGTAGGAAACTCAAAGTAATAGCTGAGCAAAAAGTGATCACTGAAACATGGATATCGGAAAAGAAAAAGAGTGCTATGTTGAAGGAGGACATGCTGCCACTACTAAAAACAAGAGAAAACTTCTTCCTTACCTTCCCTGTTAAATTTTAATGAGTCCAGGAAATTTAACTCAGATCCCTCTTCATTTTTTAACAAGCTTGAAGAGACGGGAAAATAATGCTTGATAGTGTCACTGATTTGTGGATTTAATGAGCCTGAACTAGTACATGCTCAGCTGGTGTTTTCACATTTAGAGAGTCTGAAAACTCCAAAGAAGATTCCAGGGGGGTCCTTTTTTGTACAATTTAGTCTCCTAAGGCTGAAAAATTATAAAACATACCAAAGAAGAACTCTCTTAGCTTCTGAAGAAGAAAAAGGCAAACCTTTTTCGTACTTAGTGAGGAAGGTCTGAAAAAGGTTAAATTACCACCTACCCAATGCTCCTTCAAAAGTAGCATATAGCCTGAGTTTTACAAGTGTGAAGGAAGGAAAGATCGCTCGAAAAGATCCATTTGATTACAAGAAATGGGGCTTACAACAATAAACTCGATGCTTTGTTATTTAGGGTTTAACGAGTATGACAAAGACATAAAGTACACTCGGAATCTTTTTCATGTTTTGGTCCAAAGCACGAAAAAGTGAAAACTAAGCTCATACTGGGGGTTCCATTTCTGTAAGTTTAGTCCCTCAGATCCGGAAAAGTGATAAACCTATGCCTGAGAATACTCTTCTCAATTCGGAAGAAAAGAGAGTGTTCCTTTCTCATATTATTCCACTTGGGCCGAGAAAGTGATAACCTACCACCAATGTGGATGCCCATTCACATATTCTTAACGAGCCTGAATGGACAAGTTTACTCGGCAATCAATTATATTTTGAGGAGTCATACTTGGGCCTAAAGAAACTCAAAATATTTCCCGTGAAGTTTTAACGAGTCTAGAAAAGTCAACTCGCGGCCTCCTTACTGTTTTTAATGAGATCGAATGAGAGAAAAAAGAATTCTCTAAATGCGAGGAGAAGAGTGTCATAGGTAGGTGAAACTAGTTCCAAGCACAAGGAATAGACCTATGCATAATGCAAGGAACATGAGCAGGATAAAGAAACTTGGGGAACGTCTCCTCAAGGTAAAAGGTTTCAAGTTACAAAGGCAAAATGATACAAGGCTTTGCAATGATGAGAACAAAGATGAGGGCTTATACAACGAGCTAAAAGTGTGGAAGCTGGCATCAGGCTCATAAGCGTGAGTAGGGCACATGCAAATGCAATTACAACTTGAATAGCAAGGTGAGGCCAGTAAACAGTTGTGAATCCAACTACAAATCCTGTCTCCAAGAAACAACAACATCATAATCATATTCAGAAGAAAATATCTGATGCAAGTCACTTTGGTAGAAACACATGTGGCTTTCCTATCTTCTACAAAAGATGTAGTCAAGGCAGAATCAACAAAAGAGGACTCTATAGTGAAAAGGACTGAGGATTTAAGATCAATAAGATCAACATCAGAAGGAAAGCAAACATCAACAAGGGATATAGAGTCTGCAGGAACAAACTCAGTATCAAAGGAGTTGAAAAATTCATAAGAAAAATCAAACTGATCAAGATCACTAACTTGATGTTCGAAGGGAGAGTCCAAAGACTCAACAAGACCAACATAAGAAGACCGATCCATGGGAAAATCAGGCTTACTAAGGAAATCAGGGTTAGACTTAGTCACAACTGAACCAACATCCAAAAGAAGGTCAGATTGTATCAAAGACTCTAGGAAGACTTCATCCGAAGGAAGGAGATCATCCGAGATAGGACACATGTCTAAACTTTCAAATGGATTAACAAAGTGGAGAGAAGGCTCTACATTCTGTATAGGATGACTCACCCGGTCAACTGCTGGGACCAAGTCCTGAGAAGGTAAGCATGAAATAGAGGTTGCTTCTCAGTAGCAATTGAACGCAGAGGACATGAGGCCACAAAGTTCACCTGTGGCGAGGTAGTGTCTATAGAAACACTGGGAACCAATAAAGGAAATACCTGGTCTCTAGTTGGGTGAGGAGACAGATCAAGAAAATCCAACTGATCGATAGTGACAATTTCTTCGCCATGATTAAAGTACATCACATGAAAGAATGTTGACACCACAGCTTGCATGGCATAGACATAATCATGTCCAAGGAGCATATTGAAGTCCAAGGGGTCTTCTATCACCATGAAGTCAACTAAGACGGTCTTTCCACCCAAAGTAACAGGTGTTTGAGAAAACATTCCCAAGGCTATACAAGTTCTTCTATCAAATGCCAGTAACTGACTAGCAGTTGACACAAGGCTGGGAGATCCCATGCCTCGTCAAGCATGAGCTGACAAGATACTAACTGAGGCTCCTTCATAAAAAATACAATGAGAAATCATGTATGTTTCAACTTTGACCTTTATCTGGAAAGGTGCATTGGAAGAAAGGTGCGGCTCAACTAGGCTATTCCAATCAAAGGAAACAATCTGAGAGCTTGGTGGGGGATGATCCGAAGCAGGTTCAGTGCCCCCTTGTTCAGTAAGTTCTGAACTGGTAGTGAATAAAATGTGACTAGTAGACACTTCACTCTCCAAAGGAAGAGTGGGATTGATCGATAATGGAATCGATTCAACCGCTTCGTGAAAGTCATTCTCCGAAGGGAGAGTGGGATTGACCAAAGATGACATTGGTTCAATCACATCAGGATCACTCTCTGAAAGAAGAGTGGGATCGACCAAATTTGAGATTTGTTCGACCACTTGATCAACCAAAGGTTGAGTGGTTTGTTGAGAAACTATAGTTTGTTCAGGAGAAGGAAATTATTGAGTCTCAGAACACACTCTTCACACCTCTGCTATAGCAGGGAACTGGTGAGTAAGATGATCTCCCTCGCATAACTTAAAAGGGAACTTAAGTTTGCACTTCAAACGACCAGTTTTCTCAACGGTGTTAACATGACTAGCAGTGGATGACTGTTTTCTCTTAGCATGACCTGCAGAGGCTAAGAGTTTACCCCCAGCATGAACACCAGAGCTTGGGTGACTAGGCCCAACCTGACTAAGAGAGTCTAGTTGTTGAGAGACCTTAGAATGTTCAAAAACAGGATGACCATGAAACCAAACTCTTCGCACCTCCGTGATAGAAGGGCATTTATAAGTGAGGTGGTCTCCCTCATAAAGATTACAAGGAAACTTCGGCTTGTGTTTTGAACGGTTAGTCTTTTCAACAGTGTCAACATGACTCGTAGTGGCTGACAGATTGTCTCCAACATTAACCACAGAGGCTGAGAGACTGACCCCAACATGACTTGCAAAGGCTGAGAGACTACCCCCAGCATGACTTACAGAGGCTGAGAGACTGCCCCCAGCATGACTTGCAGAGGCTGAGAGATTGGGTCCAACATGACTTGTAGAGGTTGGATGGGCACCACCAACATGAACAACAGAGGCTAAGTGGTTAGGATCAACATGCTTTGCAGCAGTTGAGTGTGTGCCCCCCGCATGAACAACAGAGGCTAGGTGGATGGATCCAACATGACTTGCAGAGGTTGGATGGGGAGGTTTAACTTGAACATCGGAGGTTGAACGGGTTCCTTCAGCATGACTTGCAAAGGCTGAGTGACTGGATCCAACATGACCTAGAAAGGTTGGAAGGATCCCACTAGCATGATCAACAGAGGCTGGATGGTGAAGATCAACTTGACTTGCATAGGTTGAGTGCTTAGATCCAACATGACCAGCAGAGGTTGGATAGGTGGCCCCAACATGAACCACAGAGGCTGGGTGGTGAAGTTCAACTTGACCTACAGAGGTTGAATGGGTGCCCCCTTTATTATGTGCCTTCTTGCTATTCCTCCTTCTTTTACTCCTTTTAGACTGTCGGTTACTAGTATCAGTACTTTCACCGCATGAGGTAGAAGGAGGAGGAGAATCAACTACAGGTGAAGGGGAAGCAGTGTTTTGATGCTCTTGATATAAGGAGCTTACTTGAGAAGCATTCAAGACAGTTGGAGTGGAAACCAACCACACCGATAGCCCTAGGGTGAATCCAGGAAGATTTACGGTGGCCATCAAAGGAACACCAACATTCCCCGTGAGAGGAATATTACAAGGAGTTCCCAACATGGGGATCTCTCGGTTGGTGTTCAAAGGGGTGTTAGCCATAGTTTCAAACTAGGAGACAAAGTATGAGGTTTATAGGAAACCAAAATTACAAAGCACACACCTAAAGGCACACTAAGTACAGACAAACCACACAGCACTCACTAAAAATTCCTAAAGCCAAACAGACAAAAAGGTATAAGATATACTTTCCAGAAGAAAGTTGATATATAGTTACTTGGCGTCCTTGTAGATGTTCTTAGGCACAAGCGGAGGAATCACCCACCGCCCTCCCACACCTTCTATTGGGGTTACCTTCCAAGTCTATCCAAGGTCAACCAGAAATAGCCTTCCAGTGTACCTGTGTATGAACCCTAGATATCAAAGAGACTAAAGGATACCTTAACTATATTGAAAGCCTGGGGGAATAGTCGCAAGCCTTGTTCATACACATGGGTAGGGTAGCAAAGCCCAAAATCCTATCTAAGACAGAATCCCCAGGTGCGTAAAAACCTTGGTTTACTCTTTGACAAGGAATTAGAGGGTTATCTCCTCAGTCCAAGTCTCCACTTGGCCTCGTGCTTAACTCTCGTTTGAGAGGAGCTTCCCAGATACAACCAACATAGAAAAGGGTTTACCTAGTGATTGGCCAACTATGTCTGAGATTTAAATACTTATGCATAGTTAAAACTCCCTAATCCACAATTCTAGCCTGAGCTAGTTTGTG
The DNA here is from genome assembly GCA_001517045.1 of Pseudotsuga menziesii. Classification (NCBI taxonomy): domain Eukaryota; kingdom Viridiplantae; phylum Streptophyta; class Pinopsida; order Pinales; family Pinaceae; genus Pseudotsuga; species Pseudotsuga menziesii. The sequence continues at coordinate 174,392 of LPNX010493336.1, read as the reverse complement.
TATGACCCTATAAAATAAATCTTACTAATAATTTTTAAATTATATCGTTTATTTTAAGGGTTGTTTTTAGTCATAGGGTAAATGGCATGAAACTTATGTGGTGTTTTGACTCAAAGTTGAAACAAAATGACTAAGCAAAGAGATATGAAATGCAAAAAGAAAAACTATTCTCTTTTTATTTTTCTAAATATATATTGATGAACAAATGCAAACGATAAAGAGAAACTAAGACTATGTTTTTTTTTGTAGTTTTTGAGATTATATTTTAAAACTGAAATGGAAACTACTTATGCAAAAGCAAATGCAAAAGCTTGACAATGTTTTTCTTTTCACTTTTTAAAATGCTCAAACTCTAGCATGCACCTAAAATGCACTAAACTTGAGTACACATGGATCTAATCAACTGTATAAAATAAACAAACTGAAGTAAAGAGGTCAAAAGAACCAAAAATCAACCAGCAAAAGGAGACTGGGAACCCTAACTTGGGTGCACACAATGACAAAAGATCACTGTAAACTCATAAAGGTAAGTGACAAACCAACCACTATCAAAAAGATAGACTGGAAAAACAATGCCCAAAATCCTGATCACTGATCCGAATAGAGACACTTCACCCTATAACCCAAACAGGCCAAGCTACTTCAACGTGCAAACAGAAGAGAATCCAAACAAAAGAAACCCAAGGAATTTACGAAAAAGCACAAAGTGTGGTCACCAAGGTCTTCAGACAAAAAACACAATATCCATAAAGAAATCCAACTGACAAACAAGAATTACACAAAGAGAGGGACAAGCAAACCCTATCCTAAAAAATACCTATTTCCAGGCTTGTACGTGACTGTATATAAGGGAAACTCGTGTACTCTACATGACTGTCCAAGAGAGAAACTCGCGTATGCATGCCTCTGTATGCAACTGTGTAGCAGACCAACCCACGTACATGTACAAAATTTTTCTCAAAAAATAAGAAAAATCTACAAGGCTTTCAAACACTATGATAAGGATGAACCAGGATAAAATACCACTCACAAACTTCAAGGAAAAGATTGGTCAGGGGTGACAGAAACAACCTACAACAGTCTGGGCTCCCCAGCGGAGTCACCAGTTCCATTGTACAGGAATAAACACCTTATAACTAAAGGTCTGGGGTTACCAACATACTCATGAAACTTGCAGGAAATCGACTCTAGATTACAGAAAAGGAAATAGGGGGATAGAAAAGACTCACCCGATACACAACGGTTGATCCTAGCTTTGTCCTCTTCCGCTCTGTTTCTCCTCCAAAGTCTTCTGGGATGCTTCTCCTTCACCTATCAAGAGAAAATACTCCAAATGCAAGATGATACATGTATATAAAACATGGTAGATAAATCATATATAGAGTGCTTAATCATAAGTATTCATCAAACCATGATACATGAAAGACATTCAAGATACATATGGAAGAAGGATTTTCTTTATTATCAATAGTGATTGAGTTCAGATTACAACCCAACGCCTGAGACAAGGACTCCTCTACAACCAAAGGATTCTGAGTTCCACTGCTCCAAATAATTCTGAATAGACTCCACCAGCATAACTTTGCCCTCAAGTATATGTGATTAACACCCTCCCCAAGGCCTTTATTTATACTTGGTGAAATAAGGAAGTTTCGAGGGTTGAAGAGGTTGAGACAGTTAAGGTGATTATGGTTAATGAATTAACAAATCTTAGATAATCGTGATTTATTATTTTTAATGTCGAAGGAAGGTGTACACGGGTATCAATATGGGAAACTCATGTATGGCACATGAGTTGCTCTAAGGGTAACCCACATACAAATCTGTACGCGAGATGCAATAATTGATACTCGCCTACAACACGCGAGTTGCATATAGGAAGAGTCACGTACAGGACTTGACATATTTAAATGTAAAAATAACCAGCTAGATGGATGATAAATGTAGTTCATAATATGCCCATCTATAGTGTTTTAGGCAACCCTCAATCCATAAATGTCCTTTTGTGTGCCAACATAGTGAATGTCGGCACTCAGACGGAGAGGTTCCATTCAGGTGGATAACACACGGGGTACAACAAGATTTCTGGTGGTCAGTTGCAGTTAGTCGAGCATGCCATTGGTGGCACGTATTATGCATGGGGCTAGATGTACTTGTAGGATTTTCGGTTTCAACTCAACAAGTCAAAGACTAGTGGCACTGGTTTTTGCTTTGGCTCCTTTCGATGTGATTTCTTCTTTGAGAAAGTACCTACACTTCGTCCTCATCCGGCTATGGAGGATAGTGGCCTATGGGAGCCAAGGATGTATAGGTGGTGCCAGATGATGATTCACGAGGGTGGCGAAAGAGTGGGATGCTTCTTTACAGAGGATTTGTTGGAGCAGTGGCTCCAGCTTCCTGTGGTGATCGAGGAGTACCCGTACACAGGTATGGACTTCCAGGGAGATCTTGAGATGCCCCGACCTTTTGGTCAGGATTGGGGACTAGCTGGTATGTATGCTTGATGTTTTTATGGTCATCTTTATGCATAGTATAGTTGAGCTGGTTAGTTATTTTCATATTTATGTATGTGGATTGATGGTTTCCTTGTTTGTGTGTGCAAATGTTGGTCCTCGCCCACCACCTAGGAATCGAAGATGGGTTGTTACCATTCCTCCTGTGGTAGCTTCTACGGCGGCCTCTTCCGGGAACTATCGTAGGCGGTAGCATGATATGGATGGAATGGTACCGTACATGGAGGAGGTAGCTACTAGAGTGCTAGATTTTGGCTGGCAGCACCTAAATGCCAAATTTATTGCCACTGTTCACAATCTTCCTCCCGATCTGACATGTATGATGAGAAAGATGGCAGTGACGTGTGAGCACTTTTGCCGGATGGCGAGAGGTGGTGTTCTTGCATTGGATTCGTCCTCTTTGAAGGATGATGAGTTTGAGTCACGTGATGGGTCTGAATTGGATTAGTAGCCCTATGGGGTTGTTCCTAGTGCATAGGTGCATTTAGGGGTTTTGGTGTCGCTTATGTATATCCTATTGAGAAAGCATATGTGGCTTCTCATTTTTGTATTAGACATGTTGTGGACATGTGACTTTATGGATTTATATCTATATATATTTTTGACGCACGTGGACGTGTTTTTATGGTTTTATTATGTTAGTCTTTTTATTATGTTGTGGAATGCAGATGCCTATGTGATGTATTATTACACTGTGTGTGTATTTTTAGGCATGATTATGCATTATGTTATGGTTGTATGTTTCCTATATGTTGTTATGGATGTGCCAATTTAGAATATCATTAGCCATTTAATCTGTGACACTATTGAGGTTCCCGGGAACATGTGTGAATGTGATGGATTCAAATGTTCTGACCATGTGTTTAGTGCGTAGGTACTTTCTAATGAGGCAATGATCGTGAACTTGGTAGTGGTTGTTTAGTTGAGAAACAAGAAGCTGGGAATCTAAGAAGAAATCGAGATGGTGAATTCCTAATTGTAGAGCAGCGGCCAAGAGGCCATTGACACCATCATACTCTGCCTGGTTGTTGGTCACGGTGCTGATGCATTTTTCGTCGATGTGGATCAACTCGTGCGATGGGGAGTAGATTACCCATGCAATCGAGGCGAGGTTCGGGTACCATCTGCTTGCTCCATCTACGAATACCATATACCGATCTGAGGAGTGATCCATCTGAGGCAATGAGAGGAAATGATACATAAGACTCAATCGGGGGAAAATGTGTAAAACAAAAAATTAAAAGACTATAGTACAATTAAAAACACTGTCACTCAAAGGGGTGACGTTAGGGGGAAAGTCATTTGGACTTTCCTAGGATCAGCGGTCATTCCTTTGTGTGACACGATGAATCCTTGGAGACGGCCTATGGGGACACAGAAAACACACTTGAATGGGTTCAAGTGGATGCTATACTGGCGACATCGAATTAATACTTGTCGCAAGTCATCTATGTGTTGTATGTGGCTTTGCGACCGTGCAACGAGGTTTTCGAAACAAACCAACGTGTTGTGAGCTAGATCGTGGAAGCAATGTTTCATCACACACTGGAAGGTGGCTCATTAGAGGAAATTTCAACTCAAAATGGTCCTTTTAACTTTAAATCAAATTCCATGTCATCATGTGTTAACCAATGAAATTGCTTTAAATTTGAAATACTGTATAGGTCTTAAACACTTTTTTAATATACATTTGGGGATAGGTATTATAAAAAAACTACTTTTTTTGTTTGTATTTTTGACATATCTCCTTGTTTTTTTACTCAAATTTCGATAGGGAGAGCTCCTTGGATGCATAATTAAATTATGCATCCAATGAGTACCCACTCAACATACTTTTGACAGACCCCGCTACCCCAAAAACAAGAAATACCAGAAAAAATGTGATGAATCATTGGGGTAGTGGGGTCCATCAAAAGTATGTCAAGTGGGTACTCATTAGATGCGGAATTTAATTCCACATCCAACGAGCTCTCATGATCAAAATTTGAGTAAAAACACGGGGATATATGTAGAAAATACAAACAAAAAAGTATTTTTTTTCTTTTCTTCCTCCAAAATTAATAAATATTATTTTATTATTTTAACTATTATTTTATTAATTTTTTTTAGGAGGCCCATTTTGAGTTGAAATTTCCTCTAATGCCATCATTTTTGAGGCCAAAGGGCATGACTCGATAGGGGAATGTTCCCCATGGGTTTGTGAATGTTGTTTTATAATGGTCTTTTTTCCGGATTTGGATTTGGTTGTATCCAGAAAAATCATCCATGAAGGAGAAGGCTTTGGGGAAGTTGTCTTTGGGACATGCCCCATTGATATCGTGGAAGTCTATGCAAATTCGAATGGTACCCTATTTTTTATTCATGGGAACAGGATTAGAAACCCAAGTTGTGTATACAATGGGATAAATGAAGCCAGTTGTGCACAGCTTCTCTATCTCGGCTTTCACCGTAGCCACTTTGGAAGGATGGATGGGTTGTTGCTTCTGACGGAAAGAAGCCACATCAGGCCATGTGTGGATGTGGTGTTCCATGATGGATGGATCTAAGCAAGGCATTTTAGTGTATGACCAAGAGAAGATGTCGCGGAATTCTTGGATGAGACCGGTGTAGGCATCGACCTCTTTCGAGGAGCAAGATGCCCCCATCATGATTTCTTCAATGATCTCAGAGTTGGTTGAGATGTCGATCTTAATGGTTGGAAAAATGTTCACCATGTTCCCTTCTTCGAAGGCATCTGGTGCTGGGATTGGGTTCTTGAACCAGCTGACCTTCCCATGGATGAAATCTTTGGTCTCCACGGAAAATTGGTCAGACTGCGACACAAGCTCTTCCAGGAGGAAGAATGAGATGGTGCATGTCATCCCATGGGTATTCTGGGGAGGTCATAGCTTCAAATATCTCCTCATCGTTGTTGAAGCAACGAAGTGGCAGTTCTAATGGACCAGAGTTGGAGATTGGAATGAGCCGGTCGGGGGGACTAGACATAATGTAAATGGACATGGTGTCGGACGAAGGAGGTGGTGGTGGGTGAAATTCTTGGATCAAGGTGATCTCAGACTCAAGGGAATGTTGACAGAGGTCAGCAAGAGCCATTCAAAATTCGGGCAAGTCTTGGAAATGGTGGGAGTAATGTCCATACAAGCCGCAAAGGGTGCAAGCATGGTTTGTCCTCAATGCCTTGTTCTTTACTACTGGCGCGGTTGGGAGTTCAACCACGAGGATGTTTTCATTCATATCCATGGAATCCAGAAGCACATGGATCACTGGGATTTCTGGGAAATTCTGAGTTGGATGGCCCTGTTGTTCGCAGATGACACAAGGTGGAACTAGTCATGGATCTACAGTGGCTTTGGTGTTCATTACCCTCGCCCTTTTGGGTTGGGGATATGCAGGTGCAGGTGTGGCGGTTGGCTTATGTGGACGGGTGGGGTGTGAGACTCAACCACAATAGGTTGCACTACAGTTAACACAACCTGAGGCATTGCTGGTTGAGCTGGTGGATCTAGATACCACACCGAGATCCCCAACGTAAATTTGGGTAGGCGTAAGGTGGCCATGACCGGATTGATCATGACACCAGGTGGGGGAAAGAGGAAGGGAATTGTATGGACCAGAGATGAGCCCACATAACTCCCAGCTAGTTGCATGTGGGGGTGAGGTTGTGGTTGCGGCTGCGCGTAATGCTGCTGCTGTTGGCATTGCGGCTACGGACAATGTTATGGTTGTGGTTGGGGCTACGACTGTGGTTGCTATTTGGGTCCAACATTTCTTGATGAGACCATGCACAAGTTCACAGTTTGCTTTTGTGTCAGTGGTGGTGACACCAATGGGAAACACTACTACATTTCGATCCAAAATCCGACGGTTACTTCTCACGACGCGTGGACTTTTTCTTTTAAACCTACCAAAAATCACAAAGTTAAATTTTTTTTTTTAAATTGTGGTCATAAGCGTCGCTTAAGTGATGTCTAGGCTCATAAGTGTCGCTTAAGCGACGGATAGCCTAGAAAGCATCACTTAAGCGACGACGCATAAATTGATCAATTATTTAAAAAAATACACTTAATTGGTTAATTATTTAAAATGGAAAATTAAAACTTAAACTATCATGCTTAATCACCCCTCAACTACCACTACAGGTGTGCATTTTTGTTTCATTATTGATGATATTCTCATTTGTAAGGTTGGGTGATTCCATTTGGACATGATCAACATATCCTTTGCTTGAAGTAGATAAATAATAGTTGTATTCACTTGCTTAAATATGTGACACCGGATCTATGTATTCACTTTCTTAGTAAAATGCACGCCATAGTATGTACATTCATTCAAATGAAATCTAGTTCATTAACCTTATTTTGGGACCACACTTATCAAACTAGCTAAATTGATTAAGTTTTAAAACTTGAGTATTTCCTATGTTAATATTGTTTGGATATTGAAAAAATCCTTGATGCAGGTTCCCACATTGAGTTTGTTTAAAGAAGGAAATCTAATATGATAAGATCAGTCACATTTAACCTTTCTTCTAACATTAGGCCCAAGTACAAAAAGTGGGTCTTGTTTGACCTTTTCCTATTACTACTCTGCATAAGCCTAAGATTAGTGTTTCCCTTGCTAGAAAGAAAAACCATGTAATTCAATTATGTTAGCATGTGTATAGGTGAATACCCCTTCTATCCCACTACCTAAGATAGACTACATATCAATAGTTTCAACATATTTAATTGTACTCTTACTAACAACATATATGGAAGACTACAAAACCAATAAATGTTGATCCTCTTCCAAAGTTATGTTCAAATGAAAAGGGAAATTAACATGTCATTCCCCTTGTCACATACTACAACTTAGTGCAAAAATTCTTATGTTTGGGTAAGGTCACTGCATTAGAACTAATGTATCTCCTTGGGGATGACCACTCACACGTGCACATATGTTTAAGCACGATATTGATATATTATGTGAATTTGTCTTCTATCAAGGTCCAGAATCATGGGGTCAATCCTTTTGTCATGTATATGGAGCCATGATTTGAGCGTGGGTTAATGTATGATATTGGAGCCCCATGTACTATGGCATGACTTTTATTGGCACAGATGGTGGCGTAGGAATGTTTCATGTGAGTTGTTTGCTCCAATCCATGGGCCTCCCCTTGATCTATACAATGAAGCAAATCAAGGAGGGGTAATCCATTTGACTTGGCTATGTTGGCTTTGTTATTTTAATTATGCTATGGATATGAATTGGATCATGATATGCACATTTTGTTTTGTTGTTTACTTCGTTCCATTGGGAATCTTTCACTCATAAGTTATTGGGACAACCCACTTTATGAGGGAAATTTTCACATGTATTCACGCATAAGGAGATAGATGCCTCCATGGTGAGATATATGTTTTTTGGGGCCATATTTCATGATTACACATGGACCTATAGGTCAACACATCACCCTTAAAGAGGATTTTAACGTATACATTGGAGTTTCAATTTCCTGCTTTTCCCTCCTATAGAATAACTACTATAGACCAAATTTAGCATATTATGATATATTCGTATGTAACATGTATTTGCATATCATTATTAGTGTAATGGCTTGTAATGGCTTATTGGTGTAGAGGCCCTTTGTTAAAGGCTCCTGTTGAAAGATGAAAGAACGGGGGTTCGCTTCGCTCCACAGAATTCCCTCCTCGACTCTAGCGCTCTGCCCTATGCACAGTTTGCTCAAATTAACCACAGTACTGGATTTCGAGCGAATTGCAATTTCCAGGATAGAATGTCTTTTGCTGATTTGGGTGTACCACTGCCTGTGATAAATTTCTGTTCACCCACTCATGAGTTTGTGGGCATTAAACCTCCAGATCTGATGGTGCAGGCAAGGAGGTCAAATAGCACCCGGTGATTAGCATTTTCGTAAGGAAATTATGTCTATGAAGAAGGGATGGAGGAAATTTGGAGTTGCAGTTGTGGGTTTGGTGCTGCTATCCATGCTCGTTCCATTGGTATTCTTTCTCGGACTCTATGGTGGATTTCAGAGCAGTAAGTTCATCTGAACCCATTTCATTTTCTATTTGACTTGAAGCCCCTTCTCACAGACTGTTGTGTATGGGGAATCTGGATTTGGAGTACTTTGGCTGGGGCTGGGGCACTTACAGGTTTTTATGAAGCCCATTTGTGGAATTTGTGGTGGGTGTTTTTCATTTGTATAAAATTTTGCTAAGGAGCTGAGAACTAATATGGAAATGAAAGAAGCCCAGTTGGAGAAACTTGTAGAGGAGAGGGATAACTTGCAAGGTGCATTAGATGATAAAGAAATAGCAGAGAGAGCTTTAAATGGCGAGAAGCAGGAACTCTTGGCCGTAGTTTTGGAAGCGAAAAGAAGCAATGAAGCGATCATTAAACACAAGGAGGAGGCAGAGTTAGGGTGGAAAAATGAAAAGGAGGAATTGGGTTCTTCTCTTGCATATTCTTCCAGAAAAAGTCAGGGATTGGAGGATACTGTTGAAGGTCTAGAGGCTGAGAATAAACATTTGTCTGATCAGATGGAGGCGATGTGAAGCCAATTGAATGCTGAGATTGCGATATTAAGTGAGTCTCTGTTGGAGATGAAAAGGGTTGTGGATGAGATGACAAGAGAGAAAGAGGAGCTTGAAACAGAGGTTGATGGAGTGAATAAAATGTCGAAATATTGTGCAGGGAAAATGAAGAGCTAGGGCATGAGATTACTTCTTTGAAGGGTGAGTTGAGGTTGAAAGATGATGTTTTATTTTCTTTGGAAAATGAGAAAGAGGCTCTGCGTGCAGATTTGGTGAACACGAAGGAAGAATTCTAGACTGTACAGGTTGCAAACCAGCAGATAAAAGGAGAAAATGATAGTCTCCTGAGTCAGTTGGATGAAGCGGTTAAACAACTATCGAAAATGAAAGAAGAAAATGGTAGTCTCCAAGGCCAGTTGGATGAAGCTGTTAAACAGTTATTAGAACTGAAGGGTGGGCTTAATAAGGCTGGTGAAGATCTTTCAGATGAAAATTCGAAGCTAAAATAAAAAAATGTGATTCTACAGCAAAAGGTAGATGATATGCGCTCTTCAATTACAATATTAGGGAGAAAAATTGATGTGTTGCAAGAGGAAAACCTTAAATTAGTAGAGGACAAGGATGAACAAAACAAGGAGATTGTATTTTTGCAGGTGCAGAAGTCCTGCGTTGAGAAGGAGATGGATATTCTTGCAAAGAAGCTAGAAGAAGTTCCTAAACAATCAGAAACTGCTAGCAAGGACATACAGCATACCAGTGATTTAGAGAATCAGGTTATGACCATTGCTTCGGACAAAAATGGTCTGGAGGATATTAATCGCTCTCTAGAAAGTGACACGATGAGGCTGACCTTAGGTTCCGTTGTAGATGAACAAGACCAACTCAAAACAATGATAAGGGATTTGGAAATAAATTTGGAATCTGCTCAAAAGACCCTTGAAGACAAGAATAGTGATATCGAGCAGTTGATGTCTGAGCTTCAAATTCTTGAAAACCGAAAAGGAAGCAGTCTTACATGGCCTGTTGTGGCAGCATCCACTGGCACTTTAATTGCAGCAGCATGTGTCTGTTACCTCAAATACTCAAAGCATCACTAAGTTATAGTTGAAGTCTTTGCTATTGCTGTAAGTTTCCTGTAACACATGATATTTAAAATTTTCAGCTTCACATTAGTAGCTCACTAAAAAGTTTGTTGATTGAACTGAAGGCAATTTGTTGGATTGCATTCTCAAAACTCATGCTATATACACTCCGAGGAGTTTTCATGCAAATGTAAGGGCTCATATTATTGGCTCATTCATTTGTAGAAATACAAATATTTTTGAACCAATAAAATGTTTTTCTTTTCTTTTTTCCTTCCAAATGAATGATAGAGTTTTGATTTGATGTTACATATTACCTGAGCACTGGGTATTCTACATGTTAGGCATGTGAAGCCTGATACTGTTCAATGGGATTATTGTGGTTTTCTTGCAATTTTCAATTGTCAGAGGAGGTTTTAAGTGTTATGTTTGTGATATTTTTTCTGTTCCCTTTTATATGGCTGAATATAAGGCTTTTTCTTGGGGTGCATGGCAATTACAAATAATTGGAAACTAGGCTACCGTTCTTCTAAAAAAAATAATTTATCAAATGATCAACCTCAGGATTAACATCTGATTTGCAAGAGATTGTTGGAAATCTCGATGTTCTGTTTTCTAGCTAATTTTACTTTTAACCTTTTCTTTTAACATCTGATTTGCATTTGTATAAAATTTTAGGGATTTAGTTCTTATTGATATAGTTACAGCATTTGTATAAAATTTTGCATTTGTACTAAATTTTAGGGATTTAGTTCTTATTTTCCAATGGCTCCGTATAATTATGAGCTAAGATTTGGATAGGTATCATGCTTGATCAACCTTACCAATACTGATGTAGTATCACCATTACTAATCTGATATCCTTGTTATAGTAGTAATGATAGAATAAAACAGTAAGCTTCTCCATACATTACAACACTAACTATACCTGTAGTATTTGACATATGTTATTTACTTGTATCAACTTGCATGGTTATAGCTAATCAATGTACTCCTTATACTTGGATATGGGTAACATTATGCACACACAATTGCATCGTCAATATTCACATTATTTTGATTGGCATTAGTTACTAGATGGACATTTTGTAAAAGATATCTAGTAAAGTATGCACTGCACATACAGAGCATCAAAGGTGGCACTGGGGGGGAGGCTTGGAAGCTCAATAGCATGTTTATACTCAATAGTCTACGTCTCAATAGTATTATTCTAAACAGCTCACTGCTCAGTATTATTTGGCTCAACAATCTACAATTGACAGACCTCCTGTTTTATACTTTGCTTGCAATCCTGCAATCCCTTAATAGTCTCTTTCGGTCAGTCGTAGAACAAGGCATCATAGTCTTCTTTTCAAATCTGATATTTGTAAAATAACCAGTTGTTGTATGCTTTAAGAGGGCCAGCTTCTTCACGAGCTCATTGACAGAGGCTTAGTGGACAGCTTCATTAGCTAGCTAGTATTTTATGCTTCCACTCTCCCAATCTTATCCTTCAACCCATCAATACCATCTTATACATGCTTTTGTAATTTTCTCTGTTCCTTTTTTGGTTAATACATTCATGGTTGTTTAGATGAGCTGAAGCACTGTGGTGCTTTTTTTGCCATTTTTGTGGCTAGTGTATACTGAAAACAAGCAACCACGGTGTAAGTTTGGAATAAACTGTCAAATATAGAACAACACCACTGGCTACACCATGTATGTGTTTCTCAAGAGGCCAGAGTATATCAAATATGTGTCAAATTTGGTCACTGTTTGTTCTCGAATTCTTTTGACTCGACCACCAGGTTAGTGACTATTAGTATTTTTTGTCTTTCACCATCATCATCATCATGGCTGGATTTTATCCATTCATGGATGGATTTTATCCATTACCTTAGCCACCGGGGTTCAGTTCATCTTACATTATGTGGCTGTTTGCTCAAGAGGGGCTAGTGCATGCTGGCAAGAGGGCCATTGTATCTGTGATTGAGCCATCAAGGCTGTAAAATAAGGCCAGGTTGTATACACATCCAGTGTAAATGGTATCCCACCTCTTTATATGTGGTAGATGCTCAGCACTTAAGGCTTTAAAGGAAGCATTGGTCTTTAGAATAATGTCAATCCTTAAGATTTATTTTTAAAATGAGAGAAAAAAAGAAATACTATTATATATGAAGGTTTGTATCTCCTTGTGTGTTTGAGAGATACTACTTATGGTAAAATTGGTTTCTTGCTCTCATTTTTTTCCATAGTATTCTGAAATGTATAACACTCGAAACACATGTAGAAAGCTCAACTAGGAGACAGTTTGGGGGCAATTGTATCTATGGTTGAGCCATCAAGGCGTAAAATAAGGCCAGGTGGTATACACATCCAATGTAAATGGTAGCCCACCACTTGATAGCTGTTGGATGCTTAGCACTTATGGCTTTAAAGGAAGCATTGGTCTTCAGACCAATGCTAATCCTTAAGACATGTTTTTAAAATGAGAAAAAAAGAAATACTATTATATATGGAGGTTTGTATTTGTGTGTGTGAGATACTACTTATGGTAAAATTGTTTTATTGCTCTCATTTTTTCCGTAGCATTCTGAAATGTATTACACTCGAAAGACATGTAGAAAACTCAACCAGGAGACAGTTTGAGTTTTAAGTTCAACACTCTTGTGACACATGCAGATTTGTGACCTATCCTCATCGAAGGAGATCAAGGTCTTCACATCTAATTTTACATCAAAAATTCAACCACTTCATGTCTTGGTAAATGCTCTATCCCTAATCATTGATCTACAGGGTTCTGCATCATGGGAGTTCAGAGTTCAGACCAGCACTGAGAACATTGTAACCTGCCATCAGATATTGTAGAAGCTAGATCAGGATTTTTCTCTTCTTTATGAAGGATACATGATATTATATCTGCAAAAGAGATATTTCTGTGAGATCTGTAATCAATTGAAATTTGATGTAGGCAGCAAGGTTGTTATTCAGTGTGGTTTTATATTTACTGGTGTGGTAAACCTGGACTGGAGTAGTTGTGTTCTAGCAATGTGGCATATTTAGAACAACAGATCTGGAGTTGTGAAGCAGATGGGGAAGATGGTTCAGCGGTAGAAACATAAGATCTGTAAAAGATGTTGAAGATGTGGGTGATATTAGGAAAAAGTGTGGAAATACAGGTTGGACCAATGGTAGTAAAATGATATTGCAATTTTTTATTTTCTGATTTAGCTAATTAATTAATTTCTATTATTTATATTTTAAAAATAAATTATTATTTATATAATACAGAAAATAGAATAGGTAGATAAACAGTGGCATTTCCTTATTGCAAAGAGGGCTGCAATAAGGTCTAAATAGGCACTAATAGACACATTTTTTGTATCTTGTAGCAAAATGCTTTTGGCTTTGATCACAGCTTATGAATTGCTGTATCAGTACTTATAATTCCTTCAAAAATACACATACAGGCATGACAGACAGCCTTGATTTTCAAAGATATAGGCCTCATAACTGTAGTGTCAAGGAAATGAGATGGAAAGTCCTTTTGGATTATTCAATATGTCCCATCATTAGGAAGAAAGAGAGATCTAAACAATGGTGCTATTTGAATGCCTCCGAGGAACCATCTCAAAACAGATAACTAATTCTAGTGGAGTTGTTTGTTGGTGTGCTTAATATTGACATATGTTGTTTTTCCTTTGAGATATCTTAACATACTATTGTCTAAGTATTTCAGTACACAAGGGCTGTGGGGAATGCATTTAAAAAATTTAATAAAGAATTTGCAGAGTTGTTAGTTTGCATTTTGGATGGTTAAATAATTCAACTGTGCTCTGGTCAAGGCTGAGTTTCTATTTCTATTTTACCCCTTTTGGCAGCTGGTGAGATGCTGCATGTAGCTGAAGCCTTCATTGACAAGGATTTTCATCCTATTGTAATTTGCAAAGGTAACTCCTATATTTTAAGTCAAGTTATGTTCATTCATGCTATTTTCACAAGTTTAAAATTTGTAACATATAATCTTTAAGAGTTATCTGAAAGTACAGTTAAGTAAATTTGAGTCTTTTTGTGCAACCTACAGTAAAGCTCTTGAGGATGCTATTGCTGTTCTTGACAAGATTGCTATTCCTATTGATGTGAATGACCGTAAGTTTTATTGGCCTATCCTGCGCAAGTAACGATGTTTATTTATTTTATGTTATAATTGGTATTCAGCTTATCAATTAAATGATAAGCTGAATGCACTCTTTAATAAAACTAAGCACTTCAACAGCTCCTTGTAAAGGAATATTACTGGATTCAGAAACACTGTCATTTGCAGAGCAGGGCTGTTCATGTCTATCAGAGATGACTACTTGCCTGCTAGCCTCTGAAAACAGATCTCCAAAGACATAGGGTTTATAGCAATTTATATCAATGCTTTGTTCTTTCATAGGGTTTTTATTCTTTCATGTTGAGAGTTTTAAAGTTGCCCATATGTGCCCATTCTGGGTACATATCATCACAAAGAGGTGTACCTTTGACTGATTGAACTAATACTAATCCAACCCAAATGGGAATTATTTTTGTCCATTTCCATCTGGGATCTGGTTTTCCCTCTTTTTTGCTTGACAGGTTTATTTTCATATCACTTTTCAACCATCATATTTTTTCATTTTTGAGCTCAATTGCAAAAGTTGAGTATGTGTGCTTCAACTTTAAAACTAATACACAACAGCGCTGCTGCTGAGGTGACAGTGCATACTTGCTTTCAAAGTCTTGATTGAACCCCATTGGATTAAGAGCCAGAGC
>LPNX010493336.1:113388-159289 GCA_001517045.1 Pseudotsuga menziesii | reverse complement strand
GATGAAATCATGTGGTAAAGAACCTGCTTTAGAATGTTATATTGGGTTGAAGTTAGGCAATCCCCATTAAGTTGAGTCTCCTACATTCAAGTCTGCAAATTGTGGACATGAGTAATGTGAGTAGGGGAATCTTTTTTTATGCCCATTCTGAGTAATGTGCTTTTTACCTCAAATTCTGAGTAATGTGATTTTTTCATGTAAAATATGGTGGTCATTGACAATTTGTGTGTGCATGTTTTTGATAGAGAGAAAAGGTGCTTATTGTCATTTTGTGTGCGGCAAGGCATGTTCTATGTGAGAAACAATTGTGCTTTGAATTCCTCCAACACCAATGGCCGAAAAATATCCATGTAATGATCAGGTGAGAGAAATGAAGTAGGCACTTGTGTCAAGTTACTTGCCTGCAAATTCTCTGTTTCACTTCCAGAAAGACTAATTCCAACCACAGAGAAATAATTTAGTTCTAGAATTCGTTTGTACCAATCATCTAGTCTAGGAGGTTTACACTTTCTCATCCCACTTTGCAGCCTGTCAAATCTACCTTTATTGTTCTCCAATGGGATCTGAAGGTGGATCAACTGACGCTTTGGAGGAGCTGGAAGCTTTGGTAATAATGTTTGCACATTTCTTGCAGCATCAAGTGCAGCTTCAAGAGGATCATCCTTCGTAGCAGACACCAACTCCTTTAAGAGAAAATCATCACCAGATTTGCAGACAGTTGATGGTTTATGCACCCTGGATATTCTAGCTATATTTTCAGCATCATATTTTTCGTCCCCAATGCCATGTGACTCTAAACCAGTTCCAAAATTTGTTGCATCCCCAGTTCTATTTAAAATCTTGCTTTTGTTAAAATGTTTCAAGCTTTCTTGTATTTTCTGGCTAGAAACATGTTTTTCATCACCAACAGTAGGTAAAGACGACGAATTATACAATGATATTGGGGGAGTGCTGACAGGAACATTAAAAATCAGGTCAGGAGGTTGTGGAACTATACTGCCTCTATTATCAGACGGTTTGTGTGTAAATGGAGGCTCTTTTGTACCAGAGTTACTAGACCCCGTAGTAGTATCTATAGTACAGATCTTATTATAGCGTGTACCCAAATAAAAATCCTGTCTGCTATTACTATAACTCTTATGATTTGAGAGAGAATTGTGAGATTTTTTATCAGCTTGTATAGTCTTTTCAATTTCACAATATAGTGGCTTCTGAAATCCACCTTTTGCACATGAATGTGATTGTGAAGGAGCACAACTCTCTCTGTCTGTTTCTACCTCGTCATCAGAAAGAATAATAATCTCATGTTCTTTTCTTCCCTTACATAGCTCAGTTACACCATCCTTATCACAGGAATACCCATAAACTGTGTCCTGGGCCTTATGAAAATGATTTTCTTCAGAAACGAATGCTTGAATGTGTACAGTTTTCCTTTCTCTCTGTCTTTGAGACAGAGAAGCATTATATTCTAACATCTAAATAAAAAGGCGAGATACTTGTTCTTCTAATTGATATACCCCAATCAATTAAATCATAAAACCATTTGAAATCCACCGCCTTTGATATGGTTATACCAGAATCCCCTTCAACCCCACAGAAGCTTGTAATGATGTCTGATCCAATTTGCAAATATTTTTTTTAAAGGTCTGTGATGGTGGATCGCCTTTGCCACAGACTCAGGGATTACAGATCATCAGCAGCCTTAGTTTTTTCAAATAGTTATTAGTTCTAACTTGTATTTATTTAGAAGTTGCTTTGAGAAACACGCTTGATGCTAGGGCTTGCATCACACAACATTTAACACAGACTTACTCCAGGTTTAGATGCTAGTTCTGAGTGATAACTATTCTTCCAAATTACCCTGGGACTTGCAGCTGGCTTCATCCCATTTTTTGATGTGCCATTTTGATGGGGCAGAGCACAACAAGAATTAAACGCTGATAAATGATTTAATGCATTGTTGATCTAATCAGTAAACTGTCTCTCCTTGTTATCTCCTAGCTGACCAAAGGTAATTGGATGTTGAGGAAATACTTTGCTGCTGAAAAGCAATTGGATGTTGAGGAAACACTTTGTTACAATAAGGCATTCTAAGGACTTTTTGCACTTAATTTATCATTTATCTTTGTTAAATATAAGGGTTTCTAATGAGATGGAGAGTTGACTTATAATGGGACCTTTCAAAGCCTTACTGGCTGGAATGCAATGACTGAATTTTTTTATAAGCAATGCGAACCTTTTGTGAATTTTTATGTGTCATTCATTTGATATATATTATTGTCCTTTGAAACTAAAATGGTGTATAATACCAGGAAATATGTTAGCTTAGTGTTGCATGGATTTCTGGGTGAGTGGGATTTTTTTGTGGTGAATGTGGCAGGTGGAGAGTCAGACAGAAGAGGTGATTTTTGATCTACTGCACTCAACCGCATTCCAAAGTTGTTCACTTGGGAGAACTATTTTGGGTCCAGCAGAAAACATAAGGACTATATCCAGGAATGACCTGCACCAATACATTTCCACTCATTACTCTGGTCCTAGAATGGTATGGACCTTTTGCTTTGTACTCTCCTTCTTTCCAAGCATTCAGTTTGATTGGGTTCTGTTCACAAAAATAGTTGGCAGCCATGGTAAACCATCTTCTTGAGTCAAGAAAGATTTGGTAGATCAGGTATGTTTGCCTATGTCTTTGGAGTATATGTAATGTTCCATTTGAAATTTATTAGTCATTTGGCAAATGGTAATCAAGAACTAGTTGATTTAATTCCCTCTGTCAAGTATTTGGGAGTTATATTAGAAGATTATGTGATTTGTTTGAGCTGGCGAAGCTTATGGCTCAAACGAAAGTCCACTGTGGCTTAGGAGGTCTGCACCAGTTGCTTACAAAACCCTATCATGAAAGACTAGAAATTTTCGATTTCTAGAAATGTAGATTTGCATAGAGGTGGCAGTTGCCATTGATGCTACATGAAGGTCTAAAAATTTGCTGCAAGATGTGCAAAAAATGGGTAAGATTGGAGATTTCTTGGTTTACATAGGCATGCGGGTGAGTGGAACTGGTTACAGCTTGTCATGTTTGCATAGATTGTCAAGTTTCACAAGTTTTGACTTAAGTCTGATGTAGCAAGCCAATGCTGCCTTGTTCTGGTTAGATTTGACCTTCCTCTTTTGAGAATATTTTTGGAATTCCTAGTAATGGGGGTCATGGTATTAATAGTATATTAATTGTGGGAGGCTAATATTGGCCATTATTTTGTGCTATCATACAATGGTGAGTGGAAAACCCATGTTTTTCATGTTCTTAGTTATTATTGCCAAGTATGCAATGCAATTGATGGAAACAACTTTGTGCATTTAGACTTTGGACCGAGGTGAGCTTGTGGAGCTACAGTTGATGCGAGGTGATTTCTCTCTGTGATTAGAGGCATCACAATATTAATGTATATTAATTTCAATTGTAGCACCATAAACTTGTTTCATCTTGGATGGATTTCATATGGGTTTTTAGGAGTGTGGCTATCGGGATTCACAACCCTTATGGTTATGCTATCTTACCAGTAGGATGGATTGATGGGTGATATTGGTTGAGAGTGGCATGATTATCTTTGTGTGTGACTATCATGATTGATCACCCTGGTGTTTGTGCTATCTTTTGGTAGGATGGATGGTTTTTTGTAGGATTTGAATAATGATAATGACCTTGACTTGAGCAATATTGTTGCAAATTAGTGGTGCAATGGACAGTGGTCGTCATGCAGTTGGTTTAGTAGTTATAATATTAGATTAAGATAATGCATTTATTTGGATTCATAGGAGATTATCTGATTTGTGTATGTCATAGGTGAACATTCAATATGGCGATGAGTTGTGCTAGAGTAAATTATGCAACACTCAGGATCATGGATCGAAAAGAGATCAATGATCAGCAATCGGATGAGATGTGTCCATAACAAGATTCTAATCCTTAAAGTTAGAGCTATAGGGGAATATTAAAGAGGTATTTTTAAGGTATTTAAAAATAAAAAAAAATCACTGCCGTCGCTTAAGCAACGGCTCTAGCTGTCGCTTATTCGACGCTTACCCATGATATCCGTCGCTTAAGCGATGGTTCTTTATGTTTCTTATTCGATGCTTTCTCTTTATCGCCATCATTTAAGCGACGGTTATTACTGTCGCTTATCCCACTACTGACCGTTATCTCCGTCGCTTCTCCGACGGGAATTCTGTCGCTTTACCGATGGCACGAAGATTATTTTCTCAAAAAAATTTCACTACCGTCGAAGATATGCTATCGCTTAACCGACGATTACTTAGGTGTCGCTTAACCGACGGTTACATAGGTGTCGGATAACTAACGACAAGTTTCCGACGCTTAAAAAAAATTAAAGTGTCGTACATGCGACAGGAAAGTGTCGAAAATCCGACATGACGGCCGTCGGAATTTTGGTCGAAATGTAGTAGTGAAAGGAGTTGTCATGGTGGGATCGGTAAACAACCCAGGGCCCACATTCAACGGTGGGGAGGCTGGTGTGTTTTCAACCATAGTGTTGGTTGCAGGGATGACATTGGCATGTGTGGTCACCCCTTGCGACTTGGTGGTGGTGATGGTAGGGATAACATTGGTAGGTGTTGTTAACCCTTGCGGATCATGGTGAACTGGTCAACCATCACAATCTTCCCTTCATGGGGGAACATCATGAGGCGGAAGACAATTGATGCGACGGCTCACATGGTGTACATGTAACTCCTCCCAAGGAGGAGGTTGTAATGCGGTTGAGCATTGACAAACTTGATGTCGATCATGACTATCTTACTGGCTAACGTGATGGGGACATGGGGAAGGATTCCTTAGGCTTTAGCTGGGTGTCCATCATAAGCCCACAGAGTCGTGGAGGATGGTTTCAGAATTGGTGATCCAAGCTTCTACCAAACCAAGGTATACATGACGCACGTGGATGCCCCCTCATACACTATTCATCGGTACACAACCAAGTTCCAGATGGATACCAGGGTTTGGAAGGCGATGGTGGAGCGTATGCACATCTCTCCTTTCTCTATGTCAAATGTGATTAGCTTGGAATCGGAGGGGCCTACTGCCCCTAGAGGGGCTAGTAAGGATTTCTGCTGCATTGGGCACGTTTTAAGTACCTCAAGAGCGGACATGGTTGTTGGCGTTCGGGCCAAATCATCCAAAATGCTATAGCGGACTGCAGCTCTAGCTGTGGTGTTATTGGAAATTCTGGGTATGGGGGCCCACGGGAATGGGAGTAACTGCAGAGGTAGGTTGGTTGTCTTAGAGGTGGATGCTGCTGATGAGTCAACAGGTTCGGTGGTGGTACCATATTGATTTCGTCTAGTCTGTTAGTTGACCTCTTCAGTGGTCATGGTCATCATGTGGTGAACACCTGTTTCGATCGTGGACGGTGCCCCAGGAGCATTGGGATTGGATTTGGGATGGGGAGCAGTTGCCACAAATACTTGTACTAGTATTTGGTTTCGAAGCACCATGGGAGGAGGTCCTTGTGGTTCCTGGTTGGGTTGGGCTTGGGTGGGGGAATTGGTGGCCTATTGGGCCTCATTTTGAATGGCCTACTTAGTGCAAGCCATGAGGGGACACTCAAACAGGTAATTCCCATGGACATCACAGAGTGTACAAGGTTGGTTTGTGCACAACGGTGCGTTACGTCTTGGTGCATTCTACCGTGGGGGGTTTTGGGATGGTCGTTTAGCCACGACATTATTGGGAGGGTTCGGTTGCTAACCACCTCCCTGTTGTTGGTTATTGCCTTGGTTGCGGGGCCGGTTGTTTCTAGCTTTCCCTTGTTGATTATTGGGGGCAGGCTGGTTGGGACGGTTTTGTTGTGCGAACACTTGTCCCAACGGTGTGGGTGGAGCAGGTGGAGCAGGGGCGGGGGCTTGAACTTATTGCACTAGTAGTGCATAGTATATTTGTGGGGCTGGTGGTGCCATGAATGTAGGCATTTTCCCCACATAGTGTTGTGTTGGCCAAGCCATGGCTTGAGCCTACTGCGGTGGTGCAGGTAGTGCATAAGAGGTTGTTT
This sequence comes from Pseudotsuga menziesii, assembly GCA_001517045.1. Taxonomy (NCBI): domain Eukaryota; kingdom Viridiplantae; phylum Streptophyta; class Pinopsida; order Pinales; family Pinaceae; genus Pseudotsuga; species Pseudotsuga menziesii. The sequence continues at coordinate 153,227 of LPNX010493336.1, read as the reverse complement.
CCCTAGACTGAGAAATCATTCTAGCATAGTTTGGAGCTTGGTTTTGATAAGAAACATTAGCCATGTTGCTTGGTTGGAGTGCCAAGGAAAGTGGTGTTGGTCGAGGCTATGGTTGTTGGGAGACTGACCCTATGATGCCATCCGCAATGTGGGATGCCCCCGGTGCATCGCTGTAAGAGGTGGTTGGACGAGGAGTGTATGGAATGACAGTGTACAAGTATCCATACTGGGCATAAATGAGATCAAACTATTGGGTCTTTAGTATGGCCTCTTCTTCATATTGGGGCCGATGAGATGCGACATCCTTTGCGATGGGCAGGAGCAAAGTCTTGAGGAACCAATATAAGAAGATCCTGTCATTAAGCTAGATCTTGCACAAGCTACAGCGCCGCTTCCACTCGTGGATATGATCAGTGATGTGAGTGGTGGTGTTTTTGTGACAGGATAATAGGATCTCCACCCCCTTGTCATATTTGACAGGGAGTTGGAAATACTGTAGGAACATGAAGGCTAGGGAGTTGAAGTCAGGGTACTTGGCTTGTGGTAGCTCAATGTACCATTTGTTCGTGACACCTGTAAGGGTACGTTGGAATAGCCTCAAGCCTGATGGAGTCTTCTACGATGATATTGGATGAGCACCATAGGTGGAATGTCATTATATGATTTTGGGGACATTCCCTGGCTTTGCCCTCAAACTTTGGGATGTCTGATGGCAGCTTCGTTGGAATAGGTGGATAGAAAGCTTGGTGGCGGATGGGATAATTTGTTAGTCTAGCCAAGTTAGGCAAGTTTAGACGAGCCATGAAGGGAATATTTGACCCCAAGTTGATGTCGGATGGGGCTGTAATGCGGGTGGGGTTTGGAGGTGCATAGTGCATCTGCATAGCTGGGGGTGCTTGTGGTGGCACCATGGAGGATGGGCCAATGCCCCCAAGTGTTGTGGGTGGGATGGTGTGGGTGGCGGGGGCATTTCCCCCATGGATGGTTATAGGGGAAATGTGGGTGGTCAGTGCATTGGCCCCCATGTGGCAGGGGGGACAATGTGTGTTGAGGGGCCACTGCCCCCATGTGTTACCACTAGGCCAGCTGGCTGGTCACTATTGGTGGTGGAAATTGGCTAATGATATTCTGCATGACTGTGCTTGGACCGCTTGCCACGTTGTTGGTGACAGGTTGTGCTATGGACATGAGTCCACTTGTTAAGGTTAGGCCAAAATATGGATTTGGGTTTGCAGTAGCCATGGGGCTAGATGGTGCGGTGCGGAGGTCTGGTTTAGACTGATATGGGTCTAAATCAGAATCAGAGGCTGTGTGGCCCTCTGATGGTGTGGGATATCACTAAGAATGGCTACGATGGTGCTGACTGAGTGTTCCAAATGGTGGTGGTTTGCCTCTCAGGAGTGAGGAAGATCATGGAGGATCAATTGTGTTCACTTTTGTGTATGAAACTGGTGGGTATGAGATTTGGACCCTAGTTTCAATGGCTTCCTATTTGCTGAAGGTGGTCTCTCAGCTACCAAGACTGCTAGAAGACAGTGCTTGGCTTGTTCCTCACGGGTGATTCTACTCAATTGAAAGGGGTCGTTGCTCGTTTCTCTTGGAAATTCCTCTCAGCGGCCAGCTACTTTGGGGTTCCTGTGGTACTCCTCACAACGAGTTTCTAGGAAAAGCCCAAGTACTTCCCACAGTTGAAGCACTCAGGGACTCATGTCCTTAAAGATTGCAGAATTGATTGAACTTAGTGTAAATTTGGTAAATTTTAAGGCTTACTCAGTGTCATGAACTGATTTGGGTTAATTATTTGGTATGGTGTGTTGGTTTGCTTGTTTGTTCTAGTGTTTGGTTTGCAATATGGTTTATGAATTCATGGTAGAGTTCACATCATGGTTTCATATGAAAACATAAACAGAAATTTGTAAGCAAATATGGTGATTAAAACTGAATTGTTGGCCTAACTAAATGTCTACCTCTTAGTGGTATTCTTATTCAACCAAGAGAAGGTGTTGGGCTCTCAACACAATGGGACTAAGCCCATCCGTAGATCTTCAGGTCACCTCCCAAGTGCTAGGTTCGTCAATAGGGAGGACATTTAGCACCATGAGACACCATCCTTCTCTACCCCCTCTACCTTCTAGGTCACCTAGTTTTAGTGGTTTAGGAAAAATACAATGGAGTGCCTAGATCTATATGAGCTTTCCCTTCGTCATATCCCAGAATACCCTGGAGGGTGATGACTGGGTAGGGGAGGAAGGGGGAAGCAAGATGGTTAATTTTATGTTACTTTTAGTTAGGCTAGTTCATTTTATTAAACCTTACTGATTGATTTAGCATATACACTTTGTTCATGGATTTATTTGTAGAAAAATAAAACTGGAATTAGAAGAGACCTGCAATGGAAGACAGAGGAAGTTGGGCCACACTAACAGTCCTCTGAAACTAAAAATTGCTGCTAATTAAACTCAAAAACAACTTCTGTGTGACAGGCCACACATTTTTGATGAAATCCCATGAGGGGGTCGCACAAAATGCCAAAATAGCCGCAACTTGAGCCCCTGGGCTGAATTCGTACCTGTCTGAGGATTAAGTGCACCCTGGGTGTGCCTGTCTAGGTATTAAGTGCGCCTTGTCTTGCCTTTTCCATCAATAAGAGTGACCTGCACTGGAAAAGGGTGTTTTGGTGAGGTAGTGTCAGATCTGGCCGACAGTAACTAGTACTGGGGTCATTCTGACTTGGCTCAGCCTAGCAGAGGCTTCAGCGCTGATAGAAATAGGAAATAAAATAGATTTAAATAGATCTAAACTAACATTTCTGAAAACTAGGGTAAAACTAAAAAACTTGAAAACTTGAAATTTTTTGCCCAGGGATCCTGTGGGATTGACCTAGGGGAGTCACCAAAGGAGTGGTGAGAATTTCTCCTCACTACAAGGGTAATAATGGCTCCCTTGTGCCTATAGGGCACAAGGGTAGGTTCCTACCCTTAGAAAATAGTAAAAAACGAAAGTAAAAATATGGCATAAACAGAGCTACGAATTAAAACTAAGCTAATCTAAGCAAGATTGAGTAAATGGTAGTTACTGTGAACTAAATCTAAGATCCAATGGAAGAAAACAAATAAGAAGAAATGATGGAGCATTGTTGAACCCCTCTGCACATAGTATGTTAGGGTTCCGCCTCCAAAACCTGCAAAATAAACCTACACTACAATGGAGATAACCTGCAAACAATGTTAATGTAAAACCTACAAATAGAGATGAGTGTTAGAAAGTAAAAACAAATAAAACAAGCATAAAAAGAGATTATACCTCACTTAGGTGGAAATGGGCCACCACGCCCTAGCTCATGGGAACACCTCTCTCTTGGTTGGGAAGCAATGGCTTCGAGAAATGGAGATGGAGGAGAGGTGGAGTGGGTGGTTTGAGAGCAAGAGGTCTCAAAGCATCCATGAGAAGCATAACAATAGGCAAGTGAGGAGTGTTTTGAGAGTGACCCCCCACACTCCTTTTATAGTTTTTCCAAGGGATTTCAGGGTTTTAATCCCTTGGTCATGGCTTTAGTCTTTTTTTGGGCCTTTAGCCCCTTCTACCCTAACTTTAGCCCCTTTTAGGGTTTTAGCCCCTTTTTGAGGACATTAGCTCCTAGGGGTCTATTTTGGGCTCTTTTTTGGGGTTTTTATCCCTTTTCTTCACCCTTGGGCTCTTTTGGAGGTGTCGGGGTCAAATCGAAGGTCTTATGGAGTGAAATGAGTGTTGTGAGGTGGTGTCATTTGGTGGTGTAGGCCATTGAGAGCTATGTGGGGGATTTTTGGGTTAATATAAAAGATGACAAGGCACCATTGAGATATTAAGAGACAAGGATCATCCTTCTAAACCCATCCAAGATGACAAGGGTGTGGGTTAGAAGTATTAACTAGGTTAAGGTGGTTGATTAAGGCATGCGATACCAAATTCTTCTTGCTGCCGTTGTCCATAATCAGTAAGGCTAAAGAGTTCAGATCTTCTTGGGTCATTAGGATCAAAGAGGGATCCACTTCAGTGGGATTGTCTAGAGGGACTTCTTTAGTGTCGTTCATTGGTCGAGGAGTAATAAGCTCGATTATTAATGCTTTGTTGGTCTTTAGATTCTGGATGGTTCAACAATCTGAGGAGTTTTGTCAAGTAGTTTATGGAATGAACACTAGGGTGTTCTTGTATTTGTATGGTTAACAAAATTTTGAGCTAGAGTAGGTGGGAAATGAGCTAAAAGGTTGGAGATGGTTTTTTGAGAGGGAGATGCATGAGGTTTGGGGCAGGATTGAGAAGGATGACCCCTAAGATAAATATTCCTTTCTCTAGCCAAAGTTCTCTGGAAAACTTTGTCTAATGTTGGATTTTCAAACAACTCTACCTGTCTACGGAACTAAACCAATAAACTGACAATAAACATAAGAATGAGTACCTCCTTTGGATCTGGAATGTGGAGATGTAGGCATAGTTTGCAGAAGAATTCGATGTAGCCTTGAATACTTTTTTAAGAGAGTTGTCTAATTTGATTCCATATAATCCATAGAGATTGTACATACCCTAATGTGTAGAAGCGGGTTCTCAATGATTCAGAAAGTTGGGCCCAAGTTTTGATGGGTGTGGAGGAAGAAGTTCGTGGATTATTTCCAAGTTCCAGCATGAGTGTGGTATTTTCTTGTTTAGCATCCCACCAATTTTGTGCAATCCCTTAAAGTTGAAAGGAGGAAATATAAATCTCTCTCTCCTTGGTGAGGCCTGTGCATGTGTTGAAATAGGTGAAGAGGCTATGAATCCATGAATCAACAGCTTCTCCATTGGTTTTCCAAGAAAACTTATGGATTTGTATTCAAGTGTCCAACAGGAATGGGTCTAGAGTGTTCTATTCTTGCATCCTTAGAAACTCATTGAGGACAAAAGAAAGATCTTGGACTGGATTCGAAGTATTGGAATCCGAATCTATTTCCAATGGATCTTTTCGAGGAGGCATGGTGAGGCCAACTGAATATGAAATCTAACTAAAGTTTCCAAAAGTGAAATGTGGGTTAGCCTCTATTTTGTGAACAAAGGGAGAAAACGTTGGAGCAAAGGAGATGGTGGTCTTGAGGGAGAGATCTGTATTTTTTTAGATCCGTGAACCTCCTCTCTATTGTAGTGGAGATCTTTGTGTCCACTTATATTAACATATAAACCCTAAGGTGTGTGAAATATGGACTATTTTATGAAAACCCAAAAATATTTGGCTCATTCTTCAAGATTGGAAGATTTTCCATGGATGTTGAGTCTCTGACACCAATTAATCCACCACTGATAATGTTGAAGACTCCAGGAAGGAAAACCGAACTTGCTGGAAACATGCCCATTGTTACAGGGAGAGGGAATATAAAATGTGGATGCAATGATATAGGGAAGGCATGTTTCAGTATTGGAGCACTCTATTACAGTGGGGGGAAGCAACATGATGAGGATGCGCTCAGCCAAGAGCATGGCATCATTCACACAGACCCCCAATAATGAAAGGAATGTAGCATGAGCATTTCCCAAATAGGGGTGCTTCTCTTGTTAGATTTTAATAATTTAAGAAACATGATTGTATGATCTTATATGAGAGAGTAACATGCACAACAATCAATCACAAGAGACAAGAGACACAAAGAATTTTCCTCGAGGAAACCATAAAGGAGAAAACCCCACAACTTCCTCAGAGATAGAATGAGCACCAATGGCAGCAGTAACACCCAAATACATAAAATATGATCTCCAACAGTTGTTCTCTCTCTCTCTCTCTCTTGAGAGAGGTTATCCTCTCTAACTCATGCGCCCTAGTTGAGTGAGTGTGCATTGTGTGTAGAAATGATGAGAGCCTCACTTCTATTTATATTCTTTCATTCACTTTATGTCCACTCCAACAAGTCGGCCTCACTTAACAATTAATTACCACGACTGAATTCTCTAGGAGAGTCTAATAACCCTAGTGCCCCACAACTGCGGGGACTTTTCGCTCTGATCAACAATGAGGGTTAACCTTAACTCAATCGTGGGGACTGTTTCCCCGAATTACAATCGAGCATTAACCTCATTGACTCGACATGAATTTATTATATTAATGATTCTCCTGATAGAAACATCTAGGTACAATATAAGATATACAAGTGAATACATTCCGAAGTTACAAATACATCAACATATTCTTCTTGCTCTGTGTGAGAAGCAGAAGAAAAGGGATTCCTCTAAGAGATGGAGAAGCCTATGAGGAAGGGATTTATTGGGGAAATAATTGCGTAGTATTGAGAAGCCAGGAGGCTGCAATGAGAAAGTCACACTGGCTTCTTTGAGAAGCCTTGCAATTTTATCTAATAAAGAGTTCTCATGTTAGGAGATGACAAGTGGCATGTTAGTCAATATGTAAAGCACATTTGAACTCTTTAAGGCTAACATCCTAGGGTTTCATCCTCATTTTATTAATTTTTGTTTTGGTGGTAGTTGGATGGAAACCTACAAAAGAATAGCATATCCTCATTTGCAATGTGTTTCTTCCATTATGGAGAAATGTCCTAGCCCATTGGGTTGAATGATGAACATATATTTGCATATCTGGAACTAGATTTTTGGATATTCAAGGCTATCATTTTGCATTATAAGGTTGTTGTGAGCTTAAAGAATGATAATTATTTGGAGTAAAACATATGCTTCAACTTGATTATTGGTCATGACACCTATACGCACAATAATTTAACTTCCTTATTTCCCTTAGTTTCAAAGAGAAAACTGCCCACACTTGCCATCTCTTAGGTTTCCAACACGTATTAACATGAGAAAAATTTATATTAAAAATTGCAAATTTACAAGCTACCCCAGCTGGACATATAAGAATTGTATTACTTTTGCATGGATTGGATGCAAGTAGAAAAGGAAGCAGCCTAATCTGAATCAATGAAGTAAGGGAGAACAAGGAAAACCTTTTTTTTCTGTATTTTACTTTGGCTAGAAAATAATTCAAGATCAAACCAATGAAGGGGGAGAGAGGGTAAATAACTCAGAATCTATATCTTAAAGGATTCCTTGGATGCTTCTTCAGGACATTCTCTTCGAATGAAATGTCCTCAGGTTTGAAAGTTTAGATAGCATGGCCCTTTATGGAGCTGCTATTATTATATTATGGTGCTCCAAAAGGGATAATCTACTCAAATATAGGATAATAAGTGAACTATAATATTTTCCCTCTAGCACCAAGGATTCATCGTTACTTTTTTTTTATTGTTAGTGTGGGGAATCTAATTCTTAACTTTGTTAACCAATCTAGATTTAGAGTTCTACCATCCGATGGAAATATTTGTCAAATGAATTCTCAGTCTATCGCAATTAAAATGTACACACATGCATATACTGATTTCTAGTATTGATTTTTTTGTTTTTATAAGTACATGGACAAAATTCACCTTAAATCTCAAATAGGTTTATGATGTTAGATAACAATTTATTGTGGTAAAGTTACAACTTGTGACAATACAAAGAACAAAGAGCAAGTGTCCTTACAATATATTTATTGACTATGGAAATATGCACTACCCTAGTCATGAAACTCAAACTCATTTTTACCCTTCCATCTCAACATATCCTATATATTGGCTACTTCTAGTTGTCCTTAGAAGGGGAGTTGTGATGTTTTAATGGAATGTAATGTTTGGGGACAATTCCTTCAAAGCAAGTGGTTGATTCTGAGAAACCCTAAAGCCATTTAGATGGTGGCTCTATTAGTGTTATACTGTAAGATCCAATCATTTTTTAATCCACATTTGTGGAAGGAATACTAGTCCTTTTGGGTTTTCACCGCACATTTAGACATAGATAAACAACATGCATAAGGAGGAACATGGTTAATCTCCAACAAATTACATAGTACTTAGTTGTTTCAAATTAGAATTCAACAAATGCATGCTTTAGAAGACTTCTAATGATGGTTTTCAACGCAAATATAGCCTACATGGGCATGAAATAAGCAATGTTGGGAACTTTGGGAAATTATGTGCATCACAATAGAAAGAAACCTCCATGTCTAGGTAAATCCATCGATAAAAACAATAGTAAAATTCATTATTTCTAATCTAGGCATTTTCTGAACATATTAGGGTGCGTTTCCTTGAAACGATACAAACAAAACTTCCACAATCACAAATTTCAAGCATATTTCCACCAACAACATGCCTAAAGTTATCCAACCTGTGAATTAAAGGTACCAAACAATGTTGGTCTTGTAGATGAATAGGTTTGGTAGTCCATTCATCACATCACAACATATTTTTTGAGGTCCTCTTGACTAGTCTTAGATGGTTTTAAATCCCAATGTTGAGTCCTTTCTGGTTTTGATGGCACAATTAGACATAGAGCAACAACATGCATGAGGATCATGGCTGATCTACAACAAATTACATGGTGTCTAGTTGTTTCAAATTAGAATTTGACAAAACAACACCATATAAGACTTCTAATAATGGTTATTTTTTAAACAGTTGTGCAATTTTTTTCCTAATGCTTCCATAACAACCTTGAATATTCAAACTTGGGTGGATTCCTGGGCATGATTAGGCCTCCTGACCTCAATGATTCTTCAATATAAGAAAGTCTGAGCAGCCTAATCCCTTGTATCATCAAATGAAGGTATGCTTTCGGTAGGATCAACCCTAATAATTTGTGCATTTAAAGTTCTATGTTCTTTTAAGGAGCTTCAAACACCATCCCTTTTAATCTTGGTTATGAAAGAAGCAATTTTGGGAACTTTTGGGAAATTATGTTCATCACAACAGCAAGAAACCTCTATATCTAGGTAAATGCGAGGATGAAAACAATAGTAATAGTCCTTATTTCTAATATTGACATGTTATAAGCATAGTAAGGTGTGTTTCCTTGTAACAACAACAACAAAACCACCGTGAAAACCACCTCAATCTCAAATTATGGGGATATTTTAATCAGCAGTATCCCTAAAATTCAACAACATGTGTATTAAAGGTACCAAACAATGTTGGTCCTTGAACAACATGGGTTTGGCAGTCCATTCATCCCATTATAATAGAATGTTTGAGATCATTTTGACTAGTTTTACATGGTTTTGATGCCCAATGTTTTTTGGGGTTTTTGTGGCATAGTTAGGCATAGATAAACAACATGCATAAGAAGGATCATGGTTTATCTACAACAAATTACAAATGACTTGGTTGTTCCAAATTAGAATTCTTGAAATGCTTGCCATAGAACCAAGTAAGGGTTTATCAAAAAATCAATTTTTTTAATATAATCATTCGAATTGTATTGATAGACCCTATACTCAGTCGAATGTAGTTGGTATCAACTCTAGAACCATAAGTGTTGAATTATTTATCGATGGAATTTGACTTGTGTCATAGAGGAACTTTTATCAATCATAGCATAAACCCTCAGGTTGACATAATGATATTTTTAATTGGTTTATGAGTAAGGGATTAATCAAAGGGTTTTATTTTCTCTTATTCAGATCATGGCAAACCCAAGAGACAAGCTCACATTGATATGGAAATCATTGAATTTGCAATTATGAAAAACATACAAATTGAGCAATATTTATGAGGATACAATTCTGAAAATCATTTAAATTTGCAATTTTTTTTATTAATATACAATACCCCGTCAGTTATCTGGTGTTCAATGACTAGCAGTTGTTTTCAGATTTCATGTCAATATGATGACACTGTTGTAGCTCTGATGGTATATTCCTATTGCATTTATGACATCCTGGGGCTCTCATTTGATGAATTTTTGGTGGCTCCAACAAGGAAGATTTGACAAGATGTCTTCAGAATTTTGACGATAGTTCATCTAAAATTGAATAACCTTCTCATTTTAAATTCAACAACATATCATATGAAATTTGACAACCTTCTCGTCTAAAATTCAACAACCTTCTCGTCTGAAATTCGACAAACTTCTCGTCTGAAATTCGACAAGTCCAAGTCCAAAATCTAACAACTATTCATTTGAAATTTGACCACTAGTCTTCGGAAATCCGATGACGTAGGGGTGAAATACTTCAGCATATTAGCTTCATTCTCTGTCAAAAATTCAATGGTCTTAGACAAGGGGTCAAATATCTGACAAATTCTCACCGACGACCAAAAAAAAGGAAGTTGTCAAATAATAGATAGGTGTTTGTCGAATTTCAATGGCAATGCTCAGATTTTGGGCTCAAATTCCCTTGTGCATAGCCATGTTTTTCTTGTGCAATCATCAATGAATGCAATAAAATAATTGCATCCTCCTATGGATGGTGTATCCATTGGTCAACAAATATGAGAGTGCACAATTTCAAGTGGTGTGCATTCTCTATAAGACTTTCCAACTGGAAAGGTCTCTCCATGTTGCTTGCAAAAATGTCATCTTCACAAATTCTCTCTCATTTTTCAACCAATGTCAATCCATTCATCATGATCTTCATGTGCAGTAGCTTTCGTCCACCAAAATTATTATGTCAAAATATGAAATGCCACATTGAGGATTCATCTTGTACCTTTGATTGAAATGTTGTTTGTATTTCTTTGGTTTTTTTTTTTGTTGTTATTTGTTGCATTGCTTGTTTGGTTGTTTTCTTTCCTCCTTGAATCCATCTTTTGAATCTACATTCTTCCCTTCATGAAAAACTTGAGTTATCTTTTCTTTAATTGTTGGCCTTATCCTCAATGGAAACAAGTAATTTCTTGTCATTTGTACTCTTTCTATCACCTGGTTTCTTGGATGTATGTCTTTAATCACACAATGATTATCTTCCATGTAGACTGTCTAACCTTTGTGTAATAGTTTTCCAATTCTCATCAAATTGTATTTTGGACCTTCAACATAATATACTCCACGCATATTTTTTTCTCCCATTGTTTGGTTAGAATACAAACAATACCTTTCCCCAAAACAATGACTTGGATATTATTTCCAAATGTGACATCAGTTTTAAAGGAATTGTCTAGAATGGAAAATATATTTAAGTTACTAGTCATATGATTGATATATCCCAAATCTAAATGTAATATGCCACATGGAATTTCTCAGACAACACTGCATCCAATTGGGGATGCACATGCAAAAAAAATTGGGTTGGTCAAATTGTTGGTGTTGGTCAAATGTTGTTGAGCTTGCTTTGCTTGGTCATATTGTTTCTTCTTGAATTTCTATGCAAAATGAAGAAATTTATTGCACGGATGACATTGAATGTTTTATTTATCTAACTTGTGACCACTTGCCTAACTGGATTTCTGATTTAGACCTCTACCAACAACGTTTGCAGGACTATTGTTGCATCCTCCTCTAGAAAAACATCTTCCTGTTCCTCTAGAATTAGATTCCCCCCTTCCTCTTCCATGATTTATAGATGATTGTGTTGTAAATTCACCTTTAATGATTTGTTTAATCTACTCATTCTATGTTCGTAATTGATGAGCGAGGATTACACCTCATCAATGCTAAAATTGTTCAAAACTTTGTTTTCTTCCAAATTCATAACCGAATATTCCAATTTTTGGGGGACTACTTCTAAGCACTTTTTCAACAACTTTTCTATCTTCTATATATTTTCTCAATGATATTTCAATTGATTAATTATACCAATCAATCAAGTATAAAATGATTCAACTAACCTTGTATATTTCATTGATAAATATGCAAAATCTCTTCTAAGAATATGCAATTTCGAATTATTTACCTTCTCCAAACTCTTATAATAAGTTTCCAGCATGTCCCAAGTTGGAATATTCAACAACATTGATAGTTTGGGGAGGGGTGAATTGGTATTGGGAAAATTTTACCGCTTTAAACATTAGTTATATCATGTAAACATTAAACAATAACAATACCATTTATCATCATATAAACCATACACAATGCACAACATATATAATGTGGAAATCCAAATGGGGAAAAACCACAAAATTATTTTGATTATATCATGTAAAGATTGTGTTCATAGGAAGCACCGAATTCCAATATTCTCTAGAACCAACCCCCTGATTTATAGGAACCAACCTGAAGGAATCTCCTACTCCCTAATTTACCAGCACTGATTGGAAGGAGGACCTAACTCCATCAGATCACATGCACCAACCTAAAGAGAGGACACCAATCCCTAGTGTGCTCCAACTCACTAGCCTTACTAGCACCAACTAGAAGGAAGCTACAAATCCTTATTCTTGCCGCATCTTTCCAACTTGATATGAATAAAAGAATCAATCACCATATTACTTGCAAATGGACATGGAAAGAGATCGTATCGTCAAGATTTTTGTAGGTCACAAAATATCCATGACAATATTCACTTTCTCCTTTGATTGATAGCCTTCAGCTATTTTCCAAGATTTCTCCACGTATATAGAGAATATATTTTGTAATTAAAAATAAATATGTGGAGTATTCATGGTCCTATAATCATTTTAAATCCATGATCATAGATGTAGAATGCACTCTAAGTCTTCTTCACGGTGGTTTGTCATCAAGAACAAGGTCGTAGGAGATAAGACTCTCTCTTTTGCATTTATTGCAACATGTTTAACACTACCAAAACTATGAATTAAGAGAACACAAACTAGTAATCTCTATGCAAAAAAAAATGACCTCTTGGTACACTTTAAGAGAACACATGATCATGATATATCATGATCACTTCGGAGAAAAGTTGCATATAAAAATGTGAGGTCTCAAGTTACATGATAGATCCCTCCACTTAAATATTGGATCCACACAACTATATTCACTAACGATTTCTTTCATAGTTCTTCATGAGTGATAGACATTGAAAAATTAATGTTTCGTAGTGGAGTCTCAACTTTTTCCTCGTATATTTCATGGTTTGTTTTGTTCACACTCTCGTTGCAAGTCTTCAAAATATCATAGAGCCCCATATATTAGTTGTGGAAATTTCATAATGTGAGGTCCATAGGAGCATTTGAAGATGTTGAATCTATTTATGCATTTAGAAACACAATTTAAACTCTTCTAAATTTGGATTTTACATTTTTTTTAAACAATATTCCACAAAAACCACTAAAAAGTCCAAAACATAGTATAAATAGACTACTTCATTTTCTTTTATCCTCAAAAATTTTCATCACACCATATATTCTATTTGAATATGGAAGGAATAATGTTTTAATATGCTCTATATTTTGTAAACTAATATTTTCGTCAATTCCCCCCATATTTCACTAAGACACTGCCCTAAGGGGTTTTTACTTGAATGTAAAACAATTTTCAGAAATCTCTTGCATCCCAAGTTATTTAATTTTTTTTTGTATAATAGGTATATATTCATAACTCTCTATGAGTAATATATCAATTTTATATTGTTTGTTATAATTAAAATATTTTCATTTTTTGGTATAAGTACTAGATATCCTTATAATTATAGGTGGCTTGTTAACTTTGTATCTTTGTTGTTAATAAAGGATATATATATATATATATAGCATTCTTTAAAAACTAATTTTTATATTTAAAATTAAATTAGTAAATAATTTGAACTAACTGTTAATGGTTCAAAGTATTGTGCAATTTGAAAATATATATAGGTAGCGAGTTAAGAAAGTTATTTATTTGAAGTTTTCACTAATTTCTTGATCTTGAGCATATCCGTCCATCATTCTCTGCAGTTGGATTTTGTTGTTGGTATGGAAAACAACTACAACATCCAGAAATGTATATATCTAATTCCAAAGGGAGAGGGAACAACCCTAGGATCCGTATATCAACAATTGCTTTGTTTGTGTGCTAATGAAATGAGTATGGGGCTACCTTATATGTAAATATTATGATATTGACATAGATTGAGTCCATGATGTTACCCTATAAGTAAATATTGTGATAATTATATATATTGTTGGGCATAAGTTAAGGTTCAATTTATTTTTTATTTTTTCATAAATAATTTCGTATTTATATTTATAAATTTTATTTACTTTGAAAAACCAAAGTGAGGGCATAATCTTAGTTCTTTTAGTTGGATCTAGAAGTTGAACATTGGAGGGAGGGAAAAATTTTAACCATTTTTTCGTAAACAAGCCCTACACACTTGGGAAAATAATAAAAAATGCCATGTAGGAATTTTTTATACTTTTATCAAAGGTGCCGAGGGTTATTTCACTTTTATCAAAGTTACTTTAAATATATATTTTATATTAGAATCATTTTCTTAGGATGAAGTTTGATGTAATGTTTTCACCCAAAATAAGGAAATAAAATTAAATACCCAATTCCATCTTAAAAGCTTTTTGACTTTTATGATGTATAATATATTAATTATAATATAATAGTATTAAATATCAATATTAGTTAAAACTCTTTAATTTTTGATAGTTATTATGAAATACTAGATAAAATTAATTACTATTACTATTATATATTATATAATGGCTACATACTTCCTAAAATATGATGTGTATATTAGTTATGTTGTTATTATTATAGATTAAATACATATTATATATATTAGTTAAAAGTTATTAGACTCAACTTTTAACGGTTATTATAAAATATTAATTATAATATAATATTGTTATATTTTAATTATAATATTAATTAGTATTACTATTTATATTAATAATTAATCACATTTTACCTAAACTATGGACCAAACTTTTAAAGTTATTATAATAATACTAATTATAATATATTATTATTATATATTAATTATATTATTAAGTATTAGTATTATTATATATTATTTATTGGTCATGTATTACCTAAAATATGAATGGGTATCTCACTAAGTAATATTTTTGGAGCCACTTAATATTATTGGAGAGAGTAATATTTTTAAACAGAGTTGGATTAAAATGATTTGACCCCTTAATATTATTACATATTAGTTATGATATTAATTATTTTTAGTGCATATTATATTATTCACCTATCCCTAAATTTATATTAAAAATTTGTTTAAGACTTACATAGTATTTTAAATTTCAAGCAATTTCATTGGCTAACACGTGTGACATAAAATAATTTTGAGTTGAAATTTCCTCTAATGAAGGATCCTCGTAAAGTGATTCTCCATCCTAATGGATTCCTTCCAAGCTAAGGGGTGGCCACTTGGCTAAAGAAGTATAAGTCTCAGAATGAGTACGTTGGGTAGAGAACGAGTAGATTGGGTGGAATGTAGCAGTCAAGTCTTTCATTTCCTTCAATTACAAAAGTATTTCTAAATATTTATTACAATGAGTACTGAAGTGTACTTATTAACTATAAATGTAAAACAATAATTACATACATTTTTAGACACACAAACAATGATCTAATTAAAAGTACTTACTACATTTTTAGGTACACAAACAAGAATCTAGTTAAAAAGAGAGGTAAGTTAGACTAGTGTAATAACAAATAACACATAATTAAAACACCCATTTTTTCAATTGATTTTTGATAAAAATAGTTAAATTTCTTCTAAAAAATTGTTATTTTTTAAATCTGAATTTCATTAATTGTATTTTATGGTCCTAAACTAAATCCTCATTTTTAAAATTACCGAAATAACTAAATTTACGATTTAAATACTCGAAATAACTATTTCAACAAAAAGCGGTGTGGCATATTCCGGAGTTGGAGAATTTTTGGTGTATAAGTTCATAAGTTAGATACATTAAATTCGTAATAATTATCACTTAGTGAAAACACAAACATGAATCTAGTAAAATACGACTCAAAGGAAGATAAATTAAATTGGCACTAATTATATTTTAGTGGGAAGAGAGACATGAATGTACTTGAAAAGAAAATGAAGATAGATAAACCAAATTAGTATGTATTTATTAATTTTAAGATAATGAATCCAAGCATAAACATCATGAGGATACAGTCAAATGATGCACTTCATCTATTACCTAAAACATGGATGATTATTTGACTAAGTAATAAGTTTGGAGTAATATTATTATATATTAGTTATGATATTAATTATTTTTACTATTATATATTACATTTGGAGTAAAAAATATGCTTCAACTTGATTATTGGTCATGACACCTATCCCCACAATAATTTAACTTCCATATTTCCCTCGGGGTCAAATAGAAAACCTCCCACACCTACCATCTCTTAGGTTTCCAACACGTATTAACATGAGCAAAATTTATATTAAAAATTGCAAATTTACAAGATAGCCCAGTTGGACATATAAGAATTGTATTTTTTTTGCATGGATTGGATGCAAGTAGAAAAGGAAGCTTCCTAATCTGAATCAAGAAAGTAAGGGAGAACAAGGAAAACCTTTTTTTTCTGTATTTTACTTTGGCTAGAAAATAAGCCAAGATCAAACCAATGAAGGGGGAGAGAGGGTAAATAACTCAGAATCCATATCTTAAAGGATTCCTTGGATGCTTCTTCATGACATCCTCTTAAAATGAAATGTCCTCGGGTTTGAAAGTTTAGATAGGATGGCCCTTTATGGAGCTGTGATTATTCTATTATGGTGCTCCAAAAGGGACAATCTACTCAAATATAGGATAATAAGTGAACTATAATCTTTTCCCTCTAGCACCAAGGATTCATCATTACTTCTTTTTCTTTTATTGTTAGTGTGGGGAATCTAATTGTTAACTTTGTTACCCAATTTCTAGATTTAGAGTTCTACCATCCGAAGGAAATATTTGTCAAATGAATTCTCTGTCTATTGCAATTAAAATGTACACACATGCATATACTGATTTCTAGTATTGAGTTTTTTGTTTTTATAATTACATGGACAAACTTCACCTTAAATGTCAAATAGGTTTATGATGTTAGATAACAATTTATTGTGGTAAAGTTGCAACTTGTGACAGTCCAAAGAACAAAGTGCAAGTGTCCTTACAATATATTTATTGACTATGGAAGGATTCACTACCCTAGTCATGAAAACCAAACTCATTTCTACCCTTCCATCTCAACATATCCTATATATTGGCTACTTCTAGTTGTCCTTGGAAGGGGAGTTGTGATGTCTTAATGGAATGTAATGTTTGGGGATAATTCCTTCAAAGCAAGTGGTTGATTTTGAGAAACCCTAAAGCCATTTAGATGGTGGCTCTATTAGTGTTATACTATAAGATCCAATCATTTTTTAATCCACATTCATGGAAGGAATAATAGTCCTTTCATATTTTCATGGCACATTTAGACATAGATAAACAACATGCATGAGGAACATGGTTGATCTCTAATGATGGTTTTCAATGCAAATCTAGCCTACATGGGCATGAAAGAAGCAATGTTGGGAACTTTGGGAAAATATGTGCATCACAATAGAAAGAAACCTCCATATCTAGATAAATCCATGGATAAAGTTCACCTTAAATGTCAAATATGTTTACGATGTTAGATAAAAATTTATTGTGGTAAAGTTGCAACTTGCGATAGTCCAAAGAACAAAGATCAAGTGTCCTTACAATATATTTATTGATTATGGAAGGATTCACTACCCTAGTCATGAAACTCAAACTCATTTCTACCCTTCCATCTCAACATATCCTATATATTGGGTACTTCTAGTTGTCCTTGGAAGGGGAGTTGTGATGTCTTAATGGAATTTAATGTTTGGGGACAATTCCTTCAAAGCAAGTGGTTGATTTTGAGAAAACATAAATCCATTTAGATGGTGTCTCTATTAGTGTTATACTATAAGATCCAATCATTTTTTAATCCACATTCGTGGAAGGAATAATAGTCCTTTCAGATTTTCATGGCACATTTAGACATAGATAAACAACATGCATGAGGAACATGGTTAATCTCCAACAAATTACATAGTACTTAGTTGTTTCAAGTTATGATTCAACAAATGCATGCTTTAGAAGACTTCTAATGATGGTTTTCAATGCAATTCTAGCCTACCTGGGCATGAAAGAAGCAATGTTGGGAACTTTGGGAAATTATGTGCATCACAATAGAAAGAAACCTCCATACCTAGGTAAATCCATGGATAAAAACAATAGTAAGAGTCATTATTTATAATTTGGGTGTTTTCTAAACATAGTAGGGTGTGTTTCCTTGAAACGATAGCAACAAAACTTCCATAATCACAAATTTATGGCATATTTCCACCAACAACATGCCTAAAATTATCCAAACTGTGAATTAAAGGTACCAAACAATGTTGATCCTATAGTAGAATAGGTTTGGTAGTCCATTCATCACATCACAACATATTTTTTTAGGTCGTCTTGACTAGTCTCAAATGGTTTTAAATTGTAATGTTCAGTCCTTTCTGGTTTTGATTGGACAATTAGACATAGAGGAACAACATGCATGGGGATCATGGTTGATCTACAAAAAAATACATGCTGACTGGTTGTTTCAAATTAGAATTTGACAAAAGAGCACCATATAAGACTTCTAATAATGGTTATTTTTTAAACAATTGTGCAATTTTTGTCCTAATGCATCCCTAACAACCTTGAATATTCAAACTTGGGTGGATTCCTGGGCATGATTAGGCCTCCTAACATCAATGATTCTTCAATCTAAGAAAGTATGAGCAGCCTAATCCCTTGTATCATCAAATGAAGGAATGCTTTCGGTAGCATCAACCCTAATAATCTCTGCATTTAAGGTACTATGTTCTTTTAAGGAGCTTCAAACACCATCCCTTTTAATCTTGGTTATGAAAGAAGCAATTTTGGGAACTTTTGGGAAATTATGTTCATCACAACAGCAAGAAACCTCCATATCTAGGTAAATGCGAGGATGAAAACAATAGTAATAGTCCTTATTTCTAATATTGACATGTTATAAGCATAGTAAGTTGTGTTTCCTTGTAATAGCAGCAACAAAACCACCATGAAAACCACCTCAGTCTCAAATTCGAGATTTATTTTCATTAGCAGGAGCCCTAAAATTTGACAACCTGTGTATTAAAGCTACCAAACAATGTTGATCCTTAAACAACATCGGTTTGGTATTCCATTCATCACAATATAACAGAATGTTTGAGATCATTTTGACTAGTTTTAGATGGTTTTGATGCCCATTGTTTTTGGGGGTTTTTGTGGCATAACTAAGCACAAATAAACAACATGCATAAAGAGGATCATGGTTTATCTACAACAAATTACAAATGACTTGGTTGTTCCAAATTAGAATTCTTCAAATGCATGCCATAGAACCAAATAAGGGTTTATCAAAAAATCAAATTTTTTAATATAATCATTTGAATTGTATGGATAAATGCTATACTCAGTCAAATGTAATTGGTATTAACTCTAGAACCCTAAGTGTTGAATTCTTTATTGATGGAATTTGACTTGCATCATAGAGGAACTTTTATCAGTCATAACATAAATGCTCAGGTTGACATAATGATATTTTTAATTGCTTTATGAGTAAGGGTTTAATAAAAGGGTTTTATTTTCTCTTATTCAAATCATGGAAAACCCAAGAGATACGGTCACATTGATATGGAAATCATTCAATTTGCATTTATGAAAACCATACAAACTGAGCAATATTTATGAATATACAATTCTGAAAATAACTTAAATTTGCAATTTTTTTTTATTAATATATAGTACCCCATCAGTTATCTGGAATTCAATGACTAGAATCTATTTTTAGATTTCATAGCAATATGATGATGCTGTTGTGGATCCGATGGTAGATTCCTATCACATTTCCGACATTCTGGGGCCCTCATTTGAAGAATTTTTGGTGACTCTGACAAGGAATATTTTACAAGATGTCATCACACTTTCAACGACAGTTCGTCTAAAATTCAACGACCATATCATCTGAAATTCGACAACATTTCATATGAAATTTGACAACCTTCTTGTCTAAAAATCAACAACCTTCTCATCTGAAATTCGACAAACTTCTCGTTTGAAATTCGACAAGTCCAAGTCAGAATGCTGATAACTATTTGTTTGAAATTCGACAACTAGTCTTCGGAAATTTGATGATGTAGTGTTGAAATAATTCAGCATATTAGCTTCATTCTCTATCAAAAATTCAATGGTGGTAGACAAGGGATTGAATATCCGATGAATTCTCACAGACAACAAAAAAAAAGGAAGTTGTCGAATAATAGATAGGTGTTTGTTGAATTTCAATGGCAATGCTCGGATTTTGGGCTCAAATTCTGTTGTGCATAGCCATGTTTTTCTTGTGCAGTCATCAATGAATGTAATAAAATAATTGCATCCTCCTATGGATGGTGTCTCCATTGGTCAACAAATATGAGAGTGCACAATTTCAAGTGGTGTGCATTCTCTATAAGACTTTCCAACTTGAAAGGTCTCTGTATGTTGCTTGCAAAAATGTCATCTTCACAAATTCTCTCTCATTTTTCAATCAATGTCAATCCTTTCAGCATCATCTTCATGTGTAGTAGCTTTAGTCCACAAAAATTATTATGTCCAAATATGAAATGCCACATCAAGGATTCATCTTGTACCTTTGATTGAAATGTTGTTTGTATTTCTTTGCTGTTCTTTTTTTATTTGTTATGTTGCTTGTTTGGTTGTTTTCTTTCCTCCTTGAATCCATCTTTTGAATCTACATTCTTCCCTTCATGAACAATTTGAGTTATCTTTTCTTTAATTGGTGGCCTTATCCTCAATGGAAACAAGTAATTTCTTGTCATTTGTACTCTTTCTATCACCCGGTTTCTTGGATGTATGTCTTTAATCACACAATGATTATCTTCCATGTAGACTGTCTAACCTTTGTGTAATAGTTTTCCAATTCTCATTAAATTGTATTTCGAACCTTCAACATAATATACTCCATGCATATTTTTTCCAACCATTGTTTGGTTAGAATAGCAACAGTACCTATTCCCAAAACAATGACTTGGATATTATTTCCAAATGTGACATCAGCTTTAACGAAATTGTCTAGAATGGAAAATATATTTGAGTTACTAGTCATATGATTGCTATAGCCCGAATCTAAATATAATATGTAACATGGAATTTCTCGGACAACAGTGCATCCAATTGGGGATGCACATGCAAAAAAAATTGGGTTGGCCAAATTGTTGGTGTTGGTCAAATGTTGTTGAGCTTGCTTTCCTTTGTCATATTGTTTCTTCTTGCATTTATATGCAAAATGAAGAAATTTCTAGCACGAATGACATTGAATGTTTTATTTATCTAACTTGTGACCACTTTCGTAACTGGAATTCTGATTTAGACCTGTACCAACAACTTTTGCAGTAGTATTGTTGCATCCTCCTCTAGAAAAACATCTTCCTCTTCCACGAGTTATAGATGATTGTGTTGTAAATTCACCTTTAATTATTTGTTTAATATACTCATTCTATGTTCTTGATTGATGAGTGAGGCTTACAACTCATCAATGCTAAAATTGTTCAAAACTTTGTTTTCTTCCAAATTCATAACCAAATATTCCAATTTTGGGGGACTACTTCTAATCACTTTTTCAACAACCCCTCTATCTTCTATATATTTTCTCAATGAGATCTCAATTGATTAATTATACGAATTAATCAAGTATAAAATGATTCAGCTAACTTTGTATCTTTCATTGATAAATATTCAAAATCTCTTCTAAGAATATGCAATTTCAAATTATTCACCTTGTCCAAACCCTTATAATAAGTTTCCAGCATGTCCCAAGTTGGAATATTCAACAACATTGATAGTTTGGGGGAGGGGTGAATTTCTATTGGGAAAATTTTACCACTTTAAACATTAGTTATATCATGTAAACATTAAACAATAACAATGCCATTTATCATCATATAAACCATACACAATGTGCAAGATATTTAATGTGGAAATCCGAAGGGGAAAAAAACACAAAATTATTTTTATTATATCATGTAAATATTTCATTCATAAGAAGCACCGAATTCCAATATTCTCTAGAACCAACCCCGTGATTTATAGGAACCAACCTAAAGGAATCTCCTACTCCCTAATTTACCAGCACTGACTTGAAGGAGGATCTAACTCCATAAGATCACAAGCACCAAACTGGAGAGAGGACACCAATACCTAGTGTGCTCCAATTCACTAACCTTACTAGAACAAAGTAGAAGGAAGCTACAAATCCTTATCCTTGACCCATCCTTCCAGCCTGATATGAATACAAGAATCAATCACCATATTACATGAAAATGGACATGGAAAGAGATCATGTCATCAATATTTTTGTAGGTCACAAAATATCCATGACAATATTCACTTTCTCCTTGGATTAATAGTCTTAAGCTATTTTCCTAGATTGCTCCGCGTATATAGATAATATATTTTGTAATTAAAAATAAATATGTGGACTATTCATGGTCATATAAACATTTTAAATCCATGATCATAGATGTAAAATGCATTCTAATCCTTCTTCACGGTGGTTTGTCATCAAGAACATGGTCGTAGGAGATAAGGCTCTCTCTTTTGCATTTATTGCAACACATTTAACACTACCAAAACTATGAATTAAGAGAACACAAACTGGTAATCTCTACGCAACAAAAAATTACCATTCGGTACACATTAAGAGAACACACGATCATGATATTTCATGATCACTTCGGAGAAAAGTTGCATAGAAAAATGCCAGGTCTCAAGTTACATGATAGATCCCTCCACTTAAATATTGGATCCACACAACTATCTTCACCAACGATTGCTTTCATAGTTCTTCACCAGTGATAGACATTGAAAAATTAGGGTTTCATAGTGGAGTCTCAACTTTTTCCTCGTATATTCCATGGTTTGTTTTGTTCACACTATCGTTGGAAGTCTTCAAAATATCATAGAACCTCATATATTAGTTGTGGAAATTTCATAATGTGAGGTCCATATGAGTATTGGAAGATTTTGAATCTATTTATGCGTTTAGAAACACAATTTAAACTCTTCTAAATTTGGATTTTACATTTTATTTTTACAATATTCCACAAAAACCACTAAAAAGTCCAAAGCATAGTATAAATAGACTACTTCATTTTCTTTTATCCTCGAAATTTTCAACACACCATAGATTCTCTTTGAATATGAAATTAATAATGTTTTAATATGCTCTATATTTTGTAAACTAACATTTTCGTCAATCCCCCCATATTTCACTAAGACACGGCCATAAGGGGTTATTACTTGAATGTAAAGCAATTTTCAGAAAATTCTTGCGTCCCAAGTTATTTAATTATTTTTGTTGTATATTAGGTATATATGCATAACTCTCTATGAGTAATATATAAATTTTATATTATCTTTTATAATTAAAATATATGCATTTTTTGGTATAAGTACTAGATAGCCTTATACTTATAGGTGCCTTCTTTTCTTCTTTTTTAGTATATTCAATTGGTGATTGTTAACTTTGTATCTTTGTTCTTAATAAAGGATATATATATATATATATATATATATATATATATATATTCTTTAAAAACTTCTTTTTATATTTAAAAATAAATTAGTACATAATTTGAACTAAGTGTTAATGGTTCCAAGTATTTTGCAATTTGAAAATATATATAGGTATCCAATTAGGAAAGTTATTTTTTTGGAAGTTTTCACTAATTTCTTGATCTTGAGCATATTCATCCATCATTCTCTGTAGTTGGATCTTGTTGTTGGTATGGAAAACAAGTACAACATCCATAAATGTATATATCTAATTCCAAAGGGAGAGGGAACAACCCTAGGATCAGTATATCAACACTTGCTTTGTTTGTGTGCTAATGAAATGAGTATGGTGTTACCTTATATGTAAATATTGCGATATTGGCATAGACTGAGTCCATGATGCTACCCTATAAGTCAATATTGTGATATTTTTATAGATTGGATCGATGATGGGCATAAGCTAAGGTTCAATTTATTTTTTATTTTTTGATAAATAGTTTTGTATTTATATTTATAAATTTTATTTATTTTGAAAAACCAAGTGGGGGCATAATCTTAGTTCTTTTAGTTGGATCTAGAAGTTGAATATTGGAGGGAGGGAAACTTTTTAACCCTTTTTTAGTAAACAAGCCCTACACACTTGGGAAAATAATAAAAAATGCCATGTAGGAAATTTTTTATACTATTATCAAAGGTGCCAAGGGTTATTTCACTTTTATCAAAGCTACTTTAAATATATATTTTATATTAAAATCATTTTCCGAGGATGAAGTGTGATGTAATGTTTTCACCCAAAATAAGGAAATAAAATTAAATACACAATTCCATCTTAAAAGCTATTTGACTTTTATTCTAATATATTTATTATAATATAATAGTATTAAATATTAATATTAGTTAAAACTCTTTAAACCGAATTTTTGATTATGTTGTTATGTTGTTATTATTATAGATTAAAGTTAAAAGTTATTAGACCCAACTTTTAACGGTTATTATAAAATATTAATTATAATATATAATATTGTTATATTTTAATTATAATATTAATTAGTATTACTATTTATATTAATAATTGATCACATATTGCCTAAAATATGGACCAAACTTTTAAAGTTATTAGAATAATATTAATTATAATAATATATTATTATTATATATTAATTATAATATTAAATATTAGTATTATTACATATTATTTATTGGTCATGTATTACCTAAAATATGGATGGGTGTTTGACTAAGTAATATTTTTGGACCCACTTAATTTAATTGGACAGAGTAATCTTTTTGAACAGAGCTGGGTTAAAATTATTTGACCCCTTAATATTTTTGAACCGAGTAATATTATTACATATTAGTTATGATATTAATTATTTTTAATCCATATTATATTATTCACCTATCCCTAAATTTATATTGAAAAATTGTTTAAGACTTATACACTATTTCAAATTTAAAGCAATTTCATTGGCTAACACGTATGACATAAAATGATTTTGAGTTGAAATTTCCAATTATTTGACCCCTTAAAATTTTTTAACCGAGTAATATTATTACATATTAGTTATGATATTAATGACCTATCCCTATTTTGAGTTGAAATTTCCAATTATTTGACCCCTTAATATTTTTGAACCGAGTAATATTATTACATATTAGTTATGATATTCATGACCTATCCCTAAATTTATATTAAAAATTTGTTTAAGACTTATATAGTATTTAAAATTTAAAGCAATTTCATTGGCTAACAGGTATGACATAAAACAATTTTGAGTTGAAATTTCCTCTAATGGAGGGATCCTCGTAAAGTGATTCTCCATCCTAATGGATTCCTTCCAAGGTGAGGGGTGGCCACTAGGCTAAATAAGTATAAGTCTCATAACAAGTATGTTGGGTAGAGAACGAGTAGATTGGGTGGAATTTTGCAGTCAAGTCTTTGATTTCCTTCAATTACAAAAATATTTCTAAATAATTATTAAATTGAGTAATGAAGTGTACTTATTAACTATAAATGTAAAAAAATAATTACTTACATTTTTAGACACACAAAGAGTAATATAATTAAAAATACTTACTACATTTTTAGGTACACAAACATGATTCTAGTTAAAAAGAGAGGTAAGTTAGACTAGTGGAATAACAGATAACACACAATTAAAACGCTCATTTTTTCAACTATTTTTTGATAAAAACAGTTAAATTTCTTCTAAAAAATTGTTATTTTTATAATTTGAAATTTCATTAATTGTATTTTATGGTCCTAAACTAAGTCCTCAATTTTAAAATAACCAAAATAACTTAATTTACAATTTAAATACTTCAAATAACTATTTCAACAAAAAGCAGTGTGGCCTATTCTAGAGATGGAGGCTTTTTGGTGTATAAGTTCATAAGTTAGATACATTAAAATCATAAGCCATGTTTAGTGTTAAGATTTTTGGTGTTAACCCATGTTTAATGTAAGCTTTAAATTTAACAATAACATGTTTAAATAAATATTTTAAGGCTTTAGTCAATTGATTGTAGATCAAGTGGTTGGGAGGAATATTGTTATTATCTCCAACTCAAAGAAAGTAGTTTGATAGTTTGTTGTTTGAAACTAATATTGTTACCTTCATCAAAATTTTATAACATGGTTAATCAGGACTCGCATATAATTGCAATCTTTTTTAAAATGAATGTTTTCACTTTTCCATAATAATAGTGCTTATTTTTATCAAGTAAGAGTGTGTAGTTGGATACCCACTAAGGTTCAACTCGTGTTCAACTCATGGTTTATTCTTCAACATGTTGTTAAACATGTGATCATTGAATGGACTCAAGCATAGAGATGTTTATGGTGGACATTTATTTGGTTAGCAATGAAAATGAGCCAATATTTTGTAATATCAATATTAAATAAGGTTTGCTAAATTTACTAGTTTTTAATCACTAAAACTGAATCTTCATTTAAATTGTTGTTGTTTTGAGTTTTGTTATTAATTATTTGAAACAAGAACTAACACTTTTTTTTCTTTCTATAGTAGCATAAATCCATCTTAATTATGGATCATACACCCATATTAACTCTTGCTCTATGAAACACAGAGGGGATTTGAGAAAAGGTTTGCACCTCCTAGCTACGTTTCTAGGAGTTTCCGCAATGTTCTGGGAGTTTCCGCAATGTAGTAAGGTTTTATTTGTTCACTAAAAATGGCTTGAGAATGGTAGAATTGCTGCATAAAACATTTTGTGTAGGATTTGTTCACTATAAATGTGACTTGAATGCTTCTCGATAGTTGTTTGAGTGTATTTTAGGGTTGGTTTCACTTTGGTTTCATGCCCACTTAAAACTGTAATGTTTACCTCCAACTCTTTTGGATGGTTTTTAAAATCAAGTGGTATATCAGTAGATAGAACATTACTTATAGTGTTATCGGGATCCTACATTTCTGAAGATTTCAACTACATCCTCCTTGCAGCTTTCGAAAAATAAATTGAAGTACTAACTCAGTATTTAGGAAGAACGTGATCCCTGGGAGAAGTGTACATTGCATGCATGAGGATATAATCAAAACTACAACTTGTTGGTTATCTTCGATGCCCACCTTGCATTTCTGTAATCATCAACATGATTGTGATTGGCATTCCTACGTGGCCTCTCCAACCTCCAAGAATCCTATTGTCATTGACCTCTCCAACATCAAGAGATCCTAATGTCATGCGCCATGTTACCCATCAAATTGTTTGTCATTTGTGACATCATCTTGATAGGGATCAATAACCACTCATTTTGTCACAACACCTCTCAACAATAAATTAGTAAGGGTGAATATGTGAGGTTTTGTAGATGTGTGTACAATTTCAGTTGGTCTAATGAATAAACCTTTATGTTGAATCAAGTAAATTGCATAAAGAGGTTTTTATCTTAAGTGCAAAATATTATATATTAGTCTATTTCAATTTAAATTATGATCTATTAAATAAAATGTCACAAACTCTATTCAATTGTCGAAAAGAAAATATATTCATAAAATGTAAATTAAATTCAATAGTCCAACTTATGTGTTAAGTAGAATACAATCTCTATTAAATGGCCACTTACAAAGTGTAAAAACCTTTATCTATTAACAAGTTAAAACATCTTTAACAAAGAAGAAACTCTTCTCTTCCAAATTCCAATTTCTCATTCAATAAATTCTTTAGGTGAAGTGTAAACCATTAATAACCATTCACTAATATAATAATAAATGATAGTTCATATGCTAGAATATATAAAATAATATAATCATTTCTATACTTCCAAAATCATGTCAATACTATTTTTTTTTAGTAATAGAAAACAACTTTGTATTAAATAAAAGTTGTGTCAAAGTTACAATAATTCGAGAGATAACAAAAGGAGATCTTCATATACTGGATCTGTACTAGAAAGTAGTTAACAAATCATCCATCCTGCATCATCATCTTCATTCTAACTATTCATACAAGACCAAAACATACAAAAAACTTCACCATTGATTTCATCTTCAATCCTATTGAACACTGCAATCGTAGATTATAGGAGCTAATTGAAAAGAACCAAGTGACTGGTTATCTAATTATATCATATAGAAGAAAGAGAATTTGCCATCCATAGCACCCAAATCAAGCTTAGAGAGAGTATCATGTTCACCGTTCAGTTTTCTATAGACATGATTGAAAGAAAAGAGAGATAAATCTTTCTCCAAGATTTTGGTATTTTCCAACTAGTGGTGGAGTTCCAAAGACTTCACTTGAGCCTCCCCAATCTCCTACATTGAATCCTCCTTGACCCTTTCCCAAAGTTTCTTCTCAATTGCATCGATCTCATTGTGGAAAACTGATGGAATGCAGTAGCGAAAGAAACTAGCATCAATATGGACCTTGTATTGATAGAGGGTTATTCTCCCTCCCACTTCCTCTCATGATTACCAACTTCCCTTCTCCTCCCTTGACCCTCACTCGCTCACAGAGGAGAAACTTTAGAAGGTCCTTGATTCTTAGGTACCATCCTCACTTGTAAAATTCAGTCCAGGTAAGACTCAGAAAAAGAGGAGTGGGTCTGAGATTAATTGAAACCATGGGGTCAGGACCAAGAGGAATTTGTACTACAATGCCCTGTCATTCACTCACAATTAAAGAAATCAAATCCATAATTACTAAAACTGGTTGGTTCATTACTTCTTTTTTCTAGTCCTTCAATCTCATGGATTTTGCAATAATATTCCCATTGTTATTCATGATTGATACCTCGATTTCTTGTGATGGGGACTCAATCATATCCTCCTCAGATCTCCTAAGCAGCTAACTAAAGTACTCCTCTGTATCTTGGGCAAGAATGGAAATTCCTTTCCTCGTCCTTTCTCTAATGTTATTATGATATTTGTGGTATCTCCATCCCATTCACATGTTGGCATATGATGTGGCCAAGCATCATCTTCTACATCCTTCCTTCCTATCATGTCACCACATGATCAATTATATCAAGGTGGTGGGACTGGTATAACCAATGCTCTCCTTTCAATACTTGTAGTTGTCCTTCTCTGATTTCATGTCCTCCTCCCACAGCCACATTTTCCATGAGGTTGGTGGCTATATTATCCTCCCTCCTATCATGTCCAAACTACCAAGCTTGGTTCATTGCAATAAGTCCCCAGTGCATTCATCTTGTTCAACAAGCACCAGTCGGAAGAAATTGTTTGATCTTTCTACCCTGTGGATAGTTTCCTTGCCATATGGATGATGACGAATGAGGCACCTTGGACTGTCACTAGAAGCCACCAAAATTTGGAAACCAAATTAAGGCCCTGAAAAAGTCCTTCTATATATATTGAGTTGTTTTACTCAAAACCGATGGAGCCATGGTACACTTTTAGGATCACCCATGTGCAATACCTTAAAATACCCCATACCTGACTAGGCATAGATTTCGCTTCGAGACATCGTCAAGGTTTAGGTTGTAAGATCATGTTTGTGGTGGAGACGACGAGTTTGGGATAAGTGGCTTGTATATTGTATTTTTCTTTCAAATCCTCCATAGGCCATTCTTACCAATCCCCCATCCACCATTTATTATGGCATCTAGATCTGAGAACTGCTCATCCCTGTCCTTCAATTTCTTATTTTGTACTGTATCCTGAATATTGTGGATGATCCTCTTACAAATTTCATCCTCTATGGATAAGTTGTCCCAAAATATTCAGTTGTTCCTCTCCTTCCATAAAACCCAAGATAATATCCCTAAGAACATTACCCATATCATTCTAAGAATCGTGTTCTTGAATTCTTTCATGTTCCACTCTTTCAGATTTTGATCTGGTTGGCCTTCGACTTTGTTACTTCTACAAAAAATGGTCTCCCCTCGATCCCAGAGAGAGAAAGAGAAAGGACAATCCTCTAGGAGGTGATTCATATTCTCCTCTTAGTAGACACAGGGGGGGTATTTTGTAGGGCCTTACAAACCCCTCTTTTTGAGATAGTCCCTCGTAAACCTTCTTCCCTATAAAAATAGCCAATTGAAAGTGGTTTTTTTGGCCAAGAATTCATGATCCACACCTTTCTCTATATTTCATCCCACTCTTCCCCACGTCTGATTTTGATGTTGTAAGCATCCTTTATGCTGAATACTCCTTTCGTCAGGTATCCCAATCTTAGCCTGTCTAGACCTTCCTCCCTTCAAACACATCGCTCATTGATAATGTTTGAGAGGTTGTGTGTCTCTTTAGCATTTGTTAACCATTCCCACCATTCATGTCCCTACATTTTTTTGTAATCCCCATTAGCGTTAAGGAGAGCCTAGAAATTCCATACTTTGTTATCCCATTCTCTTATTCCTCTTTCCCTTATTCCTTTCCATCTAGGGTTGTCCCCAATCTTTGGGAATGGGTTTCATGAGTCATCCCATAATTTTTCTATCTAACTATTTCCATTTTCCCAAAAACTATGGTCTTGAACAAGTTTTTTATTTCATTGGGAATTCATCTATATGTGTGAACCTAATTTATCATTGCTAAATCAAAATATGTCTTGAACTGAATTTTCTTGGGTGTACTTCACATGCCAAAACTTAGCAAAAGGATAGGTTGTTTAATTACACCACCTCTGCAATATTTTTCCACCCAAGACTACACTTAAAACCTTTGGATCCCTCATACCAAACTCCCACTTTTTCTTTGGTTGAAAAAATTTATCCCATCCTACAAAGGATATCTAAGATTTCTTTTTGTTGCCTCCCCATAGGAAAACCCACTAAATATTTCCAATTTTCTTGATGACCACCTTCGAAGCAGCCAATACTGAAAAAAGATAGACTTGCATAGCGTGCAAGACAAGCTTAACTAGGAAGAGTATACTTGGGAAGTTTAAAGTTATTAGAGTCTACCCTATGAGCTTCCTCCTAATCAATCAATCTTATATTGCAATGAGACCTTCCTGATATTCGCCACCTCCAAAGGCGCTCCCATATATATTGAAGAGAGATAACTCATTGAGAAGACCACGATCTAGATTATATTCATCTCAATAACCTCCATAGTATTGAAGAAGAATACTTGATATTTTTATTGATTAAATTATACACCCAGAGCCTTGGAAAACAATCTCAAATATCACTTTAATGTCCTTTCCTCTTGGACTGAAGGGTTCCCCATTATCATTGCAATTCATGAATTATTGATGTGTTTGTTTATCAATCCCTTGTGGATATTTAAACCCAATATTTTCCCTCTAGATGATTGAGCCTTGTTTCCACCTTTTCACACACCTAGATCACGTGGCAGAAATCTTCAAGCCACTCGGTGTGTCCTTGGGGGAAAGTCTCGAGTCAAGGCTGTCACCTTGTTCTTGACTCCTCCGTTTAGGCTCAACTCCTAACGAAGCCAGGGGGGGTAGACCCTATTAAGTTACCAAGGATGATTTATTAGTGTAATAATGTTGTACTGAATCAGTTATTTAGGAGTTTGAATATTTTAACTATAAGCAATCAACATGACAAGATACGAAGATACACATGAAAGCACAAAGTTGATACACAATATATATATGAAGCAGAAAAGACCAGTGCCTTAAAAATGGAGTAAAAAAAGATCAGTGTGCTTGCATGTGTCTGGAATAAATGTTTTACGATTGCATCTTGGTATGTTTTAAGTTAAAATTGGAGTATGAGTTGTTTAAATTAGGCTTAAGGGGGACTCCAGATATACCCGAGAGTACTTGGAGTATGTCCAAAACAAAGCCTATACGGCTACCCGCAAGGAATATGTGGGCTAAAATGGAGTCTCTGGGGATGTGTTCGTAACACACCCGTTAGGGTGTGACAGAGATCGGCACCTCGAGGTCACTTTTCAGTAGGTTCCCGCTTCCTTTGGGTATTTTACCACCGTAAAGGTTTGATCGAGGTGTTGGATTTTCACCTGATGGTTTGTTAATCGGGGAAGGTGAGTCCTAATTATGCTAGTCACCCAAGTGCTTTTGATACAGCTTGACTGATTGGACGAACCGCAGCCAAGTGCAGAGCATACACACTGGAGTCTTGTAAATTTTAATAAGTTTTAAAAGATGTGTTCTTGCTTAAAAGAAAAGCCTCCAAGAACCTCTTTCGATCCAAGTGGATCTCAATAGGGGAATCAAGGAGGGGCTAATTTTAAAATGCTGATAAACAAAAGATGAGAAAATAACACAACTACACAAATGCGGTTTTCTGATTAATCCTACCACGAATCTCTTTCCCCTTGCGGGTCACTCGGGAAATCGTGGGGTAAGTATTATGATTAATTTTGAAAATAAGATATGGAATATGTGATTAAAAAAAAAAAAAAATATACTACCCTACTAATCAGATAAATTCTAGTAAAAGGAAATAAGCAGAAAAAGACAAGAAAGGCACCGACGCGAATCCCCCCAGGGGGGATGGGGAATGGGCTCGAAAGAGCCTATTCAAAGGATTATTTTATTATAGAGGTTACAATATCAAAGAACTGATAAAATATATCTTTCTTGGTCCTTATACAGGCTGAAACAAAGATATTACAGTTTATGCAAAACAATTACAAATTATGTGACAAAAGAGAGCCCCCTGGGGGGATTTGAGCGCTCCAAAAGCCACTTTGGAAAGCAGATTATTTTCTTATTTGTCAGACCTGATAAATGAAAGCAAATGAATTAGAATAACAAATGCCCCAAATCTCTTTAAGAGTGCCTTTGGGTCAGCCTACTTTATCTCAAAAAATTAATGAAATTGAACTAGTTAAACCGACGAAAATGGAACCAAGGAAAGCAAGATTTCCTTGGGATCTTGGCCTGCTGTTTGTGTAGCCAATTAAAAGCACTGATATTTCATAATATTGAAATTATTTAACAGCAAATGAAACTACCTTAACAGCAAGCTATGAATTTTTCAATAAACTACTTGCGAAACTAAGGCAATTTTAGCTAGATCTCTTGAAATTGAACTTTATGTGCACAATGAAACTAAGATCTAGAAAATTGAAGGGATATTGATAATTAGATCTATGTATTATTTTCTTTACAAGATACATCAGATTTAAAAAGAGACCTTAAAGTAACCAGTTTGAAGGAAGTTTAATAATTTTAAAGGAGAGAAAGGGGAAGAAAGGTGCTTGTTGTTGAAGCAGATCTACAGAGGGAACTTGGTAGAGAAGCACCGAGGGGCACAATATTATCAATCTCTGATATAATTCAATGGAATCAAACCTGAACCATAGATCTTCTAGCTACGGCAAACCTGTAAGCTACAACACAATTCCTGCATACAGAACTATCAGATCTGAAGATACATATGAGAAAGGGATGATACAGTATGCAAATAACCTTATTTAACATACAGGTATTAAATAATTCAAACATATGCAGAAAATCGAAAGTAAGTAAGCTTACTTACAATGATCTATCCTTATGATTTAAGAAACCATTCAGGCAGACAATAATTAAGTGCAAAAAACTGGAAAAATAGCAGCTTCACCTCGATTGCAGCAAGACAATGACAATCCACACATGAAAGATACTCCACAATTGAGCCTCCAAAGCTTTTCTTTATTCAACAAAATAAGATCAGTACACAGTTTACAATGGCAAGCCCTTCAGTCCAGCTCTAACTAGCTTGGAAGAGGAGGCTGTGCCTTGATTTATACAATTTGCAGGCCATCTAGCCCAGGGGGGGCGCAATTCCTCATGGAATCAAGTGAAATCAGCTGATGGATAGTTCATCAATGCAGAACTGAGGCTGAATTGAGCCTACTTGTCAACCGGGGGCCTGATCTGGCTAACACATCAACCCATACACTGACACATCGGCCCAAATATTGAAGAATCCACCAAAAATCATCCAGTTGAGCCAAAAACGTGTTGAGGAGAGAGGGAGGGCGAAATTCCCCATAAAGAACACTGTAGATCAACTCTAGATCTTATTTGATCCCCTCCTCCAGTCAAGGATTTGTCAGATCCAGTCAATCTGCTCCAGATCTGATTGATTTTAGTCAAATCGGTTGAGAATCCATTGATTTATTTGATTTTGGATTTGGTCCATTATTCATCAATTTATTAATTAAAATAATCAATAATTGATTTTTGGGGCTTTTTGACCTGAGTGATGGAAGATCACTCAAAACTTAGGAAATAGCGGGTCCATGGGTTTACATGGTGCTCTTAGCTTGAAAATGAGCACCTACATGACTGAAACTGATTATTTGGCCCACTTTTATTACAAAATCAATTTTTCCAATTAAACTATTAAAAAATAGCTTAAGTTTTGGAAAAATAAAATTTTAATAAAAAACACTGAAAAAACTGAAAATTTGAAAATTTGAAAAACACCTAGGGGGACTTAGACATGTTCATATGACTCAAAAATTATGTCTAGCATGCTTACACATTGACACATAGACTCTAATAACCTCAATAGGCCTAAATGCCAAGCCGACCACCCCAACTTTGGAGGGATGGCGTGAAAAACTTAGAAATTATCAGTCGTTTATTCAACAACCAATACTAACCAAGGGAAAAAACACCCTAGGCTGATCGGATTGAAAAATGAAGTCTAAGAGACCGAGTCTTTTACAGACACTATCATGTTAGAACATTTATTACAACTCCCCCATGGGGTATGAACATGTGATGTGATACAAGAAGCACTTCCAGAAGTACTTCCAAAGGTCTCTTGAAGTCTGAACAAGTTATCTTTGTCCAGTTCACCAGGCTCACTTGATAAAAACCACTAAGTACAACTTAGGTGGTAACATTCTGGCTCCAACTGTGGGACGTGTGCTCGATCTGGT
This sequence comes from Pseudotsuga menziesii, assembly GCA_001517045.1. Lineage (NCBI taxonomy): Eukaryota > Viridiplantae > Streptophyta > Pinopsida > Pinales > Pinaceae > Pseudotsuga > Pseudotsuga menziesii. The sequence goes on along the minus strand of LPNX010493336.1, from coordinate 118,582 downwards.
CTTTAAGGCAAGGAGAGGATACGAGAATATCAGAATCTCTGGTTTATATACCCTGTAAAAGCATCTCAACCTGACAAGAAAAACCTCAGTAGCACAAGTTTTATAAAAAACCAAATGAACCATTAAGTTGATTTATTTAAACAACATAAATGTAACTAACTGAAATAGGCAAAGTTTTATTATAGATAAGTATAAAAAAGAAATGCAGAAAGTAAATGCTCTCTTTCAAGGAGCTTGTTTTCCTACTCTAAGCATGCCATAAAAAGGGTTAAGTGTAATCAGAAATCCAATGTAACCACCTAAGCATTTTATTGACATAAAAAAAATTTCCCTTGTCTTTGGTTACCAGCCAAAGTAAGGATACCTTATTCAGAAAATGCAAACCTGCGTGATGATTCAGGATGGGCGGGATGGATGGGAGATCATAGGCATGAATAATGTCATAAAAATTCTTCCCCAACTTGTATGTGCTCATGCAGGATGCTTCTATCCATGACTGGATAGGACTGATATACCAATCAGAATGATGAGGCAGATTGACTACATCATCATACTGATCATCGGGGGTTATCAAATGATAACTTGTTGCACAAGCCCCAAGTAGCTCCAAATCATAAGGAACCTCTATATGTGAAAAAGATGGCTGCGACTGATATTCCACTGACTGCATTACATCTGACTTTTCACAATACTGTTTCTCAATGTCTTCATTTCTGATACCCTTGTGCGGCTCGACATGGTATGATTTTGAATGATCACATGAAAATTCTGAATGCTTCTCTTCCATACTAAGGTTTTCCCAGGCATCCAGATCTGTGCTTCCCTCTATGGATGTATCGTAGATTGGACTTCCACAAAATTTTGAATAAACACTCCCATTGTTGGACATATCATGGATGGGATTCTCCATAAAATTTTCACAAGTTGGATTATCTATGAAATTCCAATAGTCATCACTCCCAACCATGTCATATGTGGTGGACTCTTCATCCATGGCATCATGCTCTTTCCTATCCATGTCCTCCTTGTATTCATAACAATCTTCTTTAGATAAAATGTTACAAGGAAATAAACTTTCCAAACCTTCATCAATATGAGGAGAACAAGGTCTAGTATCAACACACACTGTATTGTCATTATCATAGGTTTCTTTATAGGCTTTTGTCATGATATCATGAAGAGGATCTTCAATATTATCTTCCATCAAGGAAACCTTTTGGACATGTTCAATGGGATCACTTGGTATGTGTTGCTCAGTGGATTTATCTAGAGGGATTTCTAGAAAGGTATCAGCATTGCAGCACACTTGAGAATACACCAAATCTTCAATGTCTTCAGCTATGGTGACATGAGGAGAGTCTTCAACAATGTGTTCCATCATGGGCTCCTCCTGGAGCTCTTCAATATGATCATCTTGGATTTTCCCTTTCTGAGAATCTTGCTGTGTATTGGGAGATACTTCATTTTCTTTAAGAAGAAGTTTGATTGCTTCATTTCTTAAATAACCTCTAGGATGCTTTTTTATGGGAGTATCATGGACTTCCTCTTTACTTAAATGTTCAAGAAGTGATTCCAAGTCTTCAATACTTTGTATCATGGAAAAAGGTCCATCATATGCTTCCGAGTGATACTTTGTCCCAGATAGGTAGAAGGTACAAATCTTTTCAAGGAACTTTTTTAAACCATTCATACTCCCCCTACCATCATGCCACTACTCTAAAAACATCCAAAGGAATCTTGGAAAAGAAGTTATGCATTTATCAGGAAGGCCTTGATAGAACCAATAACAAGCCTCACCCCCAAAATTACTAGCAAACATTTGCATCATATCATCTTCATGGAAAATATTGAAGTCAACAATCAACTGAAGGAAAGATTTGACATGCCAGATGGCTGAGTCACCATGATCTAAATAAAAAATTGGAAGCCAGTTATACACATCCGTCGAACCATCACAACAGTTAGGAAAACCTGTGATGTTTGAGAAATCGATAGGTGGAAACCTTGAGGCTAACTGGGCATCAAATTTCTTTTTTAATTTATCCAAAATAGTATCCATTCGATATAATGGCTAAACCTTGTACTGACAAGGTGGAGCTATCATGTGATGAGCTTTAAAGGTTTTAACATGTCGCATGGGCTCATCTACACACAACAAAACTTCACAATTTTATGAGAAAACAGGGTTTTATCCCTTCAATGGAGTCGCCATGTGAAACAAAAAAAAAGCATTTATAAATCTTTTCACAAAAAATTAATTTTTTTTTTCTTTTTCTTTGTAAAAATAAAAACTGGAAAAAAGGTCAGTGGAGTCGCCAGATGAAAATTAAAGATCTACTCTAAGCATTCATCAAACAAATCAAAAACAAAAAGGAAAAAAACAAAAGTCGTACTCGGGAATAAAAAGATTTATCCCCGGCAACGACGCCAAAAAGTGTTGCCACCTTTTCACACACCTGGATCACGTGGCAGAAATCTTCAAGCCACTCAGTGTGTCCTTGGGGGCAAGTCTCGAGTCAAGGCTATCACCTTGTTCTTGACTCCTCTGTTTAGGCTCAACTCCTAACGAAGCCAAGCGGGGTAGACCCTATTAAGTTACTAAGGATGATTTCTTAGTGTAATGATGTTGTACTGAATCAGTTATTTAGGAGTTTGAATATTTTAACTATAAGCAATCAAGATGACAAGATACGAAGATACACACGAAAGCACAAAGTTGATACACAATATATATATGAAGCATAAAAGACCAGCGCCTTCAAAATGGAGTAAAAAAAGATCAATGTGCTTGCATGTGTCTGGAATAAATGTTTTGCGATTGCATATTGGTACATTTTAAGTTAAAATTGGAGTATGAGTTGTTTAAATTAGGCTTAAGGGGGACTCCATATATACCCTAGAGTACTTGGAGTATGTCCAAAACAAAGCCTATACGGCTACCCGCAAGGAATATGTGGGCTGAAATGGAGTCTCTGGGGCTATGCTCGTAACACACCCATTAGGGTGTGACAGAGATCGGCGCCCCGAGGTCACTTTTCAGTAGGTTCCCGCTTCCTTTGGGTATTTTGCCACCATAAAGGTTTGATCGAGGTGTTGGATTTTCACCTAATGGTTTGTTAATTGGGGAAGGTGAGTCCTAATTATGCTAGTCACCCAAGTGCTTTTGATACAGCTTGACTGATCGGACGAACTGCAGCCAAGTGCAGAGCATACACAATGGAGTCTTGTAAATTTTAATAAGTTTTAAAAGATGTGTTCTTGCTTAAAAGAAAAGCCTCCAAGAACCTCTTTCGATCCAAGTGGATCTCAATTGGGGAATCAAGGAGGGTTTAATTTTAAAATGATGATAAACAAAATATGAGAAAATAACACAACTACACAAATGTGGTTTTCTGATTAATCCTACCACGAATCTCTTTCCCTTGCGGGTCACTCGGGAAATCGTGGGGTAAGTATTATGATTACTTTTGAAAATAAGATATGGAATATGTGATTAACAACAAAATAAAATATACTATACTACTAATCAGATAAATTCTAGTAAAAGGAAATAAGCAGAAAAAGACAAAAAAGGCACCGACGTGAATCCCCCCAGGGGGGATGGGGAATGGGCTCGAAAGAGCCTATTCAAAGGATGATTTTATTATATAGGTTACAATATCAAAGCACTAATAAAACAGAGCTTTCTTGGTCCTTATATAGGCTGAAACCAAGATATTACAGTTTATGCAAAACAATTACAAATTATGTGACAAAAGAGAGCCCCTTGGGGGGATTTGAGCGCTCCAAAAGCCACTTTGGACAGCAGCTTATTTTCTTCTCTGTCAGACCTGATAAATGAAATCGAATGAATTAGAATAAAAAATTCCCCAAATCACTTTAAGAGTGCCTTTGGTTCAGCCTACTTTATCTCAAAAAATTAATGAAATTGAACTAGTTAAATCGACGAAAATGGAACCAAGGAAAGCAAGATTTCCTTGGGATATTGGCCTGCTCTTTGTGCAGACAATTGACAGCACTGATATTGCAGAATATTGAAATTATTGAACAGCAAATGAAACTACCTTAACAGCAAGCTATGAATTTTTCAATAAACTACTTGCGAAACTAAGGCAATTTTAGCTAGATCTCTTGAAATTGAACTTTATGTGCACAATGAAACTAAGATCTAGAAAATTGAAGGGATATTGATAATTATATCTATGTATGCTTTTCTTTATGAGATAGATCAGATTTAAAAAGAGACCTTAAAGTAACCAGTTTGAAGGAAGTATAATAATTTTAAAGGAGAGAAAGGGGAAGAAAGGTGCTTGTTGTTGAAGCAGATCTGCAGAGGGACCTTGGTAGAGAAGCACCGAGGGGAATGATCTTAGAAATATATAATATAAGTCAATCGAATCAATACTGAACCATAGATCTTCTAGCTACGGCAAACCTGTAAGCTACAACACAATTCCTGCATACAGAACTATCAGATCTGAAGATACATATGAGAAAGGGATGATACAGTATGCAAATAACCTTATTTAACATATAGGTATTAACTCATTCAAACATATGCAGCAAATAGAAAGTAAGTAAGCTTACTTACAATGATCTATCCTTATGATTTAAGAAACCATTCAGGCAGACAATAATTAAGTGCAAAAAACTGGAAAAATAGCAGTTTCACCTCGATTGCAGCAAGACAATGACAATCCACACATGAAAGATACTCCACAATTGAGCCTCCAAAGCTTTTCTTTATTCAACAAAATAAGATTAGTACACAGTTTACAATGGCAAGCCCTTCAGTCCAGCTCTAACTAGCTTGGAAGAGGAGGCTGTGCCTTGATTTATACAATTTGTAGGCCATCTAGCCCAGGGGGGCGCAATTCCTCATGGAATCAAGTGAAATCCTCTGATGGATAGTTCATCAATGCAGAACTGAGGCTGAACTGAGCCTACTTGTCAACCGGGGGCCTGATCTGGCTGACACATCAACCCATACACTGACACATCGGCCCAAACACTGAAGAATCCACCAAAAATCATCCAGTTGAGCCAAAAACGTGTTGAGGAGAGAGGGAGGGAGAAATTCCCCATAAAGACCACTGTAGATCAACTCTGGATCTTATTTGATCCCCTCCTTCAGTCAAGGATTTGTCAGATCCAGTCAATCTGCTCTAGATCTGATTGATTTCAATCAAATTAG
>LPNX010493336.1:87600-113187 GCA_001517045.1 Pseudotsuga menziesii | reverse complement strand
AGAACATTTATTACAACTCCCCCATGGGGTATGAACATGTGATATGATACAAGAAGCACTTCCAGAAGTACTTCCAAAGGTCTCTTGAAGTCCGAACAAGGTATCCTTGTCCAGTTCACCAGGCTCACTTGATAAAAACCACTAAGTACAACTTAGGTGGTAACAAGCCTAAATTAGGTTATTGATCCATTCTTCCATAATGATGAAGAGAAAGGGAGAAAGAGGGTCCCCTTGGTGAATTCCTTGGGTTGGGTTCAAGGTTCGTGTGGGAGAACCATTTAACATAATTGAATAGAAAGTGGATAAAACCATGTGCATGACCAATTCTGCCTAGTCTCTTCTGAAATCAAAATTTCTCAAGATGTCTCTCATATACTTCCAACTCTAATTGTCATAATATTTAGCTATATCCAACTTCACCAGCATACCAGGATTTTTGGTGATTTTTATGGAATGAATGGTTTCATGGACCATGATGATGCCATCCAAGATTTTTCTTCCCCCTAAAAAAACTGATTACTCCGGGTCAATTAGGATGGGGAGAATTCATCTTAATCTATTAGTTACCACTTTAGATATTATTTTGTAGATGACATTGCATAAGGATATGGGTCTACTGTTAATCATCATGTCATATCCCTTTGGCTTAGGGATAATATTCAAGAAGGTTGCATTGAATGCCTTGAGGACTTTGATGAGCTTATTCATATTCTTCCACAATTTCCCGCACTTCCTATTTTATTAGATCCCAAAAATAGTGGAAGAAGTTTGTCGTAAATCCATCTGGGCCTGGAACTTTTCCAAGCATCATTTGATGCATTTCCTCCTCTACCTATTGAGTATCTCTGGCCTTTATCATAATCTCATTGTGCTCGTAAGTAACCACCCTCAAGATGAGGCGGTTAAATTTTTCGATATCCTTTTTCCTGTTAGCTTGGTCCTCTATCATGACATTTTTGAACTGCTGGACCGACTCTTCTTCTATCTCCCCTCTAGTCTCTTCATGTCCTCCATTAGTCTTCTTTAACTTACAAATCTTTGATCTATGTTTATTTTGTATTATCGTATTGTGGAATATTTTTTTGTTATGATCTACGTCTTGGATTGACTAGTCCCTTGACTTCTGCTTCCAAAATATTTATTCCTGATGTTCCCTTGCAGCTAGCTAAGTGAGTAGTTCTTTCTCATGTTTCTTGAGTTCTTACTCATAGCATTCCTCCTTGCCTATTATTTGAATCAATTCAAGTGTGTCTATCAGTATTTTTTGGTTTTGAAATATGTTTCCAAAGTCTTCTTTGTTCCATGTGTATATCCTTGTTGTTAGAGCCTTCAATTTCTGCTTGAACTAGTACATCCCTCTTCCCATAGGTGGGACCGACTCCTGCCACCACTTCCATACCAGGGAGTTAAAATATTTATCCTCAAGCTAGAACTGCTCAAATATGAATGGATTCCTAATTGTGTGATCTTAGTAGTTCCAGTACAGGCATATTGGCCAATGATTTGATCGATCCTCTTGGAGGACATTGGCCAAAACTTCTCATGCTTCTCTAGCAATTCCCTCTAAGACTAGGAATATGTCTATTCTAGAGGCAATGTGATTTTCCCCACTCCATCGTTTGTTCCATGTGAACCATTCATTTCTTGTCTCCAGTTAAACATGTTGAATTTGTTCCATGAATTCTCTAAAATCATCCTCGACTCGACCTCCCCTATTTATTTTATCCCATGGATGTTATAGGATTTAAATCCCTTCCCATTATCCATGAGAAATTCCAAATTTTTCCTTTCATCCATCTCAAGAACTCCAAGAATGAGTTGATTTGGGAGACCACACTTGGGCCATAGATGTTAGTTATATTTCCTTTTTCTCCTGAATCCAGAATTATTAAGTTCGTTGATAAGGAGAAGCTGGTCTCCCACCAATCTTTTAGGAGGATTGAATTTGAGTGCCAAAGGATTGCAGTTCCTCATGATGATACAATAGCATATACTGCCATTATATTACATCGTTTCCAAATCCGCTATCCCACCTTGTCAAGTGTTTCATATTTACACTTTGTCTCTACAAGGAAAAGGACCATTGGTTTCTCCTTTTTTAGCTTCTTTTCCAACGTATTGACTCTCCTTGGATTGTTTCATCTCCTTATATTCCATGATATTATCTTCATTGGTTCTCTTGATTAACTTCAAACAAGGATGCTACTATCGTAAGATACTAGCATGATTCAATGAGATTGACCCCTATTTTTTCATGACTCTCTATTTGTTCATCTTCCTTCCTCTCATCATATCATCCTTTGAATTCTTTCTCTTGCTTCCCTTAAAAGGTTCTGTTGCTATCCTGAGTTGTTTTAGATCCCTTGTATTCATGATCGCTTCTTGAAGAAGTTCCATATGTCATCAAGACACATAACCTTTCTCTTTTTTTTTCATTCCCTCTCAATCTCATCCAAATCTAGTTCTTCCAACTCAATGTCCTCAAACCCATCTTATTCCATGGCCTCCATCTTCTCTTCTAACTCCTTTCTCTCTTTTGGTTCATTTCTACTCGCTTGGGGTTTTGGGGCATGAACCTTATCCTCATAGCCTCCTTCCTCCTCCATATAATTCAATATTGGAAAATGGTTGCTTCTAGATGGCCCTCTCCCTTTGTGACCTTTTCCTTGCCCTTGCGGGGGACCTGCTCTAGGATTTCTTTCACTCTATATCTGAATGAAGCCATCCTTGTCCGTCAATTTTCCCTGTGTGTGTTGGGTCGACATGGGTTGTTGACTATTCTTTCAGAGATTTATACCAAAATGTCCATAGTCATTCCATTTACACTTAACCATGGTTATTATTTAAATTAAGCTAGAATTGTACATATCGATATTTGAGTTTCTATAAATGTGTATATATATTTTTAACCTAATTTCATTTTCTATAAATACACATTGAATTTCAATTTCAAAATAGCCCATTTATATTAAACATATCCAATTTTAGTTTCAAAATCTATTGAAATGTCATAAATTTTAGAATGTACTTATTTCGAAGCTTAGTTAGAATTTTAGATTCCTAAAATATTTGAAGTGTTAAATATTAATATTTTTAAACATGGATATTTATTTTTATCCTAATTCTACATATCCATATTTAGATTTCTATTAATGTTGGTATTCATTTTTAACTAACTTTGTTTTCAATAAATGCATATCTAATTTCAAATACATTTTAAAAGTCAATGCAAATCAGCTCATTTTTAAAAATAAATATGCAATTTCAACTGTAAACTCTATTGAATTCATAAACTAGGTTAAGATACATGATGCAATTGATATGGTTGGTATAGTTGGTGCACTTCATATTGGTTGGTATACTTGATGCATTTCATGACCTTGGTTTAGATACTTGATACAATTCATGAACTTGGTTGAGATACTTGATGCAGTTCATATTAGCACTCTGAAATTAATAGAAACTACGAGGTGAGCACTAAGAGGAATTTGAATTGCAATGGCCCATCGTTAGTTCAAAATTATAGAAATGAAAGCCATAATTACTAAAACTGGGTGGTTCATTACTCCTTTTGTCACATCTTTCCATGTGATGGCCTATGCAATACTATTCTCGGTTCTCTTCATGACTGATATCACCATTACTTGTGATGGTGAATGGATCATATCCTCCCTAGATCTCCTAAGCAGTTAAACAAGTTATCGCTTCGTACCATAGGCAAGAGTGGAAAGTCCTTTCCTTGTCCTTCCTCTGTCCTTATTATGATAGGTGTGGTATATATATCCCATTCATATGTTGAAATATGATGTGTTTAGGAGTCATCTTCTCTCCCCTTCCTACTCGTCTCATCGCTACATGACCAATGCTATCCAGGTGGTGGAACTGGTCTGCCCAATACTTTCGTTTGAATGCTTGCAGTTTTATTTCTATGATGTTATGTCCTCCTCTGATGCCTACATTTTCAATGAGGTCATAAAATTTATCATCCTCCCTTCTAACGTGTCCAAAATTCCAAGCTTGGTTCGTTGCAATAAGATTCTCTAGTGCTTCCATCATTTTCAGCAAGTTCCAGTTGGAAGCAATTTTCTCATCCTTTTTCCCCATGGATAGTTTCCTATCCATATCGATGAGGAAGCATGAGTCTCCTTCGATGGTCATTCGAAGCCACCCAAATATGGAAACAAAAATTCCTTCTAACTCTGTTGAGTTGTTTCTCTCAAAATTGATGGAGCCATGGAACAATTTCATGATTTCACCTCTGGAATCTATACAAATTCCCCTATACCCTACTAGGACTAGATTTCCATCCAAGGCACCATTGAAGCTTATCTTGTAATATCACATCAGTAGTGCAGACCATGATTTTGGACTAAGTGGCTTGCAGATTGGATTTTTCTTCAAATCCCCCCTAGGTCATTCTTACAGATCCCCCATTCATCAACTATTGTCTTTTGAATTTTGGTGGATAGCTGCTTCCAAATTTCATCCTCTATGGATCTCATATCCCGAAAGATTTAGTTGTTCCTCTCCTTCCACAAAACCCAAGACAACATCCCTTGGAACATTACCCATATCATTCCGAGAATCAAATTCTTGAACGCTTTCATGTTCCACTATTTGAGAGTTTGATATGGTTGGCCTCTCACTTTATCACTTCTATGAAAAATGGTCTCACCTCGATCCCATATAATGGAGGATAAGGTAAACTCTTCAAGGAGGTGATTCGTCTTGTCCTCCTTTTGGAGAAAAAGAAGGCATTGCATAGGTCCTTGCAAACCCCTCTTTCTGAGATTGTCCCCCGCAGGTTCCCTTAAGGAAATTCATAGTTAGGGCACAAAACATCATGTTTAGGGTACTTCAATGAATTTTCAAGATTTTCTATCTTCTCGAAATTTTTTCCTTACTTGGATACCTTTCCAATGGTCTAGAGAAAAGGTCAAACAGATTCACATAAGTTGAGATATGGCTCCTCTAATATAGGTGTTTTTTCAATGACTTTCATGAAGTGTTGTCATGGAAGTGTTAACATGCGACGAAAACATGGAAAAATGGTCACAGGAATAGGATGTGTCATTTTAGGCTATAGCATATGTTCCCTAATGTATGAGGTTAGAGGGGAAGATGATAGATGAAATACATTATAAAAAGGAAATAGATGAGTATAGATTCAAAGCAATGAAGAATCCAAGATCATAGGCTGAAATGAAGGTACCTAAAAAAGATATATATGTTCAACAAAATTGATCTCTTGGATATACATGTCCATATAAAAATGATTGCCATAAAAATACAAGAGGATCCAACATGTGTATAACATATGGAACTATCATTATCACACAATATGCTAAAAGGCGCCATATCAAATCTAAAGGAGTCATGGACACAAATTAAGAAGGTGGATTCATGCTCAATAATAGCCATAAGAATACAAGGTGGATCTATGTCTAAGCAAATGTTATATAAACCGTGACAAGGTGTTTTGCAACTCAGGAAATAACAAAATATGACGATTCTACTTTCATCCCAAGGTATTCAATCCAAACCTCCTAAAAAGTACAAATCCTATCCATGCGAATAAAGTATGGCCTCTAGTCGAACATGGAGAAAACCCTTTGATTATAGGTCAGTGATGAGAACTATTAAAAAACACAAGGGAAACCACCCTTAATGAAAATGGTCCCAAAGGTACCTAGTACATTCTAACAAGTGTTAATACATGGGCTTGATGTTGAACAATTGAATAATCCATCGAGTAGGAGACACTAAGGAATTCCCACTACCCAATAGCGAGGGAAATTTCCACTAATGACTGCAATTCCCTAGGTACTTTGATAAAACCTAAATACCATTCAGAGAGCAAGATGTGTTGATTTCAATAGGAAGAGATGCATTGGAAGGAAGGCATTAAATAATCCTCCATCATCCAAAATGAGGTAAGTTGAAGACCAATTGGATCTTGAACTGGTGCAAAATTTCACGACAAGAACCGTCATAGACATGATGTAATGAACTGATACCATGAAATGGATGACCAAAAAGGTCAAGGAAAATGTAAAAATGTTGACAAAAGTTTTTTCTAGAAATTTGAGCATAACACAAAAGTGAATTAGGCATATTTTGAGATGAAGGGACCAAAGACACAAATCTGCAATGTAGGAGACATTGATAGATTCCGCATATAATTAGAAAAGGAGCCAACTGGCGGAATGAAACTTTGAATCGGGATAAGGTAAAAAACTAGAACTCAACTGTTGATAGAATCAAAACTGGTGCTTTGTTCGATACAAGACTTGCTCCTACAATGTAGAAAACATGTGAATGACTTCCTCTTTACTCTTTCTTGTAAAGGTTTAACGAGTCCGAGAAAGAAAACATAGGATATTCTTCATTTTTTACAAGATCGAAGAAGAAACAAAAGAATGGTTGATAAAACAATGAATTGTGGATTTTACGAACCGAAATTAGTATATGCTCGATGATGTTCTCATAGTTTGGAGAGTCTAAAAACTCCAAAGTAGACTCTATGGGAGGGTGCTTTTTTGTAAAGTTAGTCTCCTAAGTCTGAAAAAGTGTAAAACAACCGAAAGGAGAACTCTCTTAGTCCAAGTGAAATAAGGTATTCCTTTTTCGTAGTTAGTCAGCCAGATCCAAAAAAGAGTTAAACTATCACCAGACTGATGCTCTTTCAGAAACACATAGAAATTATTTAGTTTTAACGAGTGTGAATGAAAGAAATATCACTTAGAAAGTTCCATTTATTTACATGAATAGTACAATCAATAGTAAACTTGTTTCTTTTGTACTAAGGGTTTAACGAGAATACTCATAATCTTTTTCATATTATTTACAAGAATTCCAAATGACATAAATAATACTCATAAATAATACTCATAAATAATACTCATAATCTTTTTCATATTAAGGTCCCGAGCATGAAAAAGAGAAAAGTAAGGTCGATAAGGTTCTTTTTCTATAAGTTTAGTCCTCCTAGCTTGAAAAATAGTCAAATCTATACCTAAAGATACAATTCTAGATTCCAAAGAAAATAGAGTATTCATTTTTCCTAAGTAATCCATATGGCCAGAAAAAGGGGTAAACTTATGCCTATGTGGTTGTTCCTTTACATCCTTTAACAAGGTTGAAGGGACAAGTGAACTCAACGACCTAGTCACATTTAAGGAGTCAGACCAAGGCTTGAAGATAACTCTATATATTTTTCGTAAAGTTTTAATGAGTCAACAAAAGTCAACTCATGGCCTCCTTACTATTTTTAACAAGCTTGATGGAGGGAATAAAGAATTCTCTAAATACGAGGAGACGAGTGTGAGAGGTTGGTGAAACTAGTTCCACATGCAAGTAACAGACCTAAGCATAATGAAAGGAACATGCGAAATAGTAGGACACTTAGGAAATGTCTCCTCAAGGTAAAGCGTGTCAAGTTGTACTGGAAAATTGTGAGAAAGATCAGTGGTAGTGACATCAAATATGAGGGATTGTATAAAGAGATAAAAGAATGGAAGCCAACATCAATATCATAAGCATGTGCAGGGTGTGAGAAAACATAGTTACAACTTGAAAAATAAGGCGACGCTAGTAAATAGTTGTGAGTCCAACTACAAACCCTATCTTCAAGAAACAACAACATCGGAATCACATTCAGAAGAAAATATCCGATGCAGGTCACTTTGGTAGAAACACATGGAACTTTGTTATCTCCTACTTAAGGTGTAGTCAAGGAAGAATCAACTGAAGAGGACTCTATAGTGCCAAGGACCAAGGGTTTATAATCAATAACATCAACCTCAGAATAAAAGAAAAAATCAACAAGAGGGATAGAGTCGATACAAACAAACTCAGTATCACAAGAGTTGAAAAATATAGACGAAAATTCAAACTCATTGTGATCACTGACTTGCTTCCCAAAAGAAAAGTCCAAAGACTTGATATAAGAAGATAGATCAATGGAACGATTAGTCTTATTGATAAAGTAAGGGTTAGACTTAGTCACAAAAGAACCAACATCCATAGGAAGGCTAGATTGTATCAAATACCCTAGGAATACTTCATCAGAAGGAAGTAGATCATATGAGAAAGGACACATCTAAAATTTCAAATGAATCAATAGGGTGGAGAGCAGGCTCCATAGTCTGTATAAGATGGATCACCTAGTCAACTACTGAGGAAGGGTCCTGCAAAGGAGCGTGTGAATACAGAGGCTTATTCTGAGTAGCAGTTGAGCACAAGGGATATGAGGCCACATAGCACACCCATGGAAGAGTAGTGTCTACCAAGACACTGGGAATCAAAAAAGGAAAAACATGGTCTCAATTTGGGTGAGGAGAGGCATCAAGAAAATCCAACTGATCAATAGTGGCATTTTCTTTCTTATTATTATAGTACATCACATGGAAGAATGTTGACACCACAACTTGCATGGAATTAACATAATAAATCCCAAGGAGTGTATTAAATTCCAAAATGTCTTCTATCCCCATGAAATCAACTAAGAAATTTTTCCCACCCAAAGTAACAGGTGTTTGAGTAAGAATTCCCAAAGCTGTACTAGTTCTTATATCAAAATACAATAACTAAATATGAGTCAACATAGGGATGGGATATCCCATGCCTCACCCAACACGTGTAGATAAAATACTAACCAAGTCTCCTCCATCAACAATAGAATGAGCAATTATGTAATGTCCAATTTTGACCTTTATCTGGAAAGGTGCATCATAAGGAAGGTGCGACTCGGCTAGGATGTACCAATCAAAGGAATCCATCCAAGAAATTGGTGGGGGATCATCCAAAGTGGGATCAGTGCCCCCTTTTCAAGAATCTTTTGAGCCAGTAGTGAAGAAAATATGACTAACAGACACTTCACTCTCCAAAGGAAGGGCTGGATTGATTGAACAAGGGATCAATTCAACAACTTGATGAGTGTCTCTCTCCGAAGGAAGAGTGGGATCGACCAATGATAATATTGCACATGGTAAATGTCACTCTCTGAAGGAAAAGTGGGGTGAATAAAATACTGAATAGGTTTGACCACTTGATCAACTAAAGGCTGAGTAGGGTTTTGAGTAGCATCAGGTTGTTCAGAAACAAGATCTTCTTCGAACCAAACTCTTCATACATCTACAATGGAAGGGAACTGGTGGGTAAGGTGATCTCCCTCACAAATCCTACAAGGGAAATTCAACTTTAATTTTGAATAGTTCATTTTCTCTAAGGTGTTGACATTATTTGCATTGACTGGATGCTTTCCCCCAACATGACTAGCAGAGGATGAGTGGTGAATATCAACTTGATTTGTAGAGGTTGAGTGCTTAGATCCAACATGGTCTATAGAGGTTGGATAGGTGCCCCCAACATGACCTCCAGAGGCTGGGTAGTGAGGTTTAACTTGACCTGCAGAGGTTGAACGGGTGCCCCCTTTATTTTGAGTGTTCTTCCTATTTCTTTCTTCTTTTACTCCTTTTAGACTATCGGTTACTAGTAATAGAATTTTCACTGCATGAGGTAGAAGGGGAAGGAAACACTAATACATGAGAAGGGGAGACATTGTTCTAATGCCATTTATATCAAGTTCTTGCTTGAGAAACATCAATATCATTTAGGAAACATGGAGTGGAAAACAACCAAAATGGTAGCACTAGGGTGAATCCAGGAAAATTCAATGTGGCCATCAAAGGAACACCAACATTTTCGGTGAGATGAAAAGTACAAGGGGCCTAGTAGCATGGGGGTATCCTTGTTAGTGTCCATAGGTGTATTAGACATAGTTTCAAACAAGAATAAAAAGTATTAGGTCGAGAGGAAAACAATAGTATAAAGAACACACCAATAGCATAAAAGACCTAAGTATCAAATCAAACAAACATAGGTACCTTCCAAGAGAAAGGTTGGGATGATTAGGGACCAAAACAAACCACTGAAGGTTGCAGAGTAGTTACTTGGAGTATAATGGTGAATTTTCTAGGTGCAAGCGATGGAAGCACTCAAATGGCCTCCCAAATTATCAATTGAGATACCTTCGAGGTATTCCCTAAGATAAATTGAAATAGCCTTCCACTTCCACCCATGTAAGGTCCTAGCAGACAAGATACTAAGGCTAAAATATTTGAGAAATTTATACATTGTTGAAGGTTAATATGTTTAAACATGGATACTTATTTTTAACCTAATTCTACATATCCATATTTAGATTTCTATAAATGTGGATATACATTCTTAGCTAACATCGTTTTCAATAAATACATATCTAATTTCAATGACATTTTGAATTTCAATGTCAAATTAACTCCGATAAACAGTCACACGTGGAAGTCTGTACAAGTTCGCTATGTTGAACAGTCCTCGAATAAGTCATCTTGGGAAAACTATGATAGGTCCCAATTGGGGAAACCAATTATTCTGAAACTTATGGTGTTGTAAAATTGATAGACAAGGCTACCTTAGACTGAAATTTCAGATCCAAAGGAGAAGCAATTTAGGAGGTACCGCAGAAACAATATCATGAATTTATACAGAAGAAATTGGAAAACTAGGGATTCCTATTGCAGGAGTTTCCCTCAACTATTTTTAGAATAGGAGTACATTGGACAGATCACCTAGAAGAGGCCCATATTTCTATCCAATCATATGTTTTAAATTCTAAGCTTTTAAAATTAGGATTTTTCTGACAAACCATAGATCAGCTAGCTCTAAAATGAGGATGGACACCTCAAATCGGTAAGATCTAATTTTTTTCTATTTACATTTGAGGTTCACATTTCAAAATGACTAAACACACCATATTGATGAAAAGATTGGTGTAGGTGACAACTTCCAAGCATGGAAGTATAGGATTTCTATGGTTCTTAAAGAAAATGAATTGGACACCTACATAAGTGGAGAGGTTCTAGTTCCAGAGGGAGATTAGGCTAAATCCTTACACAAGAAGAACTTGGTCAAGGCCAAGAGGATTATTGTTGATTCTATCAAGGATGACCTTATACCACAATTTTCTTCCCTAAATACTACTAAAGAGATTATGGAATCCTTGACAAAGCTATTTGAAGGGAAGAATATCAATCGGAAGAAGTATAGGAACTCCATGGTCCTTGAAGAAATTAACTTAGATTAGTATTTCAATAAAGAAGTTATAAGATCCAAAAAGAGATGAGGCTAAGGATAGAGCCAAGAGAATCATTACAGATTCTATTAAATATCATCTCATTCCTCATGTGTCATCCTTGAAGAAACCAAAAGGAATTGTTCATTTCTATGACGAAGCAATCGAAGAAGAATAAGATATTGTTATAACCACCTTAAATGGAATTCCAGGATCATGGGATTCATTCATTGGAGGAATGTGTGCCAGAAGGAAGTAATTACCTTCAGCAGACCCTAGGAAGAGTGCACACAAGAAGAATCTCAATTAATAAAAAAGAGAAGAGAAGATGAGATCAATTGAAGCTCAATCTCTCACGATTCAAAGAAGATCCCTCAAGCGATGAGGAATATCAAGGACTAAATTCTTGAAGAACCTCTTATCCATCTTAGCATTTGGATAAGAAATGATAATGTCATGAAGGTGCAAGGAGTCTACCCATGAAACAAATAAAGATAATTATTTGAATTGTCTTTTCCTATATATCTAGCTGTTTATAAGACATTATTTAGTTGTGAAATGTATTATGCATGATAGAAGAATGAACAGTATACTACTAATATGCACATGATGGGTAAGTATCCCATCGTTCTATGTAACACTACATTGCTATTTATCTAGAATTAAACCTCTTTGTTGGCGTATTGGATTAGTGCAAAATATCAATAATTTCATGGTAGAGATGGGAGGCATCTAGAAAGTTTCCATGAGATATGGATGAATGTTGTATTGACTAAAATAATTGCATGATTATATCTTTATGCATAAATAATTTTCCATTATGAACATGCCATATGAAATGTTTCTAAGCATACAACTAGTGCATTTGACTTGTAGGAAAGAATGCGTATAATCTCCTACCAGAAAATAAGGATGAGATTTGTTTCGAAGAACAAGTGACGACAGTTCCATAAATAATCCAAAATGAAGAATAGAATGGAGAGACTTCAAGAGGCCTTAGACACACCCTAGTTATGTGACATTGTTGAGTGACATCATTGATGGAGATCCTTCCAGCTATGAAGAAGTAGAAAAGAAGAAAGGGAAGGAGACTATGATCGAGAAGTACCAGTCGATCATGAAGAATGATGTCTAGGATGCGGTATTGAGAACTGAAGGGAAGTACGTGGGATACAAGGAAATATTTGTAGCAAGAGGCTTCTCACACAAAGAAGGAATAGACTACGAAGATACATTTTTACCGACTGGGAGTTGAGACACATGAAAGGTAGACTCATGTGTACAAAGTAAAGAAGGATTTGTGCGAGCTCATAAGGCACCCATGGGATAACATATACATGAGGAGCTTGAAGATCACCTAGAGTAATGAAGATATTACACTTTGCTACAAGGTTGAAGATGAAATCCTACAGAGAATGACAAGCTTACAAATGGGTGCGAGAATAAATTTTGAAAATATTCAAGATAGAGGATCTTGGTATCCAGTGAACCTAGATGGATAAATAGAATATTAGTAGCATAGGAAGATACTTTTCAATCCAATACAAAATGTTTAAATGCATAGAGTATGAAAGGTAGAGGGAAAATGATGCTCCGCTTCAGAGGGAGTGACTACAAAAGATCCCGAGGTTTGACATGATACGATGGGATGGATAGCTCATTGATGGCTCTAGGATTTACTAAGAGTAAATCAGATTCCAACCTTTGTGGAAATTAAACCCAGTAATATATTAATCTTACTCACAACAATTATCAATTTATCATGCAAAATCACTTCACAAAAGAGACTGAAAATGGAGTTGTAACACTAAACTGTATTATGTAAGTGTATAATAGCCAACCCTGTAATAACATAGGATGCTGAATAAATAGAATACATCAAGAAATCCAATGCATGAGGAGGCATCCGAATCTAGCATAAAGCAGGCTTACCAAAAATAAGTAAATCCCCCATAGGTGTAAAAAGCTGATCCCAAATCTGTCATGGAGCTCACAAATTGGTAAAAAGGCATAGGAAAGATAAAGAGTGGTGGAATGGCAGCTCATACATGCTTTTGCATGGAGGAAAGAGAGGAGGATGTGTAGGACAAAAAACAAGTTCACCTCACCTAGTCTAGCTTTCCCATTTGCCTTAAAACACTGAAAAAGCAGATAGGCGCCTAGGAGCCTAGGAATAAAGTAGATTTGATTCCTTGGACTTTCCCATGTGCTACATGAGTCAAATGTGGAAATTTTGACCTCTATGGATAGGCAAATAGCAACTTGCACAAGGTGGGACACATGAACTAGGAAAATAAGACAAAAATAATGGAATTAATGTCTAAGTGGGTAAACTATGGGTTGATTATTCTAAAACCCCCCCTTAAGCCTGACTTATGAGTAATATATCAAAAATATAGGGCCTAGAAACAAGGCTTAGTCACC
The DNA here is from genome assembly GCA_001517045.1 of Pseudotsuga menziesii. Lineage (NCBI taxonomy): Eukaryota > Viridiplantae > Streptophyta > Pinopsida > Pinales > Pinaceae > Pseudotsuga > Pseudotsuga menziesii. Next base: position 99,650 of record LPNX010493336.1, on the reverse strand, counting down.
CTTTTACATACTGCATGTCCATTTAAACAAGGAAAGAGGCAAAACCAACTTGGGAAAATCCTCCCTTAAACATGGACTGTAAAACAAAATTGTAGAATCTTGTCTCCACTCATGCTTTTACAGCATGATCAAAAATCCCTAGCAGTGATTTGAGATTGCTGAAGGTCTTTTCACAAAATCATTTGGTGAAGATATCAGCTACTTGTTCTGAAGATGAATAGAACAGTAGGTGAATGGTGCCATCATGCACAAGTTCTCTGATGTAGTGCATATGGATCTCAATGTGTCTGGTTCTCTGCTTCTGAACTGGATCTTTGCAGATTTGAATGGTACTCTGGTTATCATAGTAGATGGTAGTTGAGTACTCAGGTTCGAAGCCACACTCTCCAAGTAAACCCTGCAACCATAAACATTGAGTTGCTGCATTAACAACTCCTATGTACTCAGCTTCTGTAGATGAGAGTGCAATGGCACTCTGTTTCTTACTTGAACAGCTGATTGGCCCTTTTACAAGCATGAACACATATCCTGATGTGGAATTTCTCTCTATGCTATCACCTTCCCAATCACTGTTAGTAAATCCAATCAAATCAAGATCAGATTTTGCTTTATAGAAGATCCCATGTGTCCTTGTTCCCTGAACAAAGTTAAGGATCCTTTTGGATGCTTTCCAATGGATCTCTTGAGGATGATCAATGAATATAGAAGCCACACTTACTGCATAACAAATATCAGGTCGAGTATGTGTCAAATACAACAAACATCCAATCAATTGCCTATATAGTGTATTGTTTACCATCGGTGAAGAATCAGCTTCTTCCAGCTTCACTCCTGAAAGGAAAGGAGTTTTGCTTGCTTTGCAATCCTTCATTCTGAATTTGTTTAGAAAGTCCAAGGCATATTTGGACTGGTGCACCTTGATTCCAGCTTTGGTTTGAGAGATCTCAAGCCCCAAAAATTGACTTAAGAGCCCCAAATCTGTCATGGAGAAGGCTTGGTTCATAGCACTCTTCAAGGAAGCAATCTCAGCATGTGAGCTTCCTGTAATGAGGAGGTCATCAACATATAACACAATGATCATTAATGAACCATTAACTAACTTAAAATAGACATTTGGATCTGATTTGCACCGAACAAAATTCAGTGATAGCAAGAAGCTATCAATCTTGGCATACCAAGCCCTGGGGGCTTGCTTTAGCCCATACAATGACTTTCTCAACCTGCACACAAGAGAAGGGTTAGTAGCAAAACCTTGAGGCTGCTGCATATATATATCCTCAGTGAGATCTCCATTCAAGAAGCCACACTTTACATCCATGTGATGTACCTCCCATTTCCTTGAGGTTGCAATGGCTAGAGCTAGCCTGATGGAATCCATCTTTGGCACTAGGGAAAAGGTCTCATTGTAATCTATGCCATGAACCTGTGAGTAGCCCTTCTCTACCAATCTGGCCTTGTACTTCAGTGGTGAACCATGAGCAGCAGATTTTGTCTTATAGACCCACTTACACTGGACTAACTTTCTTCCTGGAGGAAGATCCACTAGCTCCCATGTGTTTCTCTTCTGGAGTGAGCTAAACTCCTCCTTCATGGCTGTTTGCCATATTGGATCTCCTGCTACTTCTTCATATGTTTTAGGATTAGAATCCACCATCAAATATCATTTTTCAGCAAACATAGGATCCTTCATGCACAGACCACTCTCAAATTGAGATCTAGTCCTCCTTGGGTCATTGGGATCCCCAGCTAGCTCTCATGCTGCATGTAGTGTCTTGGCTGCCCATTTTGGCCTTGTAGGGATGTTAGGGTCTGCAATAAACTCATATCCATTAGAAAAATCAGAATCAGCATGTTCAATAAACTCTTTACTTACTTCTTGAGGTTCAGGTGGTGAAGAGGCTTCACCAGCTTCCACTGCTGCAAGGGGTTCTTCTTCAAACTGAACACACCTTTCAATGAAGGCTTTGTTTGTGCTCAAGTTTATAAACTTGTACCCTTTTGAATATTTAGAGTATCCAACAAAAATACACTCTTGGCTTTGGGGCTGCAAAGCCTTCCTCTTCTCTGTTGGAATCCTAGCCCAAGCCTTTGAGCCAAAAATCCTAAAATGGGTCACATCTGGCTTGTGCCCACTCCATGCTTCGAAGGGAGTTATGCCATCAATATGTTTGTGAGGCACACTATTCTGGATATACATTGCATAGTTGATAGCTTCGGCCCGGTACTTTGGTGGAAAATTTTTGGCCTCCATCATGCATGTTGCCATCTCCTTCAGCGATCTGTTCTTCCTCTCAGTAACACCATTTTGCTGTGGTGTGTAAGGGATAGAATGCTGCATCTGAATACCTACATCTGCACAATAATTAATAAAATTATACTTGACATACTCACCACCATTGTCAGATATGAGGGCCTTGAGTTTCCTTCCAGACTGGTTTTCAACCAAAGCCTTAAAGACTTTGAATAGGCCAAAAAATTCAGACTTGTGTTTCAGGAAGTGAACCCAGCAATACCTGGAAAAATCATCAATAAAGGTCAATGTATATTTGGCCTGACTCATGGACATATGAGGGAATGGGCCAGCAACATCACTATGAATTAGCTCGAGGGGTGCAGAGGTTCTCTCATGACTAGCTCTCTCAAATTTGTGCTCTGGGTGTTTTCCTAGGATACAACCTTGGCAGACTCCTTTGGAAAATTTTATCTTGGGCAACCCTATGAACATCTATTTTTCACTAAGATCAGATAGATATTTGTAGTTTAGGTGGACAAATATTTCATGCCATAGCTTGCTATCTCTATTAGCATGAATCAGAAGAGTAGAGGGGTTTGAGTAGGGTAGGAAGTGTGAGAACATGTATACCTTTTGAGCATGATTTGCAACTCCTTTTGCAATGACTCTACCACTTGAGATCTCTGTGATCTCAACTTCATCGGGGGAGAATATGACCTTCTTAGGAGACCCAGTGTGGGTCATTTGGTACACTGACAGGAGGTTGGAGGCGATACCAGGGACATACAACACATTGTTGAACTGACCATGATCAAGATCTATCCTTCCTTTACCCATACTTTCAGTGAAAGAGTCATCTCCCAGTACAATAGATGGTCCTTTTGACTTGTCCAGTGAGGAGAAGGCCTCCTTAGTCGAAACCATGTGTCTTGGAGCTCTAGAATCAATGATAAAACTGGGTGAGCTTGATGTGCCAACAACCAATGCATGAACTCTCTCTTTGTCATCTGAACTTGATCCTCCTTCTCTCTTCTTTGAGCTTTCTGGAAGGAAGATGCCATTATTCTCTAGGAGTTGGGTCAGCATATAAATCTACTTTTTCATACAAGAGCTTTCAGAGTGATTGCCCTTATTGCAGTATGCGCACTTGTTCATTTCACCTTTGTTTTTCTTCTTCTAGGTATTCTTCTTGGGACCTTGTAGATCCTCCGGAGACTGTTTCTTGTCTCTCTTTTGCTCAGGTGGCTTTTTAGATTTCTTTTTTCTTTTTTAATCCACCTTCGAATCTCCAGCAATCAAAGCTTGATCTTTGGATGGTTTGATGGTGCCCATCATCACCAGCTTATCCAGTTCTTGTGTGAGAGATTCCATGAAATCTGCAAGGCTAGGCATATTCCAGGCTCGAGCTGTCAGTTTTGTGGCATAGAAGGTCGAAACAAACATTGAATAATCAGGGCCCAGCTTCGAGAGGATGGCCAGTATGAGCTGATCATCTTTCTTTTCAATACCACACTGTTTCAGCTGCAAAACTAGTGCTTTGAACTTGGAGAAATATAGCTGCACGGATTAAAAGCTATTTGGACTTAGAGAAATCAGCTCATTTTTTATTTGATGTCCCCTCATCTCATCTGTCTTTCCAAAAAGATCAGAAAGCTTCTCCCATACTTCATTCGATGATGTCAATCCATCAAGATGGAAAAGGAGGTCTCTGGAAATACTCAGGCACAGGAGGCCATAAGCCTCATCCCTCTTGTTGTGCCATTTTATCTTCTCTGTAGCTGCATTGGGCTCTGCTTCTATTGCCATAGTCACCCTGTAGAGGCCTTTCTCTCTCAATAGTATCTCCATCTCTGCTTTCCATTCAAATAAATTGAAGGGAGTCAAGATAGTTTTCTGTGATTGATCCATAGCTCTAGAAAATCTGTCCCGGCTGTCAGTAGAAGGATCCCAGTCTTTGATGTTGAACCTAAAAAACAATTTTGAAGGAGAGAATACAATCTATACCAGATCTGATACCATGTGGAAATTAAACCCAGTAATAGATTAATTTTACTCACAACAATTATCAATTGATCATGCAAAATCACTTCACAAAAGAGACTGAAAATGGAGATGTAACACTAAACTGTATTATGTAAGTGTACAATAGCCAACCCTATAATAACATAGGCTGATGAATAAATAGAATACATCAAGAAATAAAATTCATGAGGAGGCATCCAAATCTAGCATAAGGCAGGCTTACCAAAAATAAGCAAATCCCCCATAGGTGTAAAAACTTGATCCCAAATCTGTCATGGAGCTCACGAATTGGAAAAAAGGCATAGGAAAGCTAAAGAGTGGTGGAATGGAAGCTCATACATGCTTTTGCATGGAGCAAAGAGAGGAGGATGTGTAGGACAAAAAACAAGTTCACCTCACCTAGTCTAGCTTTCCCATTTTCCTTAAAACACTGAAAAAGCAGGCAATAAAGCAGAAAAAGCAGATAGGCACCTAGGAGGCCAGGAATAAAGCAGATTTGATTCCTTGGAATTTCCCATGCGCTACATGAGTCAAATGTGGCAAGTTTGACATCTATGGATAGGAAAATAGCAACTTGCACAAGGTGGGACACATGAACTAGGAAAATAAGACAAAAATAATGGAATTAATGTCTAAGTGGGTAAACTATGGGTTGATTATTCTAACAACCTTTACTTCAAGGATGAAGGAGGAAGACCAGTGATGCTACTGTTATATGTCGATGATTTGTTCCTGATAGAAAAGAAGAAATAATTAAAGTTGCAAGAAGGAGACTTACTGCCGAGTCTGAGATGGACTTGGATATGATGCACTACTTTCCAGGCATGGAGGTGTGTCAGAATGCAGATCAAATATACCTTTAACAAGGGAAGTATGGAGTGGATATCATGAAGAGGTTCAGGATGATGGACTACAAGGGAATGACCACACCTATGGCATCGAACATGAAGCTATTGAGTGACGCTTCGTCAAAGTCAGTTGATTCCATGATGTATCATCAGATGATTGGGTCCTTAATGTAGCCGATGAATACAAGACCATTTATTTGCTTTTCTCTGAACACATTGACCTAGTTCCTGACAGATCCGAGACATGTTCATCTGATGGTTTTAAAGCATGCAACAAGGTACGTAAAGGGTATAGTTGAGTATGGGCTCAAGTATGATACGAATCAAAATACTAACCTACATGGTTATGTTGATACATATTTATAGTGCCACTGAGAAAAAGATCACCCTGGGTTGCTTCTTTAGTTTGAGATCCAGTATGGGCTACTGTTTGGGAGGATGAAGTCCAGCATGGCTCTTAGTACAACCGAGGAAAAATATGTTGCAACTTGCTTGGTTATTTGGGAGGTAGCATGTTTCTTTTGAAAGATACTATTTCATATTATTGATATGACTTGAATTTTTGTGTGATGCAGAGAGCAGTGGTGAAGCTCTAGTTTGTGATCTAGATCGAGATCTCTCAAAAGATGGAGTTCTAGAATAGATGGAGAGATAGTTTGTCTGAGCATAAAATCTTGGCGAATCTTGTAGGTTGCTCGTATGTAATCAGTCATGTAGGTTGTTCTTGGATGTAGTTATTCCTAGAAAATATCATAGCTTATCCTTGAATGTAATCATTGCTGATGTCATTCTATGCTAGAAATGGATAGAGTGAAGAAGCTTGGTGTTCTTCAGATTGAGGTTCCTTCCAAGGGGAAGTGATGAGTCCGGAAAACGTTTCGACATGATGGCAATCTGGGCCTCTGATGCTTGGTTATAATTGCTGAGCCTTTTTGACATGGTGGTAGGCCGAGCCTCCCATGGCTAGATGTAAGCGTAGAGCCTTTCTCGGAATGGTAGATGGTGTGTCCTACCATGTCTGTGGATGTAAGTGTAGAGCCTCCCCCCGATGGTATATGGTGTGTCCTACAATGCCGATGGATGTAAGTGTAGATCCTTTCCATGGATGGTAGATGGTGTTTCCTACCATGCTGGTGGATGTAAGTGCTAAGACTTTTTGACATGGTGGTAGGCTAGGCCTCCCATGGTCATATGTAAGTGATGATCCTTTCTGACATGGTGGAAGGTTGGCCCTCCCATGATATAGAAGTGGTGATACTTTCTGACATGGTGGGAGGCTAGGAATCCCATGGTTAGATGTAAGTGCCATTCCTTTCTAAAATGGTGGCAATATGAGCCTCCCATGGTTAGATGTAAGTGATGAGCCTTTCTGACATGGTGGTAGGTTGGGCCTCCCATGGTCATATATAAGTGCTAGGCCTTTCTGACATGGTGGCAGGATCGACCTCCCGTGTTTAGATATAAGTGATTGGCCTTTTTGACATAGTGGCACGCTGGACCTCCCATGGTAGGATATAAGTGTTGATACCTACATCCAACATCAAAAAGGGCTGGATCTGTAGAACTTCCTATGACAAGTAGAATTGAGAGATATGACCATTTTCTCAAGATAGTGAGAGCAGTGATGATGATGAATATCTGACTTTGATGATGATCCAGTGATGAAGACTTCTGCTGATGAACTATGTCAGAAGAATACCTTCCTAGTTAAGAGGGATTGTTGATGTATTTGTAACTTTGAAATGTATTCACTTGTATATTTATTATTGTATTTCATTATATCTCAACATAGATGTTTGTTCCTCCGATCAGGAGAGTCATTAATATAATAAAGTCATGTAAATTTATTGAGGTTAACCCTCTGTTGTATGTTGCGGTAATAGTCCCCACAACTGAGTTGAGGTTAACCCTCCATTGTAAGTCAGGGCAATAGTTCCCACAGTTAAGGGGTATTAGGGTTATTAGAATCTCCTAGTGAGGTCAGCCATGTAAGAATAAAAGTCAAGTGGAAAAAAAGTATAAATAGAGAGTGAGACTCTCTATTTGGAACACACACTCACTCAACTGTAGTGCATGAGTTACACAGGAGGATCTCGCACAAGTGAGAGAGAGAAAAAATATCGAAGATCATCTTTGTGTTTCTAGTTTTTACTTTTTCTATTGGTGCTTATTATATATCTAAGGAAGTTGTGGGGTTTTCTCCTTTATGGTTCCTAAAGGAAAAATATTTCTGTCTCTTGTCTCTTGTGATTATTGTTGTGCATTTTATTGTCCCGAATAAGATCCTATATCATATTGGTTAAATGATATAAATCTAACAATTAGAAGTTCCTTTCTTATATATGATGACCAATTGAAACTGTTGAATGTAGGAGTCCCATTTAAAGTGCCTTTGTTCTTGAATCTTCAACTTAGAATTGATGAAAATCAAAGGGTGGTGGTCTGTCTGAAAGATAGTTTTTTTACATAGCAAATAATGTATCCATTGCTTGAGAGCTTGAACTAGGATGTAAAACTCTTTTTCATAAATGTTATAGTTCATCTCAGCCTTGGATAGAGTTTCAGAGTGATAAGCAATGGGGTGGCGTCCCTGTTTAAGCATAAGCCCAATAGCATATTGTGAGGCATCGAACTCAATCTCAAAAGGTTGAGAGACATCTGAAAGATGTAAAACCAGAGATGAGCATAGGGATTCCTTGAGATGAGAAAAGTGACTAGTGGAATCATTAGTCCAAATAAATGTTGAAGAATTATTAGAAAGATTATATAACTCACGAGCAATATGAGAAAATTGCGAAATGAACTTATGATAGAAATTTATACCACCTAAAAATTTTTTGAGCTCATTGGCCGAAGAAGGTAGTGGCCATTGCTTCAATTCTTGGATAAATGATAGATTCGGTTGAATACCTTCTTAATTGACCACAAATCCTAGATATGGAATTGAACTCTGACGAGGATATGAATTCTTTTCTTTGACCTACAATTTGTTTTCTTGGAGTATTTGGAGAACTTGTTGGATATGCTGCATGTGGGCATCCCATGTCCAATTGAAGATGAGAATGTCATATAAGTAGAAGACCACCATGCGGCCCAAATGTGGTTTGAATATGTCATTTATGAGCCTCATAAATGTTTCTGGAGTGTTGGTGAGACCGAAGGGAATGGCTTTCCATTCATAAAGACCAATTTTGGTCTTAAATACTGTATTCCATATATCATCTAGGTTCATTCAAACCCAATTGTAACTAGTTGTTAGATATAGCTCGGTGAACCATTTTTCTCCTTGGAGGGTGTCCAATAATTCCCAAATCCAGGATAGAGGATAATGATTTTTTACAATAGCTTTGTTAATGGCCCGGTAATCAGTGACAAGGCACATGTCTAAGATGTGACCAAAGTTAATGAGTTATGTCAATTATTTTTCCATTTCCTTTGTTTCTATGGGGGGGAACTAGTAAGTGGGTGCATTATGTAAGGCATATCTGAGGATGAGATTATTTCAATGTTCTATGGTCCTAGAGGGGGGAGGCCTATAGAACATTGAAACACATCAGAAAACTCTTAGAGTAGGGGAGTCATGGATTCGAGAATAGGATGAGTGGTATTGTTTGGTGATATTGGGTGCACCAAACAAAGAGATACACACTGATTCAACTGGACATGTGGGGTTTTCTTTGTAGTGGCATGGGTTTTGGGTTTTGCTGTTGTTACGATATAGGTGCGGCTATCATTTGAAAATTTATATTGGCGATATTTTGCCATATATATAGAATTTATTTGTGATTGGTAGGGTATTCCTAGTAGTAAATATGAACAATCCAAGGGGGAAACATCACAGAGAACAATGTCTTTAAATAGGTCTATAGAAAAGATGACAAGGCACCGCTAAGATACTAAGAGACACCGAGAGATCTGTATTTTTTGAGATCTGTGAACCTCCTCTCTATTGTAGTGGAGATATGTGTGTCCACTTATATCAACATATAAACCCTAAGGTGTGTGAAATATGGACTATTTTATGAAAAACCCAAAAAAAATTGGCTCATTCTTCAAGATCGGAAGCTTTTCCATGGACATTGAGTCTTTGAAACCAATTAATCCACCACTGATAATGTTGAAGACTCCTAGAAGGAAAACTGGACTTGCTAGAAACATGCCCATGGTTACAGGGAGAGGAAATCTGAAAGGGGTACACAGTGATATAGGGAAGGCATGTTTCAGTATTGGAGTGCTCTATTGCATTGGGGGGGAGCAACATGATGAGGATGTTCTCAGCCAAGAGCATGGCATCATTCACACAGACCCCCGATAATGAAAGGAACGCAGCATGAGCATTTCCCAAAGGGGGGTGCTTTTATTGTTATATTTCAATCATTTAAGAAACATGATCTTATGATATTATCTGAGAGAGTAACATGCACATGAATCAATCACAAGAGACAAGAGACACAAAGAATTTTCCTTAAGGAAACCATAAAGGAGAAAACCCTGCAACTTCCTTAGAGATAGAATAAGCACCAATGGTAGCAGTAGAACCCAAAGACATAAAACATGATCTCCAATAGTTGTTCTCTCTCTCTCTCTTGAGAGAGATTCTCCTCTCTCACTCATGTGCTCCAGTTGAGTGAGTGTGTGTTGTGTGTAGAAATGAGGAGAGCCTCACTTCTATTTATATTATTTTTTTCACTTTATGTCCACTTCAACAAGTTGGCCTCACTTAACAATTACTTACCATGGAAGAATTCTCTAGGAGAGTCTAATAAACTTTGTTCCCCACAATTGTGGGGAATTTTCCCTCAGATAAACAAGGAGGGTTAGCCTTAACTGAATTGTGGGGACTGTTTTCCCGACTTACAATGGAAGGTTAACCTCATTGACTCTACATGAATTTATTATATTAATGACTCTCTCAATAGGAACATCTGGGTACAATATAAGATATACAACTGAATACATTCTAAAGTTACAAATACATCAACATCTCCTTCTTGCTCTCCGTAAGCAGCAGAAGAAAAGGGATCCCTCTAAGAGATGGAGAATCCTATGAGGAAGGGATTTATTGGGGAAATAACTGTGCAGCGTTGAGAAGCCAGGACGCTACAATGAGAGAGTCGCACTGGATTCTTTGAGAATCCTTTCAAGTCATCTAAGAAAGAGTGCTCATGTTAGGAGATGACCAGTGGCATGTTAGTCAGTATGTTAAGCACATTTAAACTCTTCAAGGCTAACATCCTAGGGTTTCATCCTCATTTTATTAATTTTTTTTTTGGTGGTAGTTGGATGGAAACCTACAAAATAATAGCATATCCTCATTTGCAATGTGTTTCTTCCATTGTGGAGAAATGTACTAGCCCATTGGGTTGAAGGATGAATATATATTTGCATATTTGGAACTAGATTTTTAGATATTCAAGGCTATAATTTTGCATTATAAGGTTGTTGTGAGCTTGAAGAATGATAATTATTTGGAGTAAAACATATGCTTCAACTTGATTATTGGTCATGACACCTATCCCCGCAATAATTTAACTTCCATATTTCCCTCAGGGTCAAAGAGAAACCCTCCCACACCTACCATCTGTTAGTTTCCCAACACGTATTAACATGAGCAAAATTTATATTAAAAATTGCAAATTTACAAGCTACCCCAACTGGCACTAGTAGAAAATGAGAAATTAATGACTAAAAAAATGACTAAAATCATGCTATAAACGACTATTTTTGGGTCGGTGACTAATAGTATCAAATTACCACTATCTTATAGCTAGTCGTATTTCACTAGTCATTAATAGCTTGACTTAGTAGTCATTGGTTTAGTCATTGATTTAGCCATTGATAGACAATGCTTTAGTCATTGATAGTCATTGTTTTAGTCATTGATAGTCAATGATTTAGTCATTGTTTTAGTCACTGATAGTCATTGATAGTTAATGATTTAGTCATGGATTTAGTCATTGATTTAGTCACTGAGTTAGTCATTGATTTAGTCTCTGATTGCAACCATTAATGACCAAACATATGACTAAATAAACTACTAGATGTTAACATATTAATGACTAAGCTAAATACGACTAAGATATAGGAAATTAGCAACTAATAGTCGTATATATGCGAATTTAGTCATTTTTGTAGTCACAAATTTATGATAGGGCATGGAGGAATCGAACCACCAACCTCCTACCTATAATTAGGCAGATGCTCTACCATTGAGCTAGAACCCTTCAAGAAGTTGTTATTGCTTGACAATGATGATATTAAAACAAATTTATGATAGATATCAATCTACAAACCACATAATTATTGCTTTGAGGGACAGAGATTGGAAAGATATCTTTAGAAAGTCCAACACAGACAATACCAGATGACACGGAAGCTGAATCTGTTCTTTCACTTCTTGTTGTTTCAATGTGCCCACTGCCCAGCTCAGATGAACCCTTGTGTGTGTTAGAGGATGAATTATTCAATAGAATTGTAAAACACTACTACATTTCGACCAAAAATCCGACGGCTGTATTGTCGGATTTTCGACACTTCCCTGTCGCATGTACAACACTATGATTTTTTTTAAGCGTCGGTGGATTTTCGTCGGTTATCCGACATCTAATTCATATTAAAATTTAAACACACGTCTCTTAACCGATGGCCATCCGATGGATTATGAAAACTTAAACGTCGGTTAAGCGACGGTATTTAAAAAAAATCACCCGCAGGCCGTCGCTTAACCAACGGCTATCCGACGGATTATGAAAACTTAAACATCGGTTAAGAGACGGTATTGATTTTTATTTTTTTTAAATCACCTACAGGCCATTGCTTAAGCAATGGATATCTGACGGATTATGAAAACTTAACCGTCGGTTAAACGACGCTATTGATTTTTTTTAAAAGAAAAATCACCTACAGGTCGTCGCTTAACCGACGGCTAAAAGTGTTTAAAAAAAAAA
>LPNX010493336.1:28851-87146 GCA_001517045.1 Pseudotsuga menziesii | reverse complement strand
TTTTACATGACCATTAAATAATTTTTTATTTTTTTATGAAAACCACTTCTACAAAATGTGGGAGGGTTGCCAAGGAATCTAAACTATTCAACGGACATTCAGTTGGAGTAGGAGCACTCCCTCCTATTTCCATGGCTGAAACTGGTACAGAATCCATCAAACACTGCATGCGTCTTGGGCCCCTTGTTCCCAAAACATTCAACTCATATGGAATGTGGGAAACAACATAGCTCCCAACTGGGATCCTAGGAGAAACTTGCTTTGATCCCACCCGTCGACCTGCACGACTCGTTGATGCTATTGCACCACTACAAGGAGGTTGGCTATCAAAAATTGTGAACTTTGTCCCCAGAAAATTAGACCTGCTTCAATAGAAAATGATGATACAATAAGAACTTTCCAACGTCCCAAATAGTTTGAAATATTTGTGCACTTTCTTGTTTTTAAAAATAGAAAAATGTTGTATATACATAAAATAATACAATGTGGGCAAGGAGGATATGAGGGGACACTATCAACACAACACTTCCTCTTCACACCCAATTAATGCATATATATACACTTAACCAATCAACAAAATAGCGATGGCTGACAATGTTGGAAGTTGGAACATAAAGATGACCCGCATAAGTAATGATAGACAAAACAAACTACTCCAACGCAATATTTTGAGGCATATGACATCAAATGTCTCTAGGAATCTCATTTGTATGTCATACATGATTGTTTTTGTAAAGACCTGTGCCTCATATAAACAAGCATTTGACTAACAGGCTATGCCAATGGAGAGGGGGAAAAAAATGCAAGCACTGCTTCAGATTTCAGAATCAGAAACAAATACAAATTCACTCACCTCAGCTTTCCAATGTATCTGTTACTTCCTCTTGACATGTCCTCAGCATGAAGGGAAATAATATAATCTGTGCATGTGGGTCTCCTGAATTTCCGAGCAGCAAGAAGAAATTTTCCATTCTCAGAAAGTGCTGCAAAGACATATTTGAAGGTCAAATCTATAGTGTTTCCATTTGTATTTGAACTCCAATATCAAGACCATAGATCAAGTAACTAAGGCATGTATTATTTCCGTTAAATGATTTGCCTTTAATTTTTTGTTACATAGTCTGTTCTAAAAAAGAGTAGTCGCGTGACAAGCATGAAAAGTTCAACAAATTTAACTATCCTCTTCCTATATTAAGGCTTGGAAAGTAAGATCAAAAATCATTCAGAAAAAATGAAACCTATGTAAGTAATAGGTTTAGTACTACCCTTGTTTATAACACCACAACATGATATGCAAGATATTTCACACAACATACCGCAAAAGTATTGAATATAGTGGTACAACCAAGCTTTTAACGAGTAAGAATCACTCAGAATAGTCACACAGGGCCATATAAATGGAGAAACACAAATGATTTGTGATCCTTTTGCTTTGAGCTGGTTACAGTCAGGGCTTAAGTGTAATTCTGCACTTATTAGGTGCCCATGTTCTTTCTATGGTTTGGCAGTCCACAGAGGCCATGTATGTAACAGCCACACAGGACCACATAAATGGGGAAACACAAATGATTTGTGATCCTTTTGCTTTAAGCTGGATACACTTAGGGCTTAACTGTAACTCTGCACTTATTAGGTGCCCATGTTATCTCTATGGTTTGGCGGTCCACAGAGGCCATGTGTGTAACGGCCATGCATGTAACAAGGGTAAATTGGAGTAAACAAGCAGGCTATGCTACTAAATATAACTGCAGAATAAATCTCTAACCATATAATCAATTATCGACATTGTTATTCATTTGAAAAGTGAATACTAACACCTAACAATGTGCTTAATATGTACCATAGCTTAACCGTACTATGCTGTAAAACACGCGTGACCCTTCAAATGCAAATAAAATACAATGGCAGATAGAAATATTCTACTGGATCCAATATGATACATATGTTAAAATACATAATTAAATATAAAAAGTAGCACGCCTTTATGAGCTAAAATTTGATAAATCCAGGAATTACTTCATTCGCTTTTATGCAAAAACTGGGTCTAGGTTGGACCAGGGAATAAGTAAATATCATAATATTCTGAACAGCTACTGGCTCCTTACATAAATACAATCTCCATATTGCTTCCCCAAAAATCTATTTAATGCAAATAAAAAGGTACTGCTCTAGGCACCCATTTCACTTAAAATTTTCAACAAAAATTGCATAGATGAATTCAGATACAGTTGATACAAAATAAGAGATTTAATGGAAAAAGATGTTTCTCTAATGCTCACTTCCTTACTTTATCACTCAAAATTGATCCCATAAAGTGTCTGAAATAGCCTCTACTTTTTAATTTTGTGGCTAACCAAGAATCTCAAATAGGCCTTTCAATTTTCAACTCTCTCACAAAAGATAGCCCAGTTTTTGATGGCATAGACAACACAATTGGGTTTAGGAAAAATATAACCTTTCTTATATTCTTTATAGCTCTGTCAAAAGCCTCCAATTAGTAAAAACATAAGAATCAGAATAGGATGTTGCATATCCGATAAGACTCTCTATTGAAACTAGAAACACTAAAAAAACCAGCACAACGTATGAATTGAAAGCAAAATGTCAAGAAATTACATGCAGTCAAACCCAAATTGAAAGAAGAATGTCAAGAACTTACTTGCATTCAAACCCAAATACAAATAATAGGTAGATGTAGATCTGTCCCGGTTAATGAAACACTGAATAAGGAAGTCTCTTGGCCCGGGCTGTAAACAAACAAGAACATGATTTTCTCAGTCAAATGAACAACGCCAGTGAAATTCATTTTTGAGAATAGAACTCACAATTAGCATGAAGGTTAAGTTTACAGTTAACGAGTGCCTAAATGGCTACACTGAAAAAGCATGATAGCAGAGCCAAGTGCACACTAAACACATAGCTTTTGTGTTACAGAAAAATTAGAATACCAATGGGAATACATTATTTAACCAAGATTAATTCATATATTGGGCTTATAAAGAGTTTAAACTCTAATCTAATGAAATTTATAGTGAAACTGAGAATAAGAATAAGATGGTTTATTACAAATAAATCATTAACCCCATGTTAGAAGATCAAACCAATCTTTCTCCTGTTGCTAACTTAATGAAGAAAAAAATATTGCAAACATAAGAACACACTCTCATGAGCTTCACATTGAAAGAGGGTGTTGGACAAGGCCTAAAACACCTTGGCACAAAACAATCTATGAAAATTGTAAGGCTAATAAAGTAGAGGATGAAAAGCACTTTCTCTTGGAGTCCCCACCCTATATAAGCAATTAGATCTGATCTGATTTTCAAAACAATTATAACGCAATTGATCTTCATAATGTATTAAACCATAAAAATCAAAGAGAACTCATAAATTTTATTTCCAAGTTATCTGATCACAGAAACAACACGATAAAAACAAAGTAATTAATTCGTGTTTTATTTTATCTATTTATTATTATTTTAAGGGTTCAATAGACCAAAGTTAGTCTCAGTGGACAGTAATCATCATCACCATCATCGTAAACAAAACTTGATTGTAACTATGGTCACGGAAGTGATCTAGTGGTTGAGCTCCACCGTTGCAATTTTAAATGCTTATGGAAGTCTCTATATTCCGACTGGAACTTGATGTACAATGAGATCATCGTGTACCAGATAGAATTTTACTTAAGCAGTGGAAAATTAAGCCACAAAAGAAACTCCACATTCATGTCAAGGTATTGCACCATAATCAATAGCAAAAGTTTCAAGCTACCCAAGTAGAATTTGTTGTCTTACATTAGCTCCAAAGAGACTTAAACAATAAAGTAAATATGAAAATGCCAGGAAAGAATAAAGTCATAAAGGAAACTGCTTGATGCCTTGATGCCTTTCATTAAAGATATCCACCGGCATTTCTGTTAGTGAAAAATCATAATCACCAATATGAGAAATTTTATATTAAAAAGATAATATCGAAATTTGTTATTTAAAGTACAAGAAAAATACTTATATTTTCCTCATTAATATTTATTATTGAATAGGGTTGATTTTGTTCTTTTTTATAGCATCATATATTACGTGAGCAGACAAAAATAGAATACATCAAAAAATATACATATCCATGAGTCGGGCTGCAATTATTAAAAAAACCTGCTCGTATAGACAGAGTGTAGGCACATCTGTTGCCCTAGTCCCAATCTCATGAGAATCTACATTGTTAAAGAACAATACGATTTTGGCTAAACCTGAGCTACCAATTTATTCTTAGCACTATAGTCTAGAGTATAGACCTGATGAGAAGGAGAAGCATTCCCATTGAATGTACCTTGACATATTTTATTCCATAAAAAGTAGATTCCTGTCAAAAGGGTGTCCAAGTTCTTCTGCCATATTGGTTAATCACCTACCTATCCCTCAATATGACTCCTTTCCAATGAAAGCTCACAAACAGATTGGCATATTCAAAGGAAACCCACTCCTAGAAAACTAAGAAAACCCTGCACTCCCCAAAAGATGTGTGACAGTCTCTACCTTACAACAAACACAACAATCATTAAGGGATGAAGTCTATCTTTAACTGTTAGGCTCTAGCTAACCACCAACCATCCAAGCAATCTATGCTAATTTTTCCTAAGCAGCATCAAGAGCCATTCTTTGGGAAAATGGAGGCACCTGGTCAATTACTAGGAAATTAACCTAGTCTGGGGTTGGAGCCTCAACCTAGGGATGAGGGCCATTCTCTGGGAGAATGGAGGCACATAGTCAGTTACTAAGAAATTAACCCAATCTGAGACTAGGGCCTCAGCCTGGGGCTAAGGGCCATTCTCTGGGAGAATAGAGGCACCTGGTCAATTACCAAGTATTTGACATTAAGTCATCTGATGCAGCCTGGGGCTAAGGCACCTGGTCAGTTACTGGGTCATCACCATAATCCCTAAACTAGGTCTGGGCAAGTGATGCACTCCTCTCCTTGATCTATTGGGTATGAGACCTTCCAGGGACTAGCTACCCCTGGTTGAGAGACCTAGCACCTGATGTTGGTGGCAACAAGGAGATCAGATAAAGCATTTAATAATTCTCCTCATTTATGAAGATGCACTTTGAGTGGGACATGAATGAATCATGAGGACCCTAAAGAACTCTTGAACAACTTATGAGACCTTCCAGGGACTAGCTACCCCTGATTGAGAGACCTAGCACTTGATGTTGGTGGAAACAAGGAGATCAGATAAAGAATTTAATAATTCTCCTCATTTATGAAGATGCACTTTGAGTGGGACATGAATGAATCATGAGGACCTTGAAGAACTCTTGAGACAACTTGTTGTGGCCACGAAAACACTTCAAAAACACTTGAAGGACCATTAAACCCTTGTCTTAGTCCAAGTGACCATTGTTACCCCTCAATTTGACAGGGGTGTCCACAAAGCAGCAGTAGCATGACTGGTTGAGTGCAAGTGCAGGTACCTGTGGCAAAAAAGGATCTGGAAATACTGTGGCATTTGTATTTCCCATGTTAACTTACATATCAAGGCTGCCACCTATGACAGAGGAAAATAAAGCTGAAGGACCATATGCAGTAGTCATGGCTCCAACAAGAGGACTTGCACAACAAATAGAGGAGGAGATTATTAAATTTGCCCATTATTTGGATATTAGAGTTGTTTCAATTGTTGGAGGTAAGTCCATTGAAGAGCAAGGATTCAAATTACGCCAAGGCTGCAAGTGAAGCAACAACCAAGGGGCGTGCAGTAGGACAATGGGAATTCTGGGACCGTTTCAACAGGAACCAGCCAATTAAAAGAAGAATAATCTTCATAATCAAGTTGCTCCGAGGGCTTTCACTGGTATTTCCTACCTGCATTCTCGTGATAAATTACATCAGAGTCTTGGGCCTGCTTCTATCATTCTCAACATTATTGAAGAAAGGGATGTACGTTACCTTGAACCCCACCTACGTGATTTAGCTTTTGCTGTTGATATAAGTGATTGGGCAATTTTTGGTGCCAAAGATCCTGGTTTTTCATCAACAAGATCCAGCTTTGATGTTAGTTCAAGAGATATATCTTTGGAAACAGCAGCAGAAGTACAGTTAGAAGGCTTATGGCACAGAGCGTGAAACGACAAGTTTGAAGGATTTGATTATAAACATGAAGTCCTGAGCAGTTCGCTCAGAGCATCGATCCATCACCCATCCACCTTGGCAGCCGATATAACTATTGAATGACAGCCGATATTAGCTTTTACTGCGTCCTCCTTGTCAAGCAGTCGCTTCTTAGCCAACAATTTCCACCATTTGCTGAATTAGAGCTACCACTAGCGTCATTGGCTTCTTTCTTCTCCATTTGGCAACCCGGTATCTCAGAATAGCCAACTACGTGGTGCTTGTCTCGCATTCTAACAGTCAAAGATATAAATTTTGATTGTAAGTCTCCATGATGGGCGTCTTTGTAAGAGCTCGGTGTTATTTAAAGCCAGTTTGAGGCAACGCCTTTCCACCCGGTCAGCACATGGTAGCCTTTGAACCGGAGATCATCGTTTTATGATCGCAGAGATATTCATTATCAGCAAGATTTTATTAAGTGAACCGACAACTTGTATTTTCCAGAGATCTCACGCTTTGTATGGCAGATTTCACAAATTCCTAAGGCTTGAATTATGGTTCAAACTTCAAATTGTCACTGGATGAAGCTGCTCCTAAATCTATGTCCACCAGAATTACTCGTGACCGATCTCTATGGCCACGTGGAGCTTCCAGCAACCCACAGTCTCATTGATGGCTGATTGAAAGAGACCGCCTGTTGAAAAACCGAGTTTGGTTTGACATCCACACTGCAGTCCCGATTTTGAAAAACCATTACATCACCGTTTGAACTGCTTTTCGAGTTATCGTTGACTCAAGTACTTAAGAAATTCGATGATATGGTGAATCCTTTCCAGCAGCTGTTGGAGCACCTCTACTACGTGGCTGATTGACAGTATCTTTTTTCTATGGCTAAGACAGCCACCTATTGATTCATGTGTTGGCAACTTATGAGATATTTGGTTGAGTTGTTTTTCTGTTTTTTTTAGTGGCTTTGGGTTAGTAAGGAGGATTCACTCTAGTCATCTTAGAGTTTAGTTGAGAAAAAGTGGATCTAGGGTCCCACTTTGTTTTATTTTTTCCTTTATTTTATTATTTTTGATGAGAGGATTTTTGGCTCTATAAAAGAAGCAAGGCTTCTTCATTGTAAGGATGGAAAGTTTTTGGTCTGGGAGGATTTTTCCCCAGAGTTAATAAAGAAATTCATCATTGAGCTTTTTGGACATGTTGGGTCTTTCAGTGGTAATCTTGTGTTTTCTTAAGTTGTAGACTAAGCCGGCATAGAAGGCTAACAATATAGCACGTTGGGCAAGACTTTGCGGCTGCCAAGTTGCTTGTCGCCGTTATGTTCTCGGAGGTCTGGGAGTAATAGAAAGTAGTCAGTTATACTACCATTCTCCTGGGCTCTGATTATGGAGCGGACTAGCCTGATCTCCCTTCTACAAAACACAAAGCCTTTCTGATTCCCCTTCTGACTCCATTCTCCCTTCTGATACTGGCACTGGCCTTTTCCTCAAGGACTGATCCTCCCTTCCCTTCCTACCCATCAATCCAACTTATTTTCCTTTCTGCTACCCATGTTTCTCTAAGGCAGCCTCTTCAGATCACCTGCCCTCAACTGTACCTGCCTTAGAGATTCGAAACTTAGGGAAATCCCCTAGAGCTGGAGAAGAGCCATCTTGAATCGAGGAGAGAGAAGGTGTGGTGACATTGGCCTCTCTCTCGAGAGGTTGCCGCCGGGCTGGCGCGCCCATGGCTTGGGCTTTCGGCACCCACGTGCCAGTTTCGGGCGACAACATTTTGGCACCGTTGCCGGGGACAAAGTCCAGTTCCCGGATTTTGAAGACTATGCTTCATTGACAGCTGTGGGAGATTACGTTGCAGATTATTCCTCTCACATGGAGACTCCATGAAGGGATAGATCCCTTGTCCTTTTACAGATTTGAAGATTCGATTGGGTGTAGAGGTGAGCACACTCATCAGAAGGCTTTCAAGCTCACCTTGGCGACTCCACAGCTTGGTATGAGGTATGGTTATATGCATTTTTCAAATTAAGTACCTCATTGTTTGATTATGGGAGAACCGCGTGATATTTTGCACGAGGCTTACAGTCCGATGGATTTCTCAAAAATCCACAGATTTCCTAATCAGTGCTATGATCGTGGGAGGGTGCATGACATTGTTCCCGAATTTTACGGAAATGTTGGTGTTTCAGCTATCCATCATATTGCCTCTCTCTGCAAACTGATGGCTGATTTTAATGTTCATCATGAGGATGATATTATGGTCGTTTTTGCTATAACTTTTGAAAGGGATGCAATGATCTAGTTTTATGGCCTTTTCAATGAATCCATAGATTCAGTGCCAAATTTTTTCAAGAGGTTTCTCCTCCGTTGGCATGATGGGACAGTAGACGAGATTGAGCAGCTTGCTAAAAAATATGATGCTCTCATCCCTAGGGTCCATCACGAACTTGAGGAAGAGATTCATGAAGAACAAGCCATGGAAGATCTGGTTGAGGAAGCAGTACAAGAAACCTTGGTTGAAGACATTGCTGAAGAGATCCCTAATAGAGCTATAATAGAAGATGTGAAGCTTCCCCAAGCTTATGAACAGCCTCATGATGTAGATGAGACGCTGCATCAGGTATATTTTGATACTAATAACATTTTTGTTGCAGATATGTCTCATGAAAGTCTTATGGATAACAAAATCCAGTTTGACGAAGGGCTGCCCAACACTTATCGAAGTCCTCTTCAGTGTTATCTTGATGAAGCATGCACTCCAATGTGCTATGTGATTGGATATTTGAAAGATGACTTGTGTTGGCAGCATAAGCTTTTCTATGACAGCCATACTTTGATGGCATTTCCAGTTCAAATCTACAACATATTTGATGAGATTTTGTCTTGGGTAATGACCAAACACAAGGGAAGAGATCATATTATTGACAAAATGCTGGAATGGCTCCATTACTTGTATGCATATACTTAACAGTTTCTAGAATCATGTTAAGTTAGGTAGGTAGGATGAATAAAGCTCCTGCATGAGCATTTAAATTTTCAGTTTGTTTTTCTTTGTTTCGTAATAAAGTATGGGATGTGAATAAAGCCATCCCATCACCTCTTTCTTTCAAATTGGTCTGCTGATACTCAGAGATTCTGAGGTTCTCGTATGCTCTCTCCAAGAGAACATGTCCCCCATGGAGCCAGATGTTACCCCTCAATTTGACAGGGGTGTCCACAAAGTAGAAGTAGCATGACTGGTTGAGTGCAAGTGTAGGTACATGTGGCAAAAAAGGATCTGGAAAGACTGCGGCATTTGTATTGCCCATGTTAACTTACATATCAAGTCTGCAACCTATGACAGAGGAAAATGAAGCTGAAGGACCATATGCAGTAGTCATGGCTCCAACAAGAGGACTTGCACAGCAAATAGAGGAGGAGATTATTAAATTTGCCCATTATTTGGATATTAGAGCTGTTTCAATTGTTGGAGGTAAGTCCATTGAAGAGAAAGGATTCAAATTATGCCAAGGCTACAAGTGAAGCAACAACCAAGGGGCGTGCAGTAGGACAATGGGAATTTTGGGACCGTTTCAACAGGAACTAGCCAATTAAAAGAAGAATAATCTTCATAATCAAGTTGCTCCGAGGGATTTCACTGGTATTTCCTACCTGCATTCTCGTGATAAATTACATCAGAGTCTTGGGCCTGCTTCTATCATTCTCAACATTATTGAAGAAAGGGATGTACGTTACCTTGAACCCCACCTACGTGATTTAGCTTTTGCTGTTGATATAAGTGATCGGGCAATTTTTGGTCCCAAAGATCCTGGTTTTTCATCAACAAGATCCAGCTTTGATGTTAGTTCAGGAGATATATCTTTGGAAACAGCAGCAGAAGCACAGTTAGAAGGCTTATGGCACAGAGCGTGAAACGACAAGTTTGAAGGATTTGATTATAAACATGAAGTCCTGAGCAGTTCGCTCGGAGCATCGATCCATCACCCATCCACCTTGGCAGCCGACATAACTGTTGAATGACAGACGATATTAGCTTTTACTGCATCCTCCTTTTCAAGCAGTCGCTTCTCAGCCAACAATTTCCACAATTTGCTGAATTAGAGCTACCACTAGCGTCATCGACTTCTTTTTTCTCCATTTGGCAACCCGGTATCTCAGAATAGCCAACTACGTGGTGCTTGGCTCGCATTCTAACAGTCAAAGATATAAATTTTGATTGTAAGTCTCCATGATGGGCGTCTTTGTAAGAGCTCGGTGTTATTTAAAGCCAGTTTGAGGAAACGCCTGTCCACCCGGTCAGCACATGGTAGCCTTTGAACCGGGGATCATCGTTTTATGATCGCAGAGATATTCATTATCAGCAAGATTTTATTAAGTGAACCGAAAACTTGTATATTTCCAGAGATCTCGCGCTTTGTATGGCAGATTTCACAAATTCCTAAGGCTTGAATTATGGTTCAAACTTCAGATTGTCACCGGATGAAGCTGCTCCTAAATCTTTGTCCACCAGAATTACTAGTGACCGATCTCTATGGCCACGTGGAGCTGCCAGCAACCCACAGTCTCATTGATGGCTGATTGAAAGAGACCGTCTATTGAAAAACCGAGTTTGGTTTGACATCCACGCTGCAATCCCGATTTTGAAAAACCATTACATCACCGTTTGAACTGCTGTTCGAGTTATCGTTGACTCAAGTACTTAAGAAATTCGATGATATGGTGAATCCTTTCCGGCAGCTGTTGGAGCACCTCTACTACGTGGCTGATTGACAGTATCTTTTTTCTATGGCTAAGACAGCCACCTATTGATTCACGTGTTGGCAACTTATGAGATATTTGGTTGAGTTGTTTTTCTGTTTTTTTTAGTGGCTTTGGGTTAGTAAGGAGGATTCACTCTAGTCATCTTAGAGTTTAGTTGAGAAAAAGTGGATCTAGGGTCCCACTTTGTTTTATTTTTTCCTTTATTTTATTATTTTTGATGAGAGGCTTTTTGGCTCTATAAAAGAAGCAAGGCTTCTTCATTGTAAGGATGGAAATTTTTTGGGCTGGGAGGATTTTTCCCTAGAGTTAATAAAGAAATTCATCATTGAGATTTTTGGACATGTTGGGTCTTTCAGTGGTAATCTTGTGTTTTCTTAAGTTGTAGACTAAGCCGGCATAGAAGGCTAACAATCTAGCACGTTGGGCAAGCATTTACGGCTGCCAAGTTGCTTGTCGCCGTTATGTTCTCGGAGGTCTGGTAGTAATGGAAAGTTGTCAGTTATACTACCATTCTCCTGGCCTCTGATTATGGAGCGGACTAGCCTGATCTCCCTTCTGCAAAATGCAAAGTCTTTCTGATTCCCCTTCTGACTCCATTCGCCCTTCTGATACTGGAACTGGCCTTTTCCTCGAGGACTGATCCTCCCTTCCCTTCCTACCCATCAATCCAACTTATTTTCCTTTATGCTACCCAAGTTTCTCTAAGGCAGCCTCTTCAGATCACCCTGCCCTTAACTGCACCTGCCTTAGAGATCCGAACTTAGGGAAACCCCCCTAGAGCTGGAGAAGAGCCAGCCTGAAGCGAGGAGAGAGAAGGTGTGGTGACATTGGCCTCTCTCTCAAGAGGTTGTCGCTGGGCCAACGCACCCGCGGCTTGGGCTTTCGGCACCCGCGTGCCAGTTTCGAGCGACAACAGCCATCAAATGAAGGACCAAGTGGCACAAGGCAGGCATCAAAAAGGCCTTTGAACCACAAAACATTAAACATCAAGGATCAAAGATGTAAAAGAATTGAATCCCTAATATCAACTCCCTAATTATGTGGAACCAACATATTATTTTTGATGGACTATAAAGGAAGAAGAATCACAAATTTTTTTATCATCATCCAAGATCACTTGACAGCTCCAAAACAATTCATTGACTGAAGTCTTCTTCATCGCAGTTGTGTTTGACTGAGGAAAATTCGTGGCTAGGTTTTTATTCTTTATCTCTTCCCTAGTGTGGCAGCTCCAAGCCTGCTAGGCTTCTTCCTTCACAGCACATAGCAGCTCACGGTGGAGGGTAGTCTCAGTGGTGAGGAGCAGTAGCATCAAATCTGCTACAGCTCACGGTCAAGGCTTGTTACAGTAGCAGCAACTCTCGGTGGTGAGAGAAAATCTCATGGTGGGGGCTATCTACAGCAGTAGAAGCTCACGGTGGTGCGACTAGAGCTCACCCTGTGGAGTCTGAGGTAGCAGCAGCAGGTTGCCAAGGTAGAAGCAGTCCATGAAGGCAGCAGCAGGCTGCTAGCAGCCTTCACTGAGGTGGAAGCAGCTACAGGGAGGTGCAGTCCACATGAAAACAACAACAACATCAGTAAAGTATAAGCCTCTTAGGGATTACTCAGTTTGGAAATTTTTTATGTACATTCATCTCAGAATTCTTCTGCTCATGTACAAACTCAATCATCTCATTTAGAGGATGAATTATTAATGCTCAGGGTTTTTTGTCCTTGAAAGGTTTCCCCATGAGAAATATTGTGTTCAATTGTGTGAATTATTGTTTTACTTCTTATGTTCTATTGCTGTTAAATCTCAAGTACTATCTCTATTACAGTCTGCAATTTTTATAATTATCATACATATGTCAAATTTCAACAATTTGGTCTTAAAGGAGGAATAGCCTTTCCATGTATCTTCAACGCCCAACCCATCAGCCTTCATTATCCTATATGGTCCATCTCTTATTTAGACATGCTGTGATTCGCAGATTTGGTCATCTTTTTGGATATAGCTCTTTACTATTTAGTCATGCAATACATAAAAGGTTTTCCATAACACCATTTCCAATCCTTCCAAGCTGGTCCCTAGCCATCCAAATTTACCTTGAACAGAATCAAATCAGTAATAACCTTGCAAAGTTCTAGAAAAGTTTGCTTATCTGCCTAGAAAATCTTGCTTGTCTGCCTAGAAAAGCTTGCTTGTATGCTGTTGGCAATCTTTATGTAAGATTGGTTTCTCTTTAATTCAACCACTGTCTCATTTCCTTATCCCACAATTCTCCCCATGGGTGGAAACTGCTCTTGGCTAACCTCTTTCATAATAAAAAAAGGAATTAAACCAATCCAACCCCTCTTACAGAAGGTTGTTCAGTTGTCTTGCATAAATACTCAAAACCATTCTATTTTACATCTCGACATTTTTTGTCATAACTAAATGAGCTATTTTGGATGTGAACTCATTATTTTGTTGAGTAATGGGAAAATTCATGATCCTAGGCTAGGCCCTTTGGATATTAATTGCTTCATTGTACAAGGTCACTTGTGTTAAATAAGGCCTGATTAGATCAAATAAGATAACATAATTTTATTAATGTCCATGAATGACCAAAGAAGTCGGTCTATGCAACTAAAAGGTATATTAGTAATGATAAACAATGAGAGTGCCAACTCAATTCCTAACAGCTAAAAGCTAAAAGAGTAAGGAAAGAAGCTACATATTAACATGAAATTAAAAGACAAAAGTATATGACTATATCTATCAGTACAATGTAGAGTGGCCTGCTCCACAGTCACAGTCTAAGTAGAGTTAGAGGCAGAAGTGGAAGAAGGAGAAGAAGCAACATAAGGACACACAAAGGGTGAAGATAATAGAGGAAAATCCAGGCCCCATGTCTACTGCAGAAACGGTGCCTATGATATCCTGAGAAGAATAATCAGGGCGTGGAGAGCCTGCCTAGATAATCTTGGGAGGAAACTTGGAGCAATCAAATGAAACTCTCCTAATACTCGAGACCACTGGGAAAAACCTAGTGCTTGAGGAATGGCTAACAGCAATAGGTCAAGTTTCAACCAACCATTTTAGGGAGGAACATATACCTCAGGCCATCCAAGGTATATATGAGCAATAATTTTCTATTGGAAAGATTCTCATCCTATCCTAGAATGGAAATCAAATTATATCTCAATAATGAACTCATCTCATCAATGCAACATGCACTTGGAAATCATGAGGTTGAGAACCTATGCAAGCCTATAGAAAACCAAACAATTCAGTCGTAGGTAGAAGATGAGGATTGACTGAACTAGATGAGAATTTTGTGATTGTAGTGTGAGAAGAGGAATTGGGAAAGGAAGAACCTTGTTACCCACATTTCTTTATTGATTTCGAACTATCTGAGTTAGAGACTAACGTACCAAGTTTTCCAAGACAAAAATCAGTAAATGGAATCTTCTTGCCTACATTGGAGCACTTGCTAGGATGGATTTCCTAAAGGATTTTGTAGCAAAGAAGAGAAATGCTTGGCGTAAAATAACTAATCCATATATTCTTCTAAAGATACAGAAAACACAGCATTAAACCTTTTGGTTTAACCAACTAGATCATGCTCTACTAACATAAAGCCAAAAGTCTAGGCTGCATACACATTTCAATAGTTAAGATCGGCTATGCAGCATGGCATGTACCTTTATAAGAGAGGTTGTTAAGGAAAAGTAACATGACTAATGCCCATTTTACATGGATCATAGGTTTTAAATTTTAATAAACCAAAATAAGATAGTTTCAGCAGCATATCTTAAAGCAATTACAAATAAATTATCTTGAACTATATGAAAAATTACTTCAAATGCACACATTGTGAGTGAAAGCAGATTTGTTCATCTTAAATTGTCCATCTCCCATCGTATTCCCTCAATACCTAATGTTAAGATTAAGGTCAAGATTGACTAACCTGCAGATCTCCATCCTCTTCAAAAATATCCCGAGGTACTTTAAAGTTTAAACAAATTCTTTGCACTTACTTAAAAATTAATCTGCTTGGGCTGATTTTACTGTAACTTGGTCAGACATAAAAGAAAGTGAGATGTGGTAATACAGTTTTTAAAAGTTTATCCTAAAATAAGGTTAACAAGTGCCCTTACCGTTATAAACCATATATAAATTAACTTTGGCAGATAGTTGTGTCTAATTTATTCAAAGATGTAGGTGCTTTTGAAACCATTCAAATCTAAAGGCAACCACATTCTATCAACTTTAGTTGTGTTGGCTAGGAGGCTTCAGTGAAATTGTCGCTTGAAGGAGAGAATTAGAGAAATTAATACTCTCCTTGATATTGAACTAGTCACAAAAAGGGAAGTTAGCTCAGCGATAAAGCATCCCAAGCCTGAGGGTTTGATTCCTAGCTTGTCCAATTTGCAACATGATATCAGAGCCAGGTGTTGAGATGGGCTGTTAGTGGCTAGGTGTTGAGATGGGTTATTAGTGGCTAGAAGGCTTAATCCAATGTGTAGCTTGAAGGAAGGTGTGTTGAAGTGGCATGAAGTGGTGCACTGGAAATAGCAATCCAAACCTTGATATAGAACTCATAAAGGTGCCCGTTGTGAAAGGGAAGCTCAGTGATAGAGTAGCCAGAGATAGAACCTGGGTTTTACTCCTAGCTTATCCAATTTTCAACATGGTCTCAGAGCCAAGTGTTGAGATTGATTGGTTGTTCCTAGGATGCTTGCCCCAAAGTGTCATCTGTAGCGAAAATTTTAAGGTGGCAATCCACATCTTTTAGATAGAACCAGTCAGCGTACCCGTCATGAAAAGGGCATGTAGCTCGGTGGTAGAGCATCCTTCCAATTGGGGATGGGCCCAGAGAACAATTGTTAGCATGTCCGGTTTTCAACATGACAGCAAA
Organism: Pseudotsuga menziesii; assembly: GCA_001517045.1. Lineage (NCBI taxonomy): Eukaryota > Viridiplantae > Streptophyta > Pinopsida > Pinales > Pinaceae > Pseudotsuga > Pseudotsuga menziesii. The sequence goes on along the minus strand of LPNX010493336.1, from coordinate 71,395 downwards.
TCCAGGTGTTGAGGTTAACTGGAAATGGATAGGAGATTTGAGTCATAATGCTGGAGATAGGCTATAGAAATCCACACCTTCATATAAAATTGGTAAGAGTGCCTGTCATGAAAAAGACAGGTGGATTGCTGTTAGTAGGTGCAAGGCATGGGTTTGATTCCTAGCCTGTCCAATTTTCAACATGGCATCAGAGCCAAGTGTTGAGATTGATTGGGCATGGCTACGGAGGCTTGAGCCAAATTTTGGCCCGCAGTGGTTGATGAACAACCTATCAAATCTTGAGTGAGGAGTGCAGAAGGGTTATTGCTTTTATATATTTTATGAAAATCAATATATAGGGCTGTCTTCAGGAGTTCAAAGGATGCCATATCAGAATTTTGAGCTGAGACATGCCATTGGCAAGATCACCGTGCCCTAATTTGATTGCACTTCTAAGTGCACAGTAACTCTTAGATTCATAAATTGGAACCTACTTCCAACTGAATCCTATTGTTGAGAGGGATACCATCAAGATGGAAACTAGCTACAACAACAACAACAACAACAACTACCTCAATTTGGTCAACAGCTACCTCATCTGATCAATAGAACAGTCAACAACAATCTCAGCCTTGATTTATGTAGTTTCTGTTTAGTTGATTGCAGAAGTTGGGGTTTGGATCAGTTTTGTTTGGAGGCAATAGTCACCATTTACAGACTTCTTCTCTTGAGATCTCATATTCAGTGGTCTACAATAGTTAGGGCTTGTTCAGTGTGACTGGTGGCAGCAGTCATTGTCCATCTACAAGCAGTCTCTGTTGGCATCTTCTTACAATCAATGGCATGCCAGTCTCAAAGCAGTAAATGATAAATATTTGGGTCTGTATTAGATGGAAAAAGTCATCATCATCTATAGGCTTCCATGGTTTATCATCATTGAAGTCCTAGAATTTTCTTAGCATAAAAGGCACACTCACCCTTTGATATAGTAACATGACTCTATAGAGGATGACACCATGTGATGAAAGATAAAGATGCCAACACCTACAACTAGCTTAGGGCTTGAGGATCAATGCTTGATGCAATATCCAGACTTAGCATGGCAATGCTAGGATGACTGATGATGGTGAAAATTTTATCTGTATCTAAGTGATGCTACAGCTACATGACCTCATGATAAAGATAGGTGCTTGGTCTCTCTATTTATGCTTACCCTCATGTGTTAAGGGTTTGATCATTATGGTCATTTCATGTGTATTTTTTCTTCTTGAATCTATAATAAGAAATGTTGGTTTTTCCCTTCTGAAAGAAAGCGGGTTTTCCCAGAGTAAATCATGGTGTCTACTTTGCATGATTGATGTGATGTGATTTGTTTATTTTCATGACTATTGTGATCTAATGTGTTTATTTTCTTCTCTATGTTTGTTTACTATTACATCTATTAATGTTATACTGCTCTGACATTTTCATATGTAATTATGCCAAAAAAATAGATATATATATATATATATAGCTAAAATTTCAACAAAAATAAGTGACCTCTAAACAGTGGGAATGTCTAAAACACTCCTAGAGCCAAAATGTTACCAAAATATAGGAGATCTAAATGACAATTAAGAAAGAGAAGAACCATAGTTAACCAAACTCTATGAGGGGTGAGGCCCTAACTCCACATCAACATCTCATGTGGAAATAGAAGTAAAGGAAGAGGAGGGTAAAGAGGCCTCCGTGTCCTAATCAAGGAATGTGAAGAGACTAATGCAAAGCCAGATGATGTCATCTAGATAGTCCCTGGCTGTACAACCCTGGAAGGAGCTGTACAGCGAAGCAGAAAGAATCTAGCAAGGGTTTTCATAATCTGTTCCTTCATCTCATATTCTGGTGGAGGTTTTATTTATGTCAATGTGTAATACAGGCTTATTTTCTTATCCATTTCGTCAGTTTACAGACTAAAAACTCTAAACATCAAATCTCTTTGTTTGCATGGTATAAAATTTAAAGGGATGTTAATGGGGCATTGGTTCACTGATGAGGTTGACAGAGTAATGTGTCATCCTCCAGGACTCCCTTCTTGCTGCAGACTGTCCCACCCAAACTGCATATCTTACAAAACGTTGAATAATTATCCCTCCCAACAGGCATATAAGCCTAAGGAAGTCTCTGTCACACTTGGCAACCCTCGAATTGAGGTGTGTTTGTTGAAGAAACTTTAAACAGTGGAGAGCACAAACATACCTGGGAGGATTGTGTAAGGAAGACATGAGAGAATCCATTGTAAATCTCAGTTTTGGCTCTCTTGGACTCCAACAGTGATGGAGGGGGCGTAAGAGTGACAGAGTGGGCATCGTTGGCTTGCAAACATATGTGTTGCTCCTCTCCCCTGTGCAAAATCTGTGTCTTGTGCTTTTGATGAGTGCCATTCAGAATGCCAACGGCCGATCTCCTCACTTCCTTCAGCTTAGTCGGCCGTATATGAAGAAAAACCTGAAGACTCTTCACCCCATTGGTGTTGTCAATTACAGGGCACTGATGATCCTCATTATTTTTCAGTCTTTCTTCTACTAAAGCATTTTCTTCGCTAGGCTCTTTCACATCATTTTTTTCACCACACTCTGCCTGATTCAATTGGTTTGAGTGTTTTTCATCCACAGACTCTACAGGATTTGCCTGTTTTATATCATTTTCTTCTGGGGCTTCGGCGGGGTTTGAAACTGGATTTTCGGACGATGGAAATGGCAGATTTTCTTCTAATTTAGGCCGAGGATCTTCCGTCAGAAGCAAGAGATTTGACGTCTGCGGGAATTTTCTCGTAGACGGAGCTGAAGGGGTCACTATTGTTTTGGCTCTTCGTGGAGGATTTCATCTAGCTATGGGTGGAGGGCTATGAGACTCCATTCTTCTTTTCCCTTCTTTTCCCTTCTTCCCCGCGGGTTCTCCTCTCCTCTAGGGTTATATATATGTGTGGGGGTTGTAATTATTATTTTATTTTGATTATTTTAATTTTTTTCAAAATGTTAGTGATGTATGGTGGAATTATAATTTTAAGGGTTGGGGTTAAGTAATATTGTACATTGCAAAAAAAAATTGGTTTTTTTTTCTTCTAAGTTATGTGTTAAAAAAAATCATTATATAAAATTGGGTTTTGGTTGCATGTTTTAAGTTGATGTGAAAGCATTATTTATCATTCTAATAGGTAACATTGTTAGTGGCTTCATTGCTATGCTTTGTAAACAATTTTTTTATCTATAATGGATCACTATATTTTGTCATCTATTTTGATACATTTTTAGTGAAAAAATTGGTGTTGTTGACTTATAGCTCTTAGTTTATGCACAGGCCTTGTTTTAATGATTTGGGGACTTGAAACTTCTAGAGCTCATTTTGGGCACTAAATGACTATTTGGGTCAAAATTTACATACAAAATATCAACTCTCCTTTGATGTTATACACATCAAGAGCTTTCTAGCAACATAAAGATCACTTCGATGGGGTCTATATGATAAAGTTATGTTTCTCGTAAGTTGATATATGTTGTTGACCACCATGATAATATGGGTATGCCATGTCATCTCTCATTACGCATACATGTTGAGCTAGTCATGTGTGAACTTTCACGAAGATTATCAAGGGTCTGAAATTGTAATCGATAGTTTAGGCATGCAAAATTGTTAACCCTGATCTTATAGAACTATTAGGACATGTAAAATACTATGTTGTTAGGAAAACAAGCGGTTCCAGTCTTATGGTATTGATTTATTTTTCCATGGTTGAGTAGAGCAAATGAGTGGGATATTGTGAGCATAACAAATAAAGTAAAAGACTTTGTGGAAACTATATAGAGCACAGTGTCTAAGGAAAATCCATGGTGAGTTCATCTTTCATTGTATTTGCATTTCATATTTGAGAATAAAAGAGCAAGGAATAGTCCTCATCTTTTGGCTAGGTTTTCCAATATTTAATTTCTCAGTGTACATATTATATTTATTATATGGATGGTGTGGTATTTGTTTGACTTCCTTTTATTTCATTTTCAATGTATTTCATTCTTTTGACTCCTCTGGCTCCACTCCCTCATCCTCTAGTCACATCCACATCCTAGACTACCTTCCACTCAGCAAATCACTTCCTTTTTCACGATGATCCCATCTACTTCCAACCCTAGTCTTCTACTCAGGGATGACTTTTCAACAGAATGTCCTTCCCATTTCCCTTCCTTGCCTATCAATCCCTTAACAGCACTCTAGAGTCCAAACTTATTGGGTAAAATGACAGGGCACAAAGATGTGGGATATGGTTTCATAGTTTTCTTTGCATAGTGAATATCTTCCAAGCCCCTGCCAACTCCTCTTTTGGAGTGTGCCACCAGCCACATAAATATTCAAGTTTTAAGGAGTGCTTGCAACTTCCAAGTCAGGTACCAACCCCATATCTATATTTGGAGCAAAGAGAGATACGGGGCTGGCTCCTAACTTGGAAGTTGCAAGCACTCCTTAAAACTTGAATATTCCCGTGGCTGAAGGAAGGACGAGCTGGCCCCTATCTCTCTTTGCTCCAAATAAGGTAATGCTGCCAAATATATATTCCTGTGGATGGGTCACTTGAGAGAAGCATTTTTTACTATCCAATCAATAATATGTACATAGATTTTATGTAAAAAAAGTAGGTTCCACATGCAGTCGTCATGGATTCACAGCTGCGTAGCAAAGTAGCATAAGCAAAATCCCAGAGAAAGATAAGGAATTATGCCTGACCATAAAAACAATATTAAGCATCATTTGGCAGTGGGCACCAATCCAACATCTGATGGAGGATCATCACAATCATTTGGGGTTGATCCTCAACCAGTAGCAGGTGGCTCATCCTTGACCATGATTGGATTCTAGCTTCCATTGGTTGGCCTAGGAGGTTTGGTTACTTAGGAAATGACCAAAGCCAATGTTGGAAATTGGTCAACTGTGTATGAGGAGGAGGAGACCAATTGTGTCTGCATTCCTGCCTTTCAGAAGCATGTGTGCCAACCCTGTGGTGAGACTGAGGCCTATCATCACCACGCCATGACTGTGCTAACTGGTTGGTGAAGTGCCAGGTGGTTTCTTGCTCATGTTGTAGGGGGCCTCACTTAAAACTCTAGCAATGGCTTCATACGGGTCATATCCATATATGTGCATTGTAATTTGCAGGGAGAAGCTCACACAAATCAAAATCTGTCATATCGTGTGAAAGATTGGGGAGGTTCTTTCTTGTTAAGATAACTTCGTTGCTTTCCTTCCACAGAAAGAAAATATTTTCAAAACAAACAAGTATCCAAGCATATTGGAACTCTATCACCCAAGGAATACAATCTCCTAACAGGGCATCTTTCCAAGAGATGGAAGCCAAGAGGAATTGGTCAGCGAGTCTGCCCAGGTCCATGCAGACTTGGCTATTATGTTTATATTTGACTAATGTTCACAAAGCCCAAATCACCAATTATTTTTGAGCAGGGTTAGGAATTGCTGATTCATTCACATTAGAGGCATTGCATATAGTTATTCATGGGTTTTCAAGACTGGTCTGGATGCCATATTTTCTTGTTTTCTATAATTTGTAAATGATGGAAGCAAGCTCAGAATTTTGTGAAATTAAAATAATTTTAACATACTGGCATTATCGATATTACTGTTCATGTTGGGCACATACCTCTTTATTCAATCTAGAAAGAAGCCTAGGGGTGAGCCCCTTCAGCCTCCACTTGAAATTCAAACATTGTATTGAGAATCTGATACCGAAGACGGGCGCTACAGATCAGAAATCTGTCTGAAGCGTACCAGCGTCCTTGCCCTTCATCCTGGAAGTGTTGTTTCTTTAAACTTCATATACCACACGCCAATGCGCCTACCCTTATGAGCGATATATGTCTCTCTATGGGAGGTCTTTATGATCCTCCATAGATTTATTATTCCAGAGAATAGAGAATACCATCACCCTCATCTTTCTCAGGCCATGCTAAGGTGAGGTAGAGGTGGGTTAATGGGATAGTAAAGAGGGGAAAATAGTATTTATAGGTCCTTGCTTTGGTCCAAAGAAACTAACATTTAAGAGAGATTCTCATCCATTGGGGGTGACGAAGAGATAGTTTTAAGTTTTGGAGTTCAGGGATTAAATTTGAAGGGTAGGGTCCCATTTCACTTTGAAGAGTTGTGAGAAATTGAACTCTTTAATGTTGACATGTAAAAATAAATCATTCTTTTCATTTGAAACTTTAATTGTACAACAAAATTTTATTATTTATTAAAAACAGTGTATAGAAAAAAAATGGCAATAAGAAAAAATACAGAGTGATTCAACATTTACATGGATTTAGTGAGGTAAACTATGTACTCTCCCGGTCCCTAGAAAATATAGTTTATTGAACTTAGATAAGGGACAATTCCATCGGGCCGGTGAAATACTCGGTTGTTAGGTCATTGATAAAATAAGGCATTGGAATTTGGAAGGACCTTCAAATGGAGGATTGATTCAGCTTGATGGTGGCTCTATTGTTCAAATGTGATTGGGCCTACCTAAAAGAAAAACCCCAGAATGCAATACCTACTGCTTTCACGGAGAAATTTTTTTATTAACCCTAAATTCAACAGTTATTTTTAGAATTGAATAATGTCCTCCCCACATGCTCAAATAAAAGTGATGAAACAAAGGCACCAATTTTAGGTGGATTATGGACAGTCCCTCCAATATTGTATATCGAGTTTATACCCCAATTCAAAGTGATCAAACAAAATCCCCAATTTTAGGTAGATTATGGATAGTCCCTTGAATCTATATCAAGTTTATCAGCCCTATTGAAAAGATTAAGCATTTATGAGTCCATTATGAGGAAGAAATTTAAATTCTCCAACAAATATCACTACAAGTTAAGTGTCTAGTTTCTACCAAAGTCAACAAGGAAGACTAATCATAAACACACATTTGCGACAATGAGGATGTTGAAATAATGTTCTTCGCTAGATCATTGCACTCTGAGTCCCTCATTCATGAACATACGTCGAGGGATTCCCTTGTTTAGATATATTGGTAGACACTTTGTACTGCTTGTTTCCATTATTAGAAGACTGACAAGAAAATGAAGGGGTCAGAGTCTACAATATTTACAGTTTTTATTGTTAAATATTTTATCCTTTCAACTATTGGATATCATTAAGGAAATTGGAACAATTCAAACACTTATATTCAAATATTGGTCTTTCTTTCAACCTAATGTTTACAATTCACGACATATAAATAACATTGACAAATTTGGAACTCAAATACAAGGCTCTTTCTTCTTGCTCCTCTGCCCAAACAAAGTTGTGGTCCTAGACTATGAAAAGTATAAATTATTTTGGTTCTGATTTTATTTAAATACTGGGTTTTTTAAGGTTACATATATTGAGTATTTGAGACTAAGTTTGGTGGAAACGCAATCGCATAATACATTACAAATTTCAAACAACATTTTGGATGGAAAAATTTTAAACCCTTATATTTATAGAACTAGAAGGAACTCCAACAAGAAACACATTTAACTTTTATCCACATATAAAATGCTATACATACCTATAAATTCACGACAACCAAGTCGACAGCTTAACTCTGCATAATCTTCTGGAGGAAATAGGAATTAGGGAGACACTAAAGCATAGAATTGGAGAGTTGAGAGTCTGAGTCCCGACCTCCGACTGTCCTATACTTGTAAACCCAAAATAATGTTTTTTTTTTCAGGAGACTTCACCAATCTCTTTAAGTTCAGGGAAGCTCAATCCATCCTACCCAATGTTCTACCTTTGCTTCTCTTGCTCCTACATGTGAACAAGGTGGAACCTTCAAGTTTCCCAGCATAGAAGACAATGAGCAATTAGAGTGTGCAACTGTTTCCTTCTACAGAATGATGATTGGAAGCAACACCATCTCAATTCCATAATATCCCAACACTCTTGAGTTGGTTTACCTTGCCCGAGGTAGGCGAATGCATGTTTATGTATTTCACATGATTACAAAAAAAATTGTTTTATAATTGCTTCTACATAACATAGATATATCTGTGCAGGTGAGGAAAAACTGGGTATTGTTTTCCTGAGGTTTCTAAAGACTTTCAGAGATAATTCTTCCTTATGAGGATGCTCAGGGTGTAAATAAGAGAGCCCATGGGAGGAAGAAGAAGAAGAAGAAGAAGACTCAAGTGAAAAGGTGAGGTGAGTGAGGAGGGGAGACGTAATAGTGATATTTGCAGGAGAAACCCACTGGTGCTATAATTATGGGAACGAGCCTCTCTAAATCGTAGCCATTATAGATCGTAGCATGTTCTTGTACATTGTTCCCTCCAGACGTACCATCAAAAAGGAAAAAAAATACAAATGGGGAAAAAACGGATGTATGACCATAAATAAATATCATAGAAAGAATCATATCCAACCCCCTAATCCATTTTCCCTCGAGGCGACCACCATTCTCTATCACAAATAGACGCGGGCAGAGATGCCTACTCTCGAGACTTAAACATCGACATCCAGATTCAAGAAAGACATAACACACCAAATGAGAAGATACGATCCATCTTGAAAGCACAAAACGAGAACACGGACCAGCAAGTGGAAATTCCATGGCCATTAAAAAAGGAGAGGAAATTGCAAAAGCAGAAATGCCATAAATGCTGAAATGAAAAGATTGTGATTGTGATTTCCCGCCTGCCATTGTTGGTTCTCTCTATTTGTTGGTTCTCTCCATTCCTTATTCAATCCAAAGTGTACAAAAGTTTTAAAAGCAAACAACATAAAGCAATTCAATCTGAAGCTTAAAATGGAAACAACCTAAAGCAAGGGTTAAACAAGAAAAATGGAAGCAAATTTATACATAAAAATATATATTATATATTTGTCAAATAGGTTGTTTTAAATTGTGTTTTTTCCAAGGTGTAAATGAAAAAATTATGGAATCTCTATTTATTAAAATATAAATGATATATTTTGTTATAATTTATTGAAATTTAGATTATATATTTTGTTAAAATATAGCTTTTTAAATTGCTTTTCTAAATATAGAAATAAACATGGTGGGATCTTTCTATATTAATGGTTTTTTTTCATTGTAAAAAAATATATAATTTGTTATTCATAAGAATCAAAATTACATCATAGTTGTTCATGTAAAATCCCCTTCAACGTAGGATAGAAGACAATATTGAAGCCCTGGGCAAAACATTACAATATCCAAAAATAAACGAGAGGGATTCTACCCATCAACCTGTAGAAAGCAAAAATGTGGAAAAGATAAAATAGCTGTGAGACAAAAAATAGCAGGGCTCCGGAGAGTTGTCATGCAGATACAACCTAAAACAGTCCAAGGCAAAACCAAAATGGAGAAACTAGAAGCAGATAAAGCGACCTTCAGTAATCATGATTCTGTTTGAGTACTTACATAAGTGAAGAATACTAGGGCAGTCTCCTATTGCAATATTCAATAGGTTCTCCGCGTCAGACTTGAATTCCTTGTACATGTGCCTGAAGGATAAAGAAAGAAAACAATTCTTTATGAGCCCAATCCTTTTCAACCAACAATCATAACTTAGTGACTGCAAATTGGTGAGACCTTTGGCCCAATCAATTATGACATTTGATTCGCCAAAAATAAAAAGCTAGAGAATATTTATTTTTTTTGCAAACCATAAAAGCCCCCATAAGGATAAAAGTTCAGAAAAAGTATTAGTGCCATTCCCAACACCCATCCTTAGCTTGAAACTATGAGATTCATATATGGAGGATCATGCCAGTACCACAATTTCCATCCTGCTCGGCCCCATCAAAGAATCCATATATGGTATCAGATTCCAACACCGGGATGATTAGAATCTTTTAAACTTTTGGGGCATAATCTCTGTTCCATTATAGAAAAATTGTGACAATATAAGAAACAAGTAAACCTCCTTGCAAATTTTAATCACTTCTTCTAATGCTTGCTTCAGTTTTCCTTTGGAGCTTGTGAGGAATGTCGATGTGCAAAAACCAGTGACCTTTGCAAATAGTGGCATTGCAGGAGGGTGTGAGGAGGGTGCTCATGCTTTTCCCAGGTTGAAACCTCAAAATGCATATGGTTATGAGCGCATAGGCTGAAGATGGTGATAATTGCAAATGTAAAGTGGAAGTAGTAACTTCAGCAGCATTGAGACTTGTAAAAAACCATAACAACTGGTTATTGATTGGAGTGGTGAACACAATCAGAGCGGCAAGAACCATACCTTTGAAGCACTCTGAATGGTCACTGCGAGATCCTGAACCGGCTTATTGTCTGCAAAAATAGGGTATCGAGTGCAAAAGCAGGGGAACAGGGGTCGAACAATACCTTCAGCCCAGAAATACGAAGTTGACGTGTTTTTTTGGCCATGCATTGGATGCATTTGGTAAGTCTACGTGGAGGAGGTGCATTCGAATGGCCGGTTATCGAGGGGATGTAGGGCTATCATGCTTCTATCTAGGTAACGATATGGTACTAGTTCTAGTACCTAATTCATAATTGACGTAGGAACATAATTTTTTTTTGGAACGCGCTTAACCAGGTTTGCTTCAATGATGCAGCAGTGATAAAGATGGTCAAGAGAAAATTCATGCAATTGCTTTGTTGGATCTCTGAAGATCGAGGTGCATGGCACTAATATTACTAATAGAAGGTAGAAAACTTACAAAAATTACACTTCATTACCAAATTTGCAATTTTCCATGACACAATTAAAAATGACTAATTCATATTCTTCTAGCTAGTCGTTTTTTATGCTATGACTAAATTAGTCGTTTATTTTAGTCATTTTTAACTCTGTCACTTATTATCTAGTCATATTTGTTAACTGGTGACTAAATTAGTTGTTAATTTTATTCGTTTATAGTTGGGTCAATCAAAATTGCTCATATTTAGTAGTAAATCACTTGGAAAACCTGTGGTGACTAGAATTTTTAGTCACCTAGTAGCTAATTCCTCATTTTGTACTAGTGTCGACATATAAGAATTGTATTTTTTTTTGCATCGATTGGATGCAAATAGAAAAGGGAGCACCATAATCTGAATCAATGAAGTAAGGGAGAACAAGGAAAACCTTTTTTTCTATATTTTACTTTGGCTAGAAACTAAGTCAAGATCAAACCAATGAAGGGGGAGAGAGGGTAAATAACTCAGAATCCATATCTTAAAGGATTCCTTGGATGCTTCTTCACGACATCCTCTTAGAATGAAATGTCCTCATGTTTGAAAGTTTAGATAGGATGGCCCTTTACAGAGCTATGTTATTCTATTATGGTGCTCCAAAAGGGATAATCTACTCAAATATTGGATAATAAGTGAGCTATAATCTTTTCCCTCTAGCACCAAGGATTCATCATTACTTCTTTTTCTTTTATTGTTAGTGTAGGGAATCTAATTGTTAACTTTGTTACCCAATTTCTAGATTTAGAGTTCTACCATCATAACAAAATATTTGTCAAATGAATTCTCAGTTTATTGCAATTAAAATGTACACACATGCATATACTGATTTCTAGTATTGAGTTTTTTGTTTTTATAATTACATGGACAAACTTCACCTTAAATGCCAAATAGGTTTACGATGTTAGATAACAATTTATTGTGGTAAAGTTGCAACTTATGATAGTCCAAAGAACAAATAGCAAGTGTCCTTACAATATATTTATTGACTATGGAAGGATTCATTACCCTAGTCATGAAACTCAAACTCATTTCTACCCTTCCATATCAACATATCCTATATATTGGCTACTTCTAGTTGTCCTTGGAAGGGGAGTTGTGATGTCTTAATGGAATATAATGTTTGGGGACAATTCCTTCAAAGCAAGTGGTTGATTATGAGAAACCCTAAAGCCATTTAGATGGTGGCTCTATTAGTGTTATACTATAAGATCCAATCATTTTTTAATCCACATTCATGGCAGGAATAATAGTCCTTTCAGATTTTCATGGCACATTTAGACATAGATAAACAACATGCATGAGGAAAATGGTTGATCTCTAATGATGGTTTTCAATGCAAATATAGCCTACATGGGCATGAAAGAATAAATGTTGGGAACTTTAGGAAATTACGTGCATCACAATAGAAAGAAACCTCCATATCTAAGTAAATTCATGGATAAAAACAAAAGTAAGAGTCATTATTTCTAATCTAGGAATTTTATTAACATAGTAGGGTGCGTTTCCTTGAAACGATAGCAACAAAAATTCCATAATCACAAATTTTAGGCATATTTCCACCAACAACATGCCTAAAATTATCCAAACTCTGAATTAAAGGTACCAAACAATGTTGATCCTATAGCAGAATAGGTTTGGTAGTCCATTCATCACATCACAACATATTTTTTGAGGTCGTCTTGACTAGTCTCAGATGGTTTTAAATCATAATGTTCAGTCCTTTCTGGTTTTGATTGCATAATTAGACATAGAGCAACAACATGCATGAGGATCATGGTTGATCTGCAAAAAATTACATGGTGACTGGTTGTTTCAAATTAGAATTTGACAAAAGAACACAATATAAGACTTCTAATAATGGTTAGTTTTTAAACAGTTGTGCAATTTTTTTCCTAATGCATCCCTAACAACCTTGAATATTCAAACTTGGGTGGATTCCTGGGCATGATTAGGCCTCCTAACCTCAATGATTCTTCAATCTAAGAAAGTCTGAGCAGCCTAGTCCCCTGTATCATCAAATGAAAGAATTATTTCAGTAGCATCAACCCTAATAATCTATGCATTTAAGGTTCTATGTTCTTTTAAGGAGCTTCAAACACCATCCCTTTTAATCTTGGTTATGAAAGAAGTAATTTGGGAACTTTTGGGAAATTATGTTCATCACAACAGCAAGAAACCTCCATATCTAGGTAAATGGGAGGATGAAAACAATAGTAATGGTCCTTATTTCTAATATTGACATGTTATAAGCATAGTAAGGTGTGTTTCCTTGTAACAGCAACAACAAAACAACCATGAAAGCCACCTCAATCTCAAATTCTAGACATATTTTCATCAGCAGGAGCCCTAAAATTCGACAACGTGTGTATTAAAGCTACCAAACAATGTTGATCCTTGAACAACATCGGTTTTGTAGTCCATTCATCACATTATAACAGAATGATTGAGATCATTTTTACTATTTTTAGATGGTTTTGATGCCCAATGTTTTTTGGGGTTTTTGTGGCATAGCTAGGCATAAATAAACAACATGCATAAGGAGGATCATGGTTTATCTACAAAAAATTACAAATGACTTGGTTGTTCCAAATTAGAATTCTTCAAATGCATGCCATAGAACCAAATAAGGGTTTATCAAACAATCAATTTTTTTAATATAATCATTCGAATTGTATGGATAGACCCTATACTCAGTCGAATGTAATTGGTATAAACTCTAGAACCCTAAGTGTTGAATTCTTTATCGGTTGAATTTGACTTTCATCATAGAGGAGCTTTTATCAGTCATAACATAAACCCTCAGGTTGACATAATGATATTTTTAATTGGTTTATGAGTAAGGGTTTAATAAAACGGTTTTATTTTCTCTTATTTAGATCATGGAAAACTCAAGAGATAAGCTCACATTCATATGGAAATCATTCAATTTGCATTTATGAAAACCATACAAACTAAGCAATATTTATGAATATACAATTCTGAAAATAATTTAAATTTGCAATTTTTTTTATTAATATACAATACCGCATCAGTTATCTGGCATTCAATGACTAACAACTATTTTCATATTTCATGTCAATCTGACGATGCTGTTGTGGCTCCGATAGTATATTCCTATCACATTTCCGACATCCTGGGCCCTCATTCGAAGAACTTTTGTTAGCTCCGACAAGGAAGATTTTACAAGATGTCATCAGACTTTCGACGACAGTTCGTCTAAAATTCAACAACCTTCTCATCTAAAATTCGACAACATTTCCTATGAAATTTAACAACCTTCTCGTCTGAAAATCAACAACCTTGTCATCTAAAATTCGACAAACTTCTCATCTGAAATTCGACAAGTCCAAGTCGGAAATCTGACAACTATTTGTTTGAAATTCGACAACTAGTCTTCGGAAATCTGATGATGTAGTGGTGAAATACTTCGGCATATTAGCTTCATTCTCTGTTGAAAATTCAATGGTGTTAGACAAGGGTTCGAATATCCAACGAATTCTCATAGATGACAAAAAAAGGAAGTTGTCGAATAATAGACAGGTGTTTGTCGAATTTCAATGGCAGTGCTCAGATTTTGGGCTCAAATTCTGTTGTGCATAGCCATGTTTTTCTTGTGTAGTCATCAATGAATGTAATAAAATAATTTCATCCTCCTATGGATCATTGTCTCCATTGGTCAACAAATATGAGAGTGCACAATTTCAAGTGGTGTGCATTCTCTATAAGACTTTCCAACTGGAAAGGTTTCTCTATGTTGCTTGCAAAAATGTAATCTTCACAATTTATCTCTCATTTTTCAATCAATGTCAATCCTTTCAGCATCATCTTCACGTGCAGTAGCTTTAGTCCACAAAAATTATTATGTCCAAATATGAAATGCCACATCGAGGATTCATCTTATACCTTTGATTGAAATGTTGTTTGTATTTATTTGCTATTTTTTTTGTTATTTGTTGCATTGCTTGTTTGCTTTTTTTCTTTCCTCCTTGAATCCATCTTTTGAATCTACATTCTTCCCTTCATGAACAACTTGAGTTATCTTTTCTTTAATTGTTGGCCTTATCCTCAATGGAAACAAGTAATTTCTTGTCATTTGTACTCTTTCTATCACCCAGTTTCTTGGATGTATGTCTTTAATCACACAATTATTATCTTCCATGTAGACTGTCTAACCTTTGTGTAATAGTTTTCCAATTCTCATTAAATTGTATTTCGGACCTTCAACATAATATACTCCATGCATATTTTTTTCTCCCATTGTTTGGTTAGAATACCAACAGTACCTATTCCCAAAACAATGACTTGGATATTATTTCCAAATGTGACATCAGCTTTAACGAAATTGTCTAGAATAGAAAATATATTTAAGTTACTAGTCATATGATTGCTATAGTATGAATCTAAATATAATATGTCACATGGAATTTTTCGGACAACAGTGCATCCAATTGGGGATGTACATGCAAAAAAAATTGGGTTGGCCAAATTGTTGGTGTTGGTCGAATGTCGTTGAGCTTGATTTCCTTTGTCATATTGTTTCTTCCTGTATTTATATGGAAAATGAAGAAATTTATTGCACGAATGACATTGAATGTTTTATTTATCTATCTTGTGACCATTTTCCTAACTGGAATTCTGATTTAGACCTCTACCAACAACTTTTGTAGGAGTATTGTTGCATCCTCCTCTAGAAAAACATCTTCCTCTTCCTCTAGAATTATATCCCCCCCATTCCTCTTCCATGAGTTATAGATGATTGTGTTGTAAATTCACCTTTTATGATTTGTTTAATCTACTCATTCTATGTTCATGATTGATGAGTGATGTTTACAACTCATCAATGCTAAAATTGTTCAAAACTTTGTTTTCTTCCAAATTCATAACCAAATATTCCAATTTTGGGGGACTACTTCTAATCACTTTTTCAACAACCCTTCTATCTTCTATATATGTTCTCAATGAGATTCAATTGATTAATTATACCAATCAATCAAGTATAAAATGATTCAACTAACTTTTTATCTTTCATTGATAAATATTCAAAATCTCTTCTAAGAATATGCAATTTCGAATTATTCACCTTGTCCAAACCCTTATAATAAGTTTCAAGCGTGTCCCAAGTTGGACTATTCAACAACATTGATAGTTTGGGGGAGGGGTGAATTGGTATTGGGAAAATTTTACCACTTTAAACATTAGTTATATCATGTAAACATTAAAAAATAACAATGCCATTTATCATCATATAAACCATACACAATGCGCAAGATATTTAATGTGGAAATCCAAATGGGAAAAAACCACAAAATTCTTTTTATTATATCATGTAAAGATTGCATTCATAGGAAGCACCGAATTCCAATATTCTCTAGAACCAACCCAATGATTTATAGGAACCAACCTAAAGGAATCTCCTACTCCCTAATTTACCAGCACTGATTGGAAGCAGGATCTAACTCCATAAGATCACATGCACCAACCTAAAGAGAGGACACCAATCCCTAGTGTGCTCCAATTCACTAGCCTTACTAGCACCAAGTAGAAGGAAGCTACAAATCCTTATCCTTGCCCCATAATTCCAGCCTGATATGAATACAAGGATCAATCACCACATTACTTGCAAATGGACATGGAAAGAGATCGTATCATCAATATTTTTGCAGGTCACAAAATATCCATGACAATATTCACTTTCTCCTTGGATTAATAGTCTTAAGTTATTTTCCTAGATTGCTCCACATATATAGACAATATATTTTATAATTAAAAAGAAATATGTGGACTATTCATGGTCATATAAACATTTTAAATCCATGATCATAGATGTAAAATGCACTCTAAGTCTTCTTCATGGTGGTTTGTCATCAAAAACGAGGTCGTAGGAGATAAGGCTCTCTCTTTTGCATTTATTGCAACATTTTTAACACTACCGAAACTATGAATTAAGAGAACAAAAACTGGTAATCTCTACGCAACAAAAAATTACCATTCGGTACACATTAAGAGAACACGCGATCATGATATTTCATGATCACTTCAGAGAAAAGTTGCATAGCAAAATGTCAGGTCTCAAGATACATGATAGACCCCTCCACTTAAATATTGGATCCACACAACTATATTCACCAACGATTGCTTTCATAGTTCTTCACGAGTGATAGACATTGAAAAATTAGGGTTTCATAGTGGAGTCTCAACTTTTTCCTCGTATATTTCATGGTTTGTTTTGTTCACACTCCTCTTGGAAGTCTTCAAAATATCATAGAACCCCATAGATTAGTTGTGGAAATTTCATAATGTGAGGTCCATATGAGTACCAGAAGATGTTGAATCTATTTATGCATTTAGAAACACAATTTAAACTCTTCTAAATTTGGATTTTACATTTTTTTAACAATATTCCACAAAAAACCACTAACAAGTCCAAAACATAGTATAAATAGACTACTTCATTTTCTTTTATCCTCTAAATTTTCATCACACCATAGATTCTCTTTGAATATGGAAGTAATAATGTTTTAATATGCTCTATATTTTGTAAACTAACATTTTCGTCAATGCCCCCATATTTCACTAAGACATGGCCCTAAGGGGTTACTACTTGAATGTAAAGCAATTCTCGGAAATCTCTTGCGTCCCAAGTTATTTAATTATTTTTGTTGTATATTAGGTATATAGTCATAACTCTCTATGAGTAATAAATTTTATATTATTTGTTATAATTAAAATATTTGCATTTTTTGGTATAAGTACTAGATAGCCTTATATTTATAGGTGGCTTCCTTTTTAGTATATTCAATTGGTGATTGTTAACTTTATATATTTGTTCTTAATAAAGGATATATATATATTCTTTAAAAACTTCTTTTTATAGTTAAAATTAAATTAGTACATAATTTGAACTAAGTGTTAATGGTTCCAAGTATTTTGCAATTTGAAAATATATATAGCTATCCAGTTAAGAAAGTTATTTTTTTGGAAGTTTTCACTAATTTCTTGATCTTGAGCATATTCATCCATCATTCTCTGTAGTTGGATCTTGTTGTCGGTATGGAAAACAAGTACAACATCCATAAATGTATATATCTAATTCCAAAGGGAGAGGGAACAACCCTAGGATTGGTATATCAACACTTGCTTTGTTTGTGTGCTAATGAAATGAGTATGGTGTTACCTTATATGTAAATATTGTGATATTGGCATAGATTGAGTCCATGATGCTACCCTATAAGTCAATATTGTGATAATTGTATAGATTGGATTGATGATGGGCATAAGCTAAGGTTCAATTTATTTTTTATTTTTTGATAAATAATTTTGTATTTATATTTATAAATTTTATTTATTTTGAAAAACCAAGTGAGGGCATAATCTTAGTTCTTTAAGTTGGATCTAGAAGTTGAATATTGGAGGGAGGGAAACATTTTAACCCTTTTTGAATAAACAAGCCCTACACACTTGGGAAAATAATAAAAAATGCCATGTAGGAAATTTTTTATACTATTATCAAAGGTGCCGAGGGTTATTTCACTTTTATCAAAGCTACCTTAAATATATATTTTATATTAAAATCATTTTCTGAGGATGAAGTTTGATGTAATGTTTTCACCCAAAATAAGGAAATAAAATTAAATACCCAATTCCATCTTAAAATTTATTTGACTTGTATTCTAATATATTAATTATAATATAATAGTATTAAATATTAATATTAGTTAAAACTCTTTAAACGGACTTTTTGATAGTTATTATGACATATTAGATAAAATTAATTACTACTACTATTATATATTATATATTGGCCACATACTCCCTACAATATGATGTGTATATTAGTTATGTTGTTATTATTATAGATTAAGTACATATTATATATTATAGTAATAGTTATTAGACCCAACTTTTAACAATTATTATAAAATATTAATTATAATAATATATTATTATTATATATTAATTATTAGTATTATTACATGTATTATTTATTGGTCATGTATTACCTAAAATATAGATGGGTATTTGACTAAGTAATATTTTTGGACCCACTTAATTTAATTGGACAGAGTAATCTTTTTAAACAGAGTTGAGTTAAAATTATTTGACCCCTTAATATTTTTGAATCGGGTAATATTATTACATATTAGTTATGATATTAATTAGTTTTAATGCATATTATATTATTCACCTATCCCTAAATTTATATTTAAAAATTGTTTAAGACTTATACAGTATTTCAAATTTAAAGCAATTTCATTGGCTAACACATATGACATAAAATGATTTTGAGTTGAAATTTCCAATTATTTGACCCCTTAATATTTTTTAACCGAGTAATATTATTATATATTAGTTATGATATTAATGACCTATCCCTATTTTGAGTTGAAATTTCCAATTATTTGAACCCTCATTATTTTTTAACAGAGTAATATTATAACATATTAGTTATGATATTAATGACCTATCCCTAAATTTATATTAAAAAATTGTTTAAGACTTATATAGTATTTAAAATTTAAAGCAATTTCATTGGCTAACAGGTATGACATAAAACAATTTTGAGTTGAAATTTCCTCTAATGGAGGGATCCTGGTAAAGTGATTCTCCATCCTAATGGATTCCTTCCAAGCTGAGGGGTTGCCACTAGGCTAAAGAAGTATAAGTCTTAGAACAAGTATGTTGGGTAGAGAACGAGTAGATTGGGTGGAATGTTGCGGTCAAGTCTTTGCTTTCCTTCAATTACAAAAATATTTCTAAATAATTATTAAATTGAGTAATGAAGTGTACTTATTAACTATAAATGTAAAAAAATAATTACTTACATTTTTAGACACACAAAGAGTAATCTAATTAAAAATACTTACTACATTTTTAGGTACACAAACATGAATCTAGTTAAAACGAGACGTAAGTTAGACTAGTGGAATAACAGATAACACACAATTAAAATGCTCATTTTTTCAACTATTTTTTGATAAAAACAATTAAATTTCTTCTAAAAAATTGTTATTTTTATAATTTGAAATTTCATTAATTGTATTTTATGTCCTAAACTAAATCCTCAATTTTAAAATTACCGAAATAACTTAATTTAAATACCATTTAAATACTTCAAATAACTATTTCAACAAAAAACAGTGTGGCCTATTCCAGAGATGGAGGCTTTTTGGTGTATAAGTTCATAAGTTAGATACATTAAAATTGTAATACTTATCACTTAGCGAAAACACAAACACAAATCTAGTAAAATACAGCTGAAAAGTAGATAAATTAAATTGGCACTAATTATATTTTAGTGGGAAGACAAAAATGAATGCACTTAAAAAGAAAATGAAGATAGATAAACCAAATTACGATGTATTTATTAATTTTAAGATAAAGAATCCAAGCATATAAACATTAGGTCAAATGATACGCTTCATCTATTACCTAAAACATGGATGGGTATTTGGCTAAGTAATAAGTTTGGAGTAATATTATTATATATTAGTTATGATATTAATTATTTTTACTATTATATATTACAAATGGGAGAAGTATTACCTAAAATATGTTTGCATATTAATTTCATTATTAATATCCAAAATAATTTTGGGTAGGAGCTTGTAGACAAATTATATTATTAAAATAATTTGCCGATCCCTAAATTTAGATTAAAAATTTGTTAAATTTCCTCTAATGGAGGGATCCTCCTAAAGTGATTCCTCACCCTAATGGATTCCTTCCAAGCTTACGGGTGACCATTAGGCTAAAGAAGTATACTTTGAGAACCAATAGGTTGGGTGGAATGTTGCAGTCAAATCTTTGGTTTCATTCAATTACAAAGGTATATTTTCATATAAATACCACGTAAAAAGAGGTAAGTTAGACTAGTGGAATAACAGATAGCACACAATTAAAATGCCCATTTTTTCAACTAGTTTTTGATAAAAACAGTTAAATTTCTTCCAAAAAATTGTTAGTTTTATAATTGGAAATTTCATTAACCTTATTTTATGGTCCTAAACTAAATCTTCAATTTTAAAATTACGGAAATAACTGAATTTACCATTTAAATACTTCAAATAACTATTTCAACAAAAAAATGGTGTGGCGTATTCCGGAGTTGGAGGCTTTTTGGTATATAAGTTCATAAGTTAGATATTTTAAAATCCTAATTTTAAAATGATCAGAATAACTTAAATCACCATTTAAAGACTTCAAATAACCATTTCAACAAGAATTGATGTGCCCAATTCCGGAAATGAGGGATTTTTGGTGTATAAGTTCATAAGCTAGATACATTAAAATCATAATAATTATCACATAGCTAAAACAAAAACACGAATCTAGTCAAATACAGCTGGAAGGTAGATAAATTAAATTGGACTAATTATATTTTAGTGGAAACACGGACATGAATATACTTGAAAACCAAATTAGTATGTATTTATTAATTAAGATAATGAATGCAAGCATAAATAGCACGAGGATATCGTCAAATTATCCCATACGAGGTATTAAAACTTCAAAGTATAAACATGCTAGGACAGTAGGGAAATTGCTCGAGTGAGTAAACAATGGCTCCAACAATGGCTCCAACAATGAAGGCCTTAGCCACGAAGGTAGAAGCGCATCGTGAGGTACGCGGCCTGGCACAAGAGATCTGGTCCAAATTACTCCGTTCCAGGGAGCATCCATTTAGAAGGAGAAGTGAGAAAGATGTACAAAATATGCATGTGTATTGCCTGCACCACGTTGGGGAGTACCTAGGGAAGCAAATAACCATCTTAATTATGGATCATACACATCTTAATTATGGATCATTTGAAACAAGAAATAACACTTTTTTTTCTTTCTATAGTACCATAAATCCATCTTAATTATGGATCATACACCCATCCTAACTCTTGCTCTATGAAACACAGAGGGGATTTGATAAAAGGTTTGCACCTCCTAGCTATGTTTCTAGTTTGTTTCTGCAATGTTTTGGGAGTTTCTGCAATGTAGTAAGGTTTTATTTGTTTACTAAAAATGGCTTGAGAATGGTAGAATTGCTGCCTAAAACATTTTGTGTATTATTTGTTCACTATAAATGTGACTTGAATGCTTCTAGATAGTTGGTTGAGTGTATTTTAGGGTTGGTTTCACTTTGGTTTCGTGCCCACTTAAAACTGTAATGTTTACCTCCAACTCTTTTGGATGGTTTTTAAAATCAAGTGGTATATCAGTAGATAGAACATTACTTATAGTGTTATCGGGATCCTACATTTTTGAATATTTCAACTACATCCTCCTTGCAGCTTTCGAAAAATAAATTGAAGTACTAACTCAGTATTTAGGAAGAACGTGATCCATGGGTGAAGTGCACGTTGCATGCATGAGGATATAATCAAAAATCCAACTCGCTAGTTATCTCTGACGTCCACCCTGCATTTCTGTAATCATCAACATGATTGTGATTGGTGTTCCTACATGGCCTCTCCAACCTCCAATAATCCTATTGTCATTGACCTCTCCAACATTGAGAGATCCTAATGTCATGCGCCATGTTACTTGTCAAACTTTTTGTCATTTATGACATCATCTTGATAGGGATTAATAACCACTCAGTTTATCACAACACCTCTCAACAATAAATAAGTAAGGGTGAATATGTGAGGTTTTGTAGATGTGTGTACAATTTCAGTTGGTCTAATGAATATACCTTTATGTTGAATCAAGTAAATTGCATAAATAGGTTTTTATCTTAAGCATAAAATATTATATATTAGTCTATTTCAATTTAAATTATGATGTATTAAATAAAATGTCACAAACTTTATTCAATTGTCGAAAAGAAAATATATTCGTAAAATGTAAATTCAATTCAATAGTCCAACTTATGTGTTAAGTAGAATACAATCTCTATTAAATGGCCACTTACAAAGTGCGAACACCTTTATCTATTAACAAGTTAAAACATCTTTAACAAAGAAGAAACTCTTCTCTTCCAAATTTCAATTTCTCATTCAATAAATTCTTTAGGTGAAGTGTGAACCATTAATAACCATTCACTAACATAATAATAAATGATAGTGCATATCCTAGAATATAGAAAATAATATAATCATTTCTATACTTCAAAAAGCATGTCGATACTATTGTTTTTAGTAATAGAAAACAACTTTGTATTAAAGAAAAGTTGTGTCAAAGTTACAATAATTCGAGAGATAAAAAAGGAGATCTTCATATATTGGATATGTACTAGAAAGTAGTTAACAAATCATCTATCCTACATCATCATCTTCATTCTAACTATTCATACAAGACCAAAACATACAAAAAAATTCATCATTGATTTCATCTTCAATCCTCCTGAACACTGCAATTGTAGATTATAGGATCTAATTGAAAATAACCGAGTGACTGGTTATCTAATTAGATCCTATAGAAGAAAGAGAATTTGTCATCCATAGCACCCAAATCAAGCTTAGAGAGAGTATCACGTTCACCGTTCAGTTTTCTATAGACATGATTGAAAGAAAAGAGAGAGAAATATTTCACCAAGATTTTGGTATTTTCCAATTAGTGGTGGAGTTCCAAAGACTTCACTTGAGCCTCCCCAATCTCCTACATTGAAGCTTCCTTGACCCTTTCCCAAATTTTCTTCTCAATTGCACCAATCTCATTGTCGAAAACCGATGGAATGCAGTAGCGAAAGAAAGTAGCATCAATATGGACCTTGTATTGACAAAGGGTTATTATCCCTCCTACTCCCCTCTCATGATTACTGACTTCCCTTCTCCTCCCTTGACCCTTTCCTGCTCATAGAGGAGAAACTTCAGAAGGTCCTTGATTCTTAGGTACCATCCTCACTTGTAAAATTCAGTCTAGGTAAGACTCAGAAAAAGAGGAGTTGGTCTGAGATTAATTGAAACTTTGGGGTTAGGACCAAGAGGAATTCATACTGCAATTCCCCTTCATTCACTCAGAATTAAAGAAAGCAAATCCATAATTACTAAAACTGGTTGGTTCATTACTTCTTTTTTCTAGTCCTTCAATCTCATGGATTTTGCAATAATATTCCCATTGTTATTCATGATTGATACCTCGATTTCTTGTGATGGGGACTCAGTCATATCCTCCTCGGATCTCCTAAGCATCTAAGTAAAGTACTCCTCTGTATCTTGGGCAAGAGTGGAAATTCCTTTCCTCGTCCTTTCTCTAATGTTATTATGATATTTGTGGTATCTCCATCCCATTCGCATGTTGGAATATCATGTGGCCAAGCATCATATTCTATGCCCTTCTTCCTGTCATGTCACCACATGATCAATTATATCAAGGTGGTGGGACTGGTATAACCAATGCTCTCCTTTGAATACTTGTAGTTGTCCTTCTCTAATTTCATGTCCTTCTCCGATAGCCACATTTTCCATGAGGTCGATGGCTATATTAGCGTCCCTCCTATCATGTCCAAACTACCAAGCTTGGTTCATTGTGAGAAGTCCCTAGTGCATCCATCTTGTTCAACAAGCACCAGTCGGAAGCAATTTTTTTATTTGTCTACCCCGTGGATAGTTTCCTTGCCATATGGATGATGAAGAATGAGTCACCTTGGACCATCACTGGAAGCCACCGAAATTCAGAAACCAAATTAAGGCCCTGCAAATGTCCTTCTATATCTATTGAGATGTTTTACTCAAAACCAATGGAGACATGGTACACTTTTAGGATCGCCCATGTGGAATCCCTTAAAATGCCCCCATACCCGACTAGGCACAGATTTCCCTTCGAGACACCGTCAAGGTTTAGGTTGTAAGATCATGTCTGTGGTGGAGACCATGAGTTTAGGATAAGTGGCTTGTAGATTGTATTTTTCTTTCAATTACTCCATAGGCCATTCTTACTAATCCCCCATCCATCATCTATTATGGCATCTAGCTCTGAGAACTCCTCGTCCTTGTCCTCCAATTGCTTGTTTTGTACTGTATCCCAAATATTGTGGATGATCCTCTTCCAAACTTCATCCTCTATGGATAAGTTGTCCCAAAATATTCGGTTGTTCCTCTCCTTCCATAAAACCCAAGGAAATATCCCTCAGAACATTGCCCATATCATTCTAAGAATCATTTTCTTGAATGCTTTCATGTTCCACTCTTTCAAATTTTGATCTGGTTGGCCTTCGACTCTATTACTTCTACAAAAAATGGTCTCCCCTTGATCCCAGAGAGAGAAAGAGAAAGGACAATCCTCTAGGAGGTGATTCATACTCTCCTCTTCATAGACAGAGGGGGGGTATTTTGTAGGGCCTTGCAAACCCCTATGTTTGAGATAGTCCCCCTAAACCTTCTTCCCTTTAAAACTAGCCAACTGAAAGTGGTTGTTATTGGCCAAGAATTCATGATCCACACCTTTCTCTATATTTCATCCCACTCTTCTCGACATCTGATTTTGATGTTGTAAGCATCCTTTATGCTGAATACTCCTTTCGTCAAGTATCCCAATCTTAGCCTATCTAGACCTTCCTCCCTTCAAACACATCACTCATTGATAATGTTTGAGAGGTTGTGTGTCTCTTTAGCATTTGTTAACCATTCCCACCATTCATGTCCCTACAATTTTTTGTAATCCCCATTAGTGTTCAGCAGAGCCTAGAACTTCCATACTTTGTTATCCCCTTCTCTTATTCCTCTTTCCCTTATTCCTTTCCATCTGGGGTTCTCCCCAATCTTTGGGAACGGGTTTCATGAGTCATCCCATAATTTTTCTATCTAACCATTTCCATTTTCCCAAAAACTATGGTCTTGAACAAGTTTTTTATTTCGTTGGGAATTCATCTATATGTGTGAACCTAATTTATCATTGCTAAATAAAACTATGTCTTGAACTGAATTTTCTTGGGTGTACTTCACATGCCAAAACCTAGCAAAATCATAGGTTGTTTAATTACACCACCTCCACAATATTTTTCCACCCAAGACTACACTTAAAACCTTTGGATCCCTCATACAAAACTCCCCCTTTTGATTTGGTTGACAAAATTTATCCCATCCTACAAAGGATATCTAAGATTTATTTTTGTTGCCTCCCCATAGGAAAACCTGGTAAATATTTCCAATTTTCCTAATCACCACCTTTGAAGCAGCCCATACTGAAAAAACATAGACTGGCATAGCGTGCAGGACAACCTTAACTAGGAAGAGTCTACTTGGGAAGTTTAAAGTTCTTAGACTCCACCCTATGAGCTTCCTCCTGATTCAATCAATCTGATATTGCAATGAGACCTTCCTGCTATTCCCCACCTCCAAAGGCGCTCCCATATATATTGAAGAGAGATAACTCATTGAGAAGACCATGATCCAGATTATATTCATCTTAGTAACCTCCACGGCATTGAAGAAGAATACTTGATATTTTTATTGATTAAATTATACACCCAGAGCCTTGGAAAACAATCTCAAATATCACTTTAATTTCCTTTCCTCTTGGACTAAAGGCTTCCCCATTATCATTCCAATTCATGAATTATTGATGTGTTTGTTTACCAATCCCTTGTTGATATTTAAACCCAATATTTTCCCTCTAGATGATTGAGCCTAAATTAGGTTATTGATCCATTGTTCCATAGTGATGAAGGGAAAAGGAGAAAGAGGGTCCCCTTGGCAAATTCCTTGGGTCAGGTTCAAGGTTCGTGTGGGAGAACCATTTAACATAATTGAATAGAAAGTGGATTAAACCATGTGCATGACCAATTCTGCCTAGTCTCTTCTGAAACCAAAATCTATCAAGATGTCTCTCATATACTTCCAACTCTACCTGTCATAATATTTAGCTATATCCAACTTCACCAGCATACGAATATTTTTGGTGATTTTTATGGAATGAATGGCTTCGTGGACCATGATGATGCCATCCAAGATTTTTCTTCCCTCTAAGAAAATTAATTACTCTGGGTCAATTAGGATGGGGAGAATTCGTCTTAATCTATTAGTTACCACTTTAGAGATTATTTTGTAGATGACATTGCATAAGGATATGGGTCTAATGTTACTCATCATGTCATATCCCTTTTGCTTATGGATAAGATTCAAGAAGGTAGAATTGAAGGCCTTGAGGACTTTGATGAGCTTATTCATATTCTTCCACAATTTCCCACGCTTCCTATTTTGTTAGATCCAAAAAATAGTGGAAGAAGTTTGTCATGAATCCATCTGGGCTTGGCACTTTTCCAAGCATCATTTGATGCATTGCCTCCTATACCTATTGAGTATCTTTGGACTTTATCATAATCTCATTGTGCTCCTGAGTAACCAACCTCAGGATGAGGCGGTTAATTTTTTCGATATCCTTTTTCCTATTAGCTTGGTCCTCTATCATGAGATTTTTGAATTGTTGTACCAACTCTTCTTCTATCTCCCCTCTAGTCTCTTCATGTCCTCCATTAGTCTTCCTTAACTTACAAATCTTCGATCTATGTTTATTTTGTATTACCGTATTGTGGAATAATTTTGTGTTACGATCTACGTCCTGGATCGACTAGTCCCTTGACTTCTGCTTCCAAAATATTTATTCCTGATGTTCCCTTCCAGCCAGCTAAGTGAGCATTTCTTTCTCATGTTTCTTGAGTTCTTACTCATAGCATTCTTCCCTGCCTGTTATTTCAATCAATTCGAGTGTGTCTATCAGTATTTTTTGGTTGTGGAATATGTTTCCAAAGTCTTCTTTGTTCCATGTGTAGATCCTTGTTCTTAGAGCCTTCAATTTCTACTTGAACTAGTACATCCCTCTTCCAATAGTTGGGACCGACTCCTGCCACCACTTCCATACCAGGGAGTTAAAATATTTATGCTCAAGCCAGAACTGTTCAAATTTGAATGGCTTCCTAATTGGGCGATCTCAGTAGTTCCAGGACATTGGCCAACACTTCTCATGCTTCTGTAGCAATTCCCTCTAAGACTATTAATATGTCTATTCTAGAGGCAATGCGATTCTCCCCACTCCATCGGTTGTTCCATGTGAGCCATTCATTTCTTCTCTCCAGTTAAACATGTTGAATTGTTTCCATGAATTCTCTAAAATCATCCTCAACTCGACCTCCCCTATTTATTTTCTCCCACGGATGTTATAGGATTGAAATCCCTGCCCATTATCCATGAGAAATTCCAAACTTTTCTTTTCATCCAACTCAATAACTCCAAGAATGAGTTGATTTGGGAGACCACACTTGGGCCATAGATGTTAGTTAGATTTCCTTTTTCTCCTGAATCCATAATTATTAAGTTCGTTGATAAGGAGAAGCTGGTCTCCCACCAATCTTTTAGGATGATTGAATTTGAGTGCCAAAGGATTGCAGTTCCTCGTGATGATACAGTAGCATATACTGCCATTATATTACATCATTTTAAAATCCACTATCCCACCTTGTTAAGTGTTTCATATTTACACTTTGTCTCCTCAAGGAAAAGGACCATTGGTTTCTCCTTTTTTAGCTTCTTTTCCAACGTATTGACTCTCCTTGGATGGTTTCATCTCCTTATATTCCATGATATTATCTTCATTGGTTCTCTCGATTAAATTCAAACCAGGATGCTACTATCGTAATATACTAGCATGATTCAATGAGATTGATCCCTATTTTTTCATGATTCTCTATTTGTTCATCTTCCTTCCTCTCATCATATCATCCTCTGACTTCTTTCTCTTGCTTCCCTTATGAGGTTCTGTTGCTATCCTGAGTTGTTTTAGATCTCTTGTATTCATGATCACTTCTTGAAGAAGTTCCATATTTCATCAAGACACATAACCTTTCTCCTTTTTCTTTGCATTCCCTCTCAATCTCATCTAGATCTAATTCTTCCAACTCAATGTCCTCAAACCCATCCTATTACATTGCCTCTATCTTCTCTTCTAACTCCTTTCGCTCTTTTGGTTCCTTTCTACTCGCTTGGGGTTTTGAGGCATGAACCTTATCCTCATAGCCTCCTTCCTCCTCCATATAATTCAATATTAAAAAATGGTTGCTTCTAGATGGCCCTCTCCCTTTGTGACCTTTTCCTTGCCCTTGCAGGGGACCTGCTCTAGGATTTCTTTCACTCTAGATCTGAATGATGCCATCCTTGACCGTCAATTTTCTCTGTGTGTGTTGGGTCGACATAGGTTGTTGACTATTCTTTCGGAGATTTCTACCGAAATGTCCATAGTCATTCCATTTACTTTTAACCATGGATATTTATTTGAATTAACCTAGAATTGTACATATTGATATTTGAGTTTCTATAATTGTGTATATATATTTTTAACCTAATTTCATTTTCTATAAATACACATTGAATTTCAATTTGAAATAGCCCATTTATATTAAACATATCCAATCTTAGTTTCAAAATCTATTGAAACATCAAAAATTTTAGAATGTACTTATTTCAAAGCTTAGTTAGCATTTTAGATTCCTAATATATTTGAAGTGTTAAATATTAATATTTTTAAACATGAATATTTATTTTTATCCTAATTCTACATATCCATATTTAGATTTCTATTAATGTTGGTATTCATTTTTAACTAACTTCGTTTTCAATAAATGCATATCTAATTTCAAATACAGTTTAAATGTCAATGTCAAATTAGCTCATTTTTAAAAATAAATATCCAATTTGAATTGCAAACTCTATTGAATTCATAAACTAGGTTAAGATACATGATGCAATTGATATTGATTGGTATAGTTGGTGCACTTCATATTTGTTGGTATACTTGATGCATTTCATGACCTTGGTTGAGATACTTGATACAATTCATGAACTTGGTTGAGATACTTGATGCAATTCATATTGGCACTCTGAAATTAATAGAAACTATGAGGTGAGCACTAATAGGAATTTGAATTGCAATGGCCCATCATTAGTTCGAAATTAGAGAAATGAAATCCGTAATTACTAAAACTGGGTGGTTCATTACTTCTTTTGTCACGTCTTTCCATGTGATGGCCTCTGCAATACTATTCTCGGTTCTCTTAATGACTGATACCACCATTACTTGTGATGGTGACTGGATCATATCATCCCAAGATCTCCTAAGTAGTTGAACAAGTTATCCCTCCGTACCATAGGAAAGAGTGGAAAGTCCTTTCCTTGTCCTTCCTCTGTCCTTATTATGATAGGTGTGGTATATATATCCCATTCGTATGTTGACATATGATGTGTTAGGAGTCATCTTCTCTCCCCTTCCTACTCGTCTCGTCGTTACATGATCAATGCTATCCAGGTGGTAGAACTGGTCTACCCAATACTTTCGTTTGAATGCTTGCAATTTTCTTTCTATAATGTTATGTCCTCCTCTGATGCCCACATTTTCAATGAGCTCATAACATTTATCATCCTCCCTTCTAACGTGTCCAAACTTCCAAGCTTGGTTCATTGCAATAAGAGTCCCTAGTACTTCCATCATTTTCAGCAAGTTCCAGTTTGAAGCAGCTTTCTCATCCTTTTTCCCCATGGATAGTTTCATGTCCATCTCAATGAGGAAGCATGAGTCTCCGTTGATGGTCATTGGAAGCAACAAAGAATCCAATATCATAGGCTGAAATGAAGGTACTGAAAAGAGATATATATGTTAGACAAAACTAATCTCTTGGACATACATGTCCATATACAAATGATTGCCATAAAAATACAAGTGGATCCAACATGTGTATAACATATGGAACTATCATTGTCACACAATATGCTAAAAGGCACCATATCAAATCTAAAGGAGTCATGGACACAAATTAAGAAGGTGGATTCATGCTCAATAATAGCCATAAGAATACAAGGTGGATCTATGTCTAAGTAAATGTCATATAAAGTGTGACAAGGAGTTTTACAACTCAGGAAATAACAAAATATGACGATTCTACTTTCGACCCAAGGTTGTCAATCCAAACCTCCTAAAAAGTACAAATCCTATCCATGCGAATAAAGTATGGCCTCTAGTCGAACATGGAGAAAACCCTTTGATTATAGGTCAGTGATGAAAACTATTAAAAAACATAAGGGAAACCACCCGTAATGAAAATGGTCCCAAAGGTACCTAGTACATTCTAACAAGTGTGAATAAATGGTCTTGATGTCGAACACTTGAAGAATCCATCGAGTAGGAGACATTAAGGAATTCCAACTACCCAATAGCGAGGGTAATTTCCACTAATGACAGCAATCCCTAATGTACTTTCATAAACCCTAAATACCATTCAGAGAGCAAGATGTGTTGATTTCAATAGGAAGAGATCCGTTGGAAGGAAGGCATTAAATAATCCTCCATCATCCAAAATGAGGTAAGTTGAAGACCGATTGGATCTTGAACTGGTGCAAAATTTCACGACAAGAACCGTCCTAGACATGATGTAATGAACTAATACCGTGCAATGGATGACCAAAAAGGTCAAGGAAAATGCAAAATTGTCAACAAAGGCTTAACCTTGAAAATTGAGCATGACACAAAAGTGACTTAGGCATATTTTGACATGAAGGGACCAAAGACACAAATCTGCAATGTAGGAGACATTGACAGATTCCGCATATAATTGGAAAAGGAGCCAACTAGTGGAATTAAACTCTAAATTGGGATAAGGTAAAAAACTAGAACTCAACTGTTGATAGAATCAAAACCAGTGCTTTGTTTGATACAAGACTTGCTGCTACAATGTAGAAAACATGTGAATGACTTCCTCTTTACTCTTTCTTGTAAAGGTTTAATGAGTCTGAGAAAGAAAAGAATGGTTGATAAAGCAATGAATTGTGGATTTTATGAACCCAAATTAGTATATGCTCGATGATGTTTGCATAGTTTGGAGAGTCTGAAAACTCCAAAGTAGACTCTATGAGAGCGTGATTTTTTGTAAAGTTAGTCTCCTAAGTCTGAAAAAGTGTAAAACAATCGAAAGGAGAACTCTCTTAGTCCAAGTGAAATAAGGTATTCCTTTTTCATAGTTGGTCAGCCAGATCCAAAAAAGAGTTAAAATATCACCAGACTGATGCTCCTTCAGAAACACATAGAAATTATTTAGTTTTAACGAGTGTGAAGGAAAGCAAGATCACTTAGAAAGTTCCATTTATTTACAAGAATAGTACAGTCAATAGTAAACTTGTTTCTTTTGTACTAAGGGTTTAACGAGAATGCCAAATGACATAAATAATACTCATAATATTTTTCATATTAAGGTCCTGAGCACGAAAAAGAGAAAAGTAAGATCGATAAGGTTCTTTTTCCGTAAGTTTAGTCGTCCTAGCTCGGAAAATAGTCAAATCTATACCTGAAGATACAATTCTAGATTCCAAAGAAAATAGAGTATTCATTTTTCCTAAGTAATCCATATGGCCAGAAAAAGGGGTAAACTTATGCCTATGTGGTTGTTCCTTTACATCCTTTAACAAGTTTGAAGGGACAAGTGAACTCAACGACCTAGTCACATTTAAGGAGTCATACCAAGGCTTGAAGATAACTCTATATATTTTTTGTAAAGTTTTAATGAGTCAACAAAAGTCAACTCATGGCCTCCTTACTGTTTTTAACGAGCTCGAATGAGGGCATAACGAATTCTCTAAATGCGAGGAGACGAGTGTGAGAGGTAGGTGAAACTAGTTCCACGCGCAAGGAACAGACCTAAGCATAGTGAAAGGAACACGAGCAATAGTAGGACACTTAGTGAATGTATCCTCAAGGTAATGGGTGTCAAGTTGTACTGGAAAATTGTGAGAAAGATCAGTGGTAGTGACAACAAATATGAGGGATTGTATAAAGAGATAAAAGAATGGAAGCCAACATCAGGATCATAAGCGTGTGTAGGGTGTCAACAAACACAGTTACAACTTGAAAAATAAGGTGATGCTAGTAAATAGTTTTGAATCCAACTACAAATCCTATCTTCAAGAAACAACAACATCGGAATCACATTCAGAAGAAATAATCCGATGCAGGTCAGTTTGGTAGAAACACATGGAACTTTGTTATCTTCTACTTAAGGTGTAATCAAGGAAGAATCAACTGAAGAGGACTCTATAGTTTCAAGTACCAAGGGTTTATAATCAATAACATGAACCTCAGGATAAAATAAAAAATCAACAAGGGGGATAGAGTCGATACAAACAAACTCAGTATCACAAGAGTTGAAAAATATAGACGAAAATTCAAACTCATTGCGATCACTGACTTGCTTCCCAAAAGAAAATTCCAAAGACTTGATATAAGAAGATAGATCAATGGAACAATTAGGCTTGTTGAGAAAATAAAGGTTAGACTTAGTCACAAAATAACCAACATCCATAAGAAGGCTAGACTATATCAAAGACCCTAGGAATACTTCATCAGAAGGAAGTAGATCATATGAGAAAGGACACATCTAAAATTTTAAATGAATCAATAGGGTGGAGAGGAGCCTCCATATTCTGTATAGGATGGATCACCTAGTCAACTGCTGAGGAAGGGTCCTGCAAAGGAGCGTGTGAATACAGAGGCTTCTTCTGAGTAGCAGTTGAGCACAAGGTATATGAGGCCACATACCTCACCCATGGAAGAGTAGTGTCTACCAAGACGCTAGGAATCAAAAAAGGAAAAACTTGGTCTCAATTTCGGTGAGGTGAGGCATAAAAAAAATTCAACTAATCAATAGTGTCATTTTCTTTCTTATTATTATAGTACATCACATGGAATAATGTTGACACCACAACTTGCATAGCATTAACATAATCAAGCCCAAGGAGTGTATTAAATTCCAAAATGTCTTCTATGACCATGAAATCAACTAAGAAATTTTTCCCACCCAAAGTAACAGGTGTTTGAGTAAGAATTCCCAAAGTTATACTAGTTCTTATATCAAAATACAATAACTAAACATGAGTCGACATAGGCTTGGGATATCCCATGCCTCACCCAACACGTGTAGATAAAATACTAACCAAGTCTCCTCCATCAACAATAGAATGAGCAATTGTGTAATGTCCATTTTTGACCTTTATATAGAAAGGTGCATCATGAGGAAGGTGTGAATCAACTAGGATGTACCAATCAAAGGAATCCATCCAAGAAATTGGTGGGGGCTCATCCAAAGTGAGATTAGTGCCCCCTTTTCAAGAAGCTTTTGAGCCAGTAGTGAAGAAAATATGAGTAACAGACACTTCACTCTCCAAAGGAAGGGCAGGATTGATTGAAGAAGGGATCAATTCAACCACTTGATGAGTGTCACTCTCCAAAGGAAGAGTGGGATCGACCAATGATAATATTGCACATGGTAAATGTCACTCTCCAAAGGAAGAGTGGGGTGAATAAAATACTGAATAGGTTTGACCACTTGATCAACTGAAGGTTAAGTAGGGTTTTAAGTAGCATCAGGTTGTTCAGAAATAGGATCTTCTTGGAACCATACTCTTGATACCTCTATTATGGAAGGGAACTGGTGGGTAAGGTGATCTCCCTCACAAATCCTACAAGGGAAATTCAACTTGCATTTTGAACAGTTCATTTTCTCGAAGGTGTTGACATTACTTGCATTGACTGGCTACTTTCCCCCAACATGACTAATAGAGGATGAGTGGTGAATATAAAATTTATTTGTAGAGGTTGAGTGCTTAGATCCAACATGGCCTATAGAGGTTGGATAGGTGCCCCCAACATGAAATCTAGAGGCTAGGTGGTGAGGTTTAACTTGACCTACAGAGGTTGAATGGGTGCCCCCTTTATTTTGAGTCTTCTTCCTATTTCTTTATTCTTTTACTCCGTTTAGACTATCGGTTACTAGTAATAGAATTTATACTGCATGAGGTAGAAGGGGGAGGAAACACTGCTACATGAGAAGGGGAGAGATTGTTTTAATGCCATTTATATCAAGTGCCTGCTTGAGAAACATCAAGATCATTTAGGAAACATGGACTGGAAAACAACCAAAATGGTAGCACTAGGGTGAATCCAGGAAAATTCAAAGTGGCCTTTAAAGGAACACCAACATTTTCAGTGAGAGGAAAAGTAAAAGGGGCCTAGTAGCATGGGGGTATCCTTGTTAGTGTCCATAGGTGTATTAGCCATAGTTTCAAACAAGAAGAAAAAGTATGAGGTCGATAGGAAACCAATAGTATAAAGAACACACCAATAGCATAAAATACCTAAGTATCAAATCAAACAAACATAGGTACCTTCCAAAAGAAAGTCTAGGATGATTAGGGACCAACACTAACCAATGAAGGTTGCAGAGTAGTTACTTGTAGTATAATGATGAATTTTCTGGGTGCAAGCGATGGAAGCACTCAAACAGCCTCCCAAATTATCAGTCGAGATACCTTCGAGGTATTCTCTATGATAAATTTAAATAGCCTTCCACTTCCACCCATGTAAGGTCCTAGAAAACAAGATACTAAG
Organism: Pseudotsuga menziesii; assembly: GCA_001517045.1. NCBI lineage: Eukaryota > Viridiplantae > Streptophyta > Pinopsida > Pinales > Pinaceae > Pseudotsuga > Pseudotsuga menziesii. The sequence goes on along the minus strand of LPNX010493336.1, from coordinate 36,357 downwards.
GCTAACATATTTGAGAAATTTATACATTGTTGAAGGTTAATATGTTTAAACATGGATACTTATTTTTAACCTAATTCTACATATCCATATTTAGATTTCTATAAATGTGGATATACATTCTTATCTAACATCATTTTCAATAAATACATATCTAATTTCAATTACATTTTGAATTTCAATGTCAAATTAACTCAGATAAGCAGTCACATGTGGAAGTCTGTACAAGTTCGCTATGTTGAACAATCCTCAAATAAGTTAGCTTGGGAAAACTATGATAGGTCCCAATTGGGGAAACCAATTATTCTGAAACTTATGGTGTTGTAAAATCAATAGACAAGGCTACCTTAGACCAAAATTTCAGATAAAAAGGAGAAGCAATTTAGGAATCCAGGAGTTTCCCTCCACTATTTTCAAAAAAGGAGTACATTGGACAAATCACCTAGAAGAGGCCCATATTTCTATCCAATCATATGTTTTAAATTCCAAGTTTTTAAAATTAGGTTTTTTCTAACAAACCATAGATCAACTAGCTCCAAAATGAGGATGGACACCTCAAATCGGTAAGATCTAAATTTTTTGTATTTACATTTGAGGTTCACATTTCAAAATGACTAAAAACACCATATTGATGAAAATCTTGGTGAAGGTGACAACTTCCAAGCATGGAAGTATAGGATTTCAATGGTTCTTGAAGAAAATGAATTGGACACCTACATAAGTGGATAGGTTCCAGTTCCAGAGGGAGAGTAGGCTAAAGCCTTACACAAGAAGAAATTGTTCAAGGCCAAGAGGATTATTGCTGATTCTATCAAGGATGACCTTATACCACAATTTTCTTCCCTAAATACTGCTAAAGAGATGTTGGAATCCTTAACAAAGCTATTTGAAGGGAAGAATATCAATTGGAAGATGTATAGGAACTCCATGATCCTTGAAGAAATTAACTTAGATCAGTATTTCAATCAAGAAGTTATAAGATCCAGAAAGAGATGAGGCTAAGGTAGATCCAATAGAATCATTGCATATTCTATTAAATATCATCTCATTCCTCATGTGTCATTCTTGAAGACGCCAAAAGGAAGTGTTCGATTCTATGACGAAGCAATCAAAGAAGAATAAGATATTGGTATAACCACCTTAAATGGACTCCTAGGATCATGGGATTCATTCATTGGAGGAATGTGTGCCAGAAGGAAGTAATTACCTTCAACAGACCCTAGGAAGAGTGCACAGAAGAAGAAGCTCGAATAATAAAAAATAGAAGAGAAGATGAGATCAATTGAAGCTCAATCTCTCATGATTCAAAGAAGATCCCTCAAGCGATGAGGAATATCAAGGACTAAATTCTTGAAGAACCTATTATCCATCTTAGCATTTGGATAAGAAATGATAATGTCATGAAGGTGCAAGAAGGAGTCTACCCATGAAACAAATAAAGATAAGTATTTGAATTGTCTCTTCCTATATATCTAGTTATTTATAAGACATTATTTAGTTGTGAAATGTATTATGCATGATAGAAGAATGAACAGTATACTACTAATATGCATGTGATGGGTAAGTATCCCATGGTTCTATGTAACACTGCATTGCTACTTATCTAGAATGAAACCTCTTTGTTGGTGTATTGGATTAGTGCAAAATATCAATAATGTCATGGTAGAGATGGGAGGCATCTAGAAAGTTTCCATGAGATATGGATGAATGTTGTATTGGCTAAAATAGTTGCATGATTATATCTTTATGCATAAATAATTTTCCATTATGAACATGCCATATGAAATGTTTCTAACCATACAACTAGTGCATTTGACTTGTAGGAAAGAACGCGTATAATCTCCTACAAGAAAATAAGGATGAGATTTGTTTCAAAGAACAAGCGACGACCGTTCCATAAATAATCCAGAATGAAGAATAGTATGGAGAGACTTCAAGAGGCCTTAGACACACCCCAGTTATGTGACATTGTTGAGCAACATCATTGATCGAGATCCTTCTAGCTATGAAGAAGTAGAAAAGAAGAAAGGGAAGGAGACTATGTTCGAGGAGTACCAGTCGATGATGAAGAATGATGTCTAGGATGCGGTATTGAGAACTGAAGGGAAGTACGTGGGATACAAGGAAATATTTGTAGCAAGAGGATTCTCACACAAAGAAGGAATAGACTATGAAGATACATTTTTACCCACTGGGAGTTGAGACACATGAAAGGTAGACTCAGGTGTACAAATTAAAGAAGGATTTGTGCGAGCTCATAAGGCACCCATGGGATAACACATACATGAGGAGCTTGAAGATCACCTAGAGTAATGAAGATATTACACTTTGCTACAAGGTTGAAGACGAAATCCTATAGAGAATGACAAGTTTACAAATGGGTGCGAGAATAAATTTTGAAAAGGTTCAAGATAGAGGTTCTTGGTATCCAGTGACCCTAGATGGATACATAGAATATTAGTAGCATAGGAAGATACTTTTTAATCTAGTACAAAATGTTTCAATGCATAGAGTATGGAAGGTAGAGGGAGAATGATGCTCCGCTTCAGAGGGAGTGACTACAAAAGATCCCAAGGTTTGACATGATATGATGGGATGGATAGCTTATTGATGGCTCTAGGATTTACTGAGAGTAAATCGGATTCCAAACTTTACTTCAAGGATGAAGGAGGAAGACCGGTGATGCTCCTATTCTATGTCGATGACTTGTTCCTGGCAGAAAAGAGGAAATCATTAAAGTTGCAAGAAGGAGACTTACCACTGAGTTCGAGATTGTTGGAATATAATTCGCCAGGATTATACGTTAGTGTACATAATAGGAATATGAATAGTTACATAGGAAGGTGAAAAGGCTGGTTGGAAGATGAATCTCAACCACCATATGAAATGCATAAATGTATGCATTAGCAATGTAATAGAATTGAATTCGGGAGTTATTTACCTATCAGTGGTATCAGAGCACCACTTGCCATAAATTCTGCCTGATGCATTTTAATCCTGGCAGCCTGAATGCTTTCCAGTCCATTGCCAGACTGCCTGCCCATTGTCAGTTTTCCTCTGCGTTTCTCCTACAACCATAGTGCCATAATTTTGTGCGTTATTTTGCTGCACATCTATCTACCCATTCCTCAGTCTGCTTTTGGCATTACTCCTCCACGATACAACACACTCTCATACTGTTGCATGTTCATTCATTTGGCCCATTTCTCTTGAGGAACGTTTCTGAGATTGAGCTATCACTGTCCTGCCATCGTATTTCCAAATCTAATGCTATGAGTACGCACTCCATGAACAGACTGTACCTGACATCCATGGTTTCAAATAAAGTTCTCAATGTTTTATTTGTGAGACTCTACTCTTAAGCCCTAGTTGGCGTTGTCTACGAGCTGTTTATGATCTCCCCAAAGCCAACCCATGAACGGTTTCCCTCAAATGTTTATAACTGACGTAGATGAAAACAGTTGTGTAATAAAGTGGCTTCTTACCAATTGATCAGCGTCTTGCCTTTCCACTTGTCTTTTGTTTGAATTAACAGAAACCTAGTTTGTTGGTGGATATCGTTGGTGAATTCTCCGATGAAGACTGCTGCAAAAACAAGGACATGCATGTATCTGTTGGCATAAACCCTATTCCATTGCTTGGAGACTGCGTTGTGAAGGCTGCATTGATATCTCTTCAAGAACGTGGAGGTGAAGATGTGATGAGTATCTGCGTGAAGACTGTTCTCTTCAAGATCCTGTGAGTTTTCTGAATACCGACTGCTGTGAAGACTCATGCCCGTTCTCAAGCATGTGGAGTGAAACTTTGGTGTTGATATCTTTTGTGATCATTGGATTACACAAACCCTAATTTCTGCCCTAAATATATGCATTGGAGATTGAATGAAAGCTTCCTGCGTGAAGACCGGTGAGAACACTGTGCAATAAACACAGCTCACGCATATTTATTTGTTTGAAGACTGAACTTGTGAATTGCTGAGAGAGCTCGTTGAAATAATCACACTAGTGGAGAGCGTGGGCTCTTCTAATTGAGCATGGACTGCATTCTGCGTTGGTTGAAGGAGCTTCCTGCATTGAAGGAGCTTCCGTTCTTTAACTGCATGGAGGTAAACTGTTGGAGCTGTAATGGTTTGTGACCGTTGGGCTACACAAAACCTAATTTTGCCCTAATTTTGTGCATAAATTCTACAAACATTTTCATTTGTGTTGAGTGAAAGAGGCCCGTGAATGCTGTGTATAAGTCATGAATGGTGAGGCTATTGTATGAGCCTGATATTGTTGAGTATGAGTTATGCTATGTATTGAAGAGGCCTGTGATTGTGGAGTATATATGCGTTGAGTATATATGCAATTGTTGAGTATATATGCTGTGTGGAGTCTGTAATTTTCATTCATGTTGTTGGTGTATATGATATATTGGAGACTCCATTGAATAATACATGCTGCTGTCTACTTCTTGAAATGCTGCGAACTGAAGCTGCTTATATCCACTCAAATGCCCAAAGGTGCATTTTGGACGTGTGTCGAGAAGACTCAGTGCATGGAGTGTATGTTGCACTTCACCTTTCTGAAGTGAATTTCTTCTTGAGAATTGCTACAAGTTCTTGAAGCTACTTGAAGATTAAAGCTGCGTTAGTGCTTTGAAGACTCTCCCTCATCACAAAGATTGATGGTGGAACACTTGAAGCTATGAAGACTAAGCCTGAACGTGAGTGAAGAACCTCACGCCTATATTCAGCTGCCTGGAACTGGTTATTTTTGGAGTGGTGCTGCAAGATATTGTGTTGATGTATTTTTCATCTTTGATGAAGATTTGAAATGAATTGTTTATATAATACCACTCTAGAATAAATGATATAGAATTGCAAAATTAAATATAGAGCAACTGCAATATTGTTTTGATAAGGCTGTAGAATTAGTTTTGATAGGCTGCAGAATCATATTGTAATTTGTAAACGAGCAGGAATCTAAACCTGCATCCCATATCTTTTTCTAAGCATTCTGTAAGTTACGATTTCCATATTAGAGATGCACTCATTGACATCTATTATTGGTGTTTCCCTTGCTAGAAAAGACCAATCCAATGACCATCCCAAAGGAGTAAGCAGCAAGAGAAGCAGAGGAAGAAGAAACTTCAACAAAAGATCAGATTTGCAGTGCAAGCATTGTGGAAAGACTGGACACACATCAGATCAGTGTTGGGCTTTGTGGGACTCCATCAAACACAGGCATAACCAGAAGAAAGATGACAATAAAAACCAAGATGCTAGTAAATATTCAAATTCTGCTCATTGTATTGTTGCACATTGTAATCTTGGTATTAATGAAATGACTTCACTTTCATCTTACATAGAATGTTGACTACTTGATACAGGTGCAACATCACACATGACTTTTAGAAAAGACTATTTTGAAGAACTTAATGAAACAATAAATGGCATAGTTTACTTTGTATATAAGTCAAGTCTTAAACCAAAGGGAATGGGCACCATTCAGCTGAAGATGCCTGGATTCCCTAATTTCTTGTTGAAGAATGTTCTTTATCTTCCAGAGTTGCAGAGAAGCCTGCTGTCCTTGGTGGAGATTTGACAGCAAGGCCATTCCATCCACATGTTTGATGGAATCATAGAAATAAGAAATTCCTCTGACAACCAAGTCATCATGACTGGATATGAAGATGGGAAGCTGCTGAAGCTAAAGGGTTCATCTGCAAGGGTTCAGAACTATGCCTACCTCTCTCAGTACGGAGAAGGTACTTTGTCATCAAGTTTATTGTGGCATGCAAGATTTGGTCATCTGAATTATAACAATCTTTGCTTGTTGAAAAAGAATGGTGTATTTGGTTTGCCCACCATTCCCAAAGATAAGAAAAAATGTGATGCATGTATATTAGGGAAACACAGTAAGATGCCATTCCATGAATCTAATTTCAGAGCAAGTAGGAAATTAGAATTAGTGCATTCTGATTTATGTGGGCCAATGCCAACTCCTTCTGCCAATGGGAATAAGTATTTTATGACCTTTGTTGATGACTACTCAAGAATGTGTTGGATTTACACATTAAAGACAAAATCAGAAGTATTTCAAACATTCAATGACTTTCATGCATTGATAGAAAAACAAGTACAATCTAAAATTGGTACACTTCGTATTGACAATGGGAAAGAATACACTTCAAATTATTTTGAATATTATCTTCGCCAACATGGAATTGCACATCAGACTACAGTTCCCTACAATCCTCAACAAAATGGTGTAGCAAAAAGAATGAATAGAACCATAATGAATATGGTACGCTCAATGATGTTTTTTAAGAATGTAAAACTAATGTTTTGGGGTGATGCAGTAAAATGTGTAGCCTATTTGAGAAACAGAAGTCCCTCAAATGCTCTTGATAACAAGACTCCACATGAATTGTGGTTTGGCCATCTCCCTTCAGTCAGGCATCTTAGAGTGTTTGGTTCCACCCGTTATGCCTTGATTCCAAAGAATTAAAGAAACAAGCTTGGTGCTTGAAGCAGAGAATGCATTTTCTTGGGGTACAAAGAAAACTCCAAGGCATACCGTCTGTATGATGAGGTAAACAAGAAGTTTGTTCTTTCCAGAGATGTCATTTTTCTCGAGACTAATAAAAATGACCAGTCCATTGAGAAATAGCTTGATCATTTGGAAAAATATCCTCATCCAAAGAAATATTATGAAAATGAATATGAAATTCCAAACCTTGAAGGAGGGATTCCTATTTTGGATCAACCTTTGGAATTTCCATATGAAGCACCAACTCCCCCGCGTGAAGAAGTTCCTGCTACTTCACCTCAACAAGAGATTCAACTAGATGATGTGATTGAGAGAATTGGAAGACTCTTAATCAATGATGAAGCACCACCAGCTGATCAACCAGGACCATCACGGAAGATTCCTAAATGGGCCACAAAGACACTTGAAAGTGTCCATCCGGATGAAGTTGGAAAGACGGGAACAAGAAGTTCAAAAAGGCATGAAGATGGAGGAGAAGTAGATAATTCAGGTGATGACATGGATGTATCATTTTATTGTGAATTTAATTTATCTGCTAACTTTGAACCAACTTCCTTTGAAGAAGCTTCTACTCGTGTTGAGTGGAAATAAGCTATGTAGAATGAGTATGATGCACTCATGAAGAATGGAAATTGGAATATGGTTGACCCTCCAGTTGGAACCAAACCAATTGGTTGCAAGTGGGTGAACAAGAACAAATACAGATCAGATGGCTCACTTGAAAAGCACAAAGTGAGGCTTGTAGCAAAAGGCTATGCATAGAAATAAGGAATTGACTATGAAGAAACGTTTTATCCTACAACAAAATGGGCTACCATCCATACCTTACTCTCTTTAGCTGCTTAGAATGGGTGGAAAGTTCATCAAATAGATGTGAAGACAACTTTCTTGAATGGAGACTTGAAAGAGAATGTCTTCATGTCTCAGCCAGAAGGATTTTTTGTGAAAGGAAAAGAACAAAAGGTATGAAAGC